>JAYGGG010000476.1:0-341981 GCA_036346245.1 Bonia amplexicaulis | reverse complement strand
GAGGTGAAACCACGTAATCTTCCATCTTATTCTAATGTCCATGCATATGGGGACGTATATGTAATCGTTTGGTGATTGGAATGGAAATCTGAAATTTCTCTCTACTCTGTTTCCCTTGATGCCTCTGTGCCCTGATTTTTGAGTTTTGCAATTTCTTGTTGGTTCTTATTTGAAAGGTACAAAATGGGTTGCTCTATGTCGGGATGATGCTACAAGATCATTTGATTGAACTTTCAAAAGCAAGCGTTGTTTAATTTCGATTTAAGCTTTTGGACCTTCTCTGTTCTTCTGTTCCTATTGTTTCACTTCTAGGGTTTTTGTTCCGGTTTCGATTCCCTCGGTAGCTTGGCATGAGATTTGATTTGGGTATCCGAGTTCATTGCTAAGCCTTGTGTAAAGATCATGAGCAAAAGTTGAGTAATTGTTGAGTTTTGAAAATCTGTCTTTTCTTTTGAGAAGGTTGATTTTGTCAAAATCTTGATTTGTGATTCTCTTGGTGAAATTCCTGTTTTCCAAAGATCCCAATGCTATTTGGTTGATTCTCTTGATCTTTTGGTCTAGGAATACAGCTAATTTTCCAGATTTTCTCAGTTTATATGAGGTCTGCATTTTCAGTCTTCGGACGTATTTGATACCTCGGTTACATTACGTGTTTCGACTTGAGTTCTCTCGGCAAATTATCTTACGCATTTCGGTGGTGCCGCTAAGAAGACGCATCTGTCCTCACCGACTCTCGCATTTGGGATGTCATTTCGGCGAAATGCTTCTTCTTTCTTTTGCCACGAGAGCTATTTTACTTCTGCGGACTTTGAGTATTTCTACTACAACCGTTGTTCTTGCAATTTTCGGATGGCGAAAGCGATATTGATCGCAAAATAGAATTCGGCTGCTGTTTCTGAATGCTTTCTTGTTGTTGTTTTTTTGCATCTCAGTCTACAAAAAAGACATTGATTTTGGTGATGTTTGAGTTTGCTTGATTTCGGATCTGCTACAACATTTATTTCCATGATGACAATGGCACGGAGTTCAAGAATTCCTACTTGAGAGGTTACGTGTTGAGGCAGTGTAGAGCACCGGTTCTCTTCTCCGCACGTCCCCAGCGAGAATGGCGTCGTGGAGAAGAAGAACCGTACCTTGGTCGAGATGGCGGGGCGATGCTCGATGAATACTCTACACGCGGAAGTTTTGGGCTGAGGCTATAGCTACCGCGTGCCATGTCTCAAATCGAGTTTTTCTCAGGGCACACTTGCACCGCACTTCTTATGAGCTAAGATATGGGCGAAAGCCCAACGTCTCTCATTTTCGTGTGTTTGGTTGCAAGTGCTTTATCTTGAAGTCTGGAACCTAGATAAGTTCGAGTCATGTTCTTGTGATGGGATCTTTCTAGGCTACTCGACTTCTTGGCGGGCTTATAGGGTGCAGGCTGCGAGTCTAGTAAAATGGCGAAAACACGTGAGGTGACCTTCGACGAGGCGGTCAGGGACTAGGCTCGATATCTCGAGTTCTTTAGAGCGATCCGAGACCATCTTCGTGGATGATGAGGAGGATGGAGACGAGGTTGTCTACCGATCCAGGTCCCTCATCCACCCCTTGAGGTGCCTTCTTCCATCGCACCTCGGGTGATCGACCCATGCCTTCTGCTTCCTCTGGAGCTAGTGGCTCTGTTCCTACCCCGTCAGTTCACGAGGTAGAGGCCACTTCTTCTTCTCATCCTGGACCTCCTAGACATATACAAAAATCTCATCCTTCAGAGCAGATTATTGGAGATCTCTTTGAGCGAGTCACTGTTAAAATCAGTACATCACTTTTACATCTCCATTCGCCTTTGTTGCCTCCTTGAGCCCAAAGGCGTTTGTCATGCTTTATCGATGAGTCTTGGATCAATGCAATGCATGAGGAGTGGAAAGTTTCGAAGAAACAAGGTGCGGGCGCTTGTTGAGCTCCTCGAGATCACAATATCATTGGAACCAAATGGGTGTTCAAGAACAAGCAAAGTGAGGATGGGGTAGTCATTCGAAACAAGGCTAGACTGGTTGCACAGGGGTACTCCCAGGTTGAGTGTCTAGATTTCGAGGAGACCTTTGCCCCTGTAGCTAGACTTGAGGCCATTAGAATCCTGCTTGCCTTCGCAGCTTCTAAGGGTTTCAAGTTTTACCAGATGGACATCAAGAGTGCCTTCCTCAATGGCATTATTGAGGAAGAAGTATATGAGACGACCTCCGGTTTGAAAACCCCAAATACCCAAACCATGTCTACAGGCTTTCCAAAGCTTTGTATGGACTTAAGCAGGCCCCAGGGCACGGTATGAGAACTTAAGTCCTATCTGTTGAGTCATGGTTTCAAATGGGTAAAGTCGACAAGACCTTGTTCATCCATGGCTAGGCACCGACTTCTCTGCTCATCGGTTATGTGAATGACATCATCTTTGGCGGCTCCTCGCATGCTCTCGTTTCCTAGTTCTCCGATGTCATGAGCTCGGAATTTGAGATGAGCATGATGGGCGAGTTGAGTTTCTTCCTTGGCTTCCAAATCAAGCAGACTCGGGAGGGTATCTTCTTGCATCAGGGCAAGTACACTCGAGACCTCTGAAGCGCTTGATATGAGTGATGGGAAGCCGGTGTCCACCCTATGGCTACATCAATTCCACTCGACCCGGATGAAGGCGGCGAGCGGTCGATCGAAGAAGTATCAGTATGATCGGCTCCCTCTTGTACCTCACTGCCTCGAGACCGGACATACACTTTTCCGTATGTCTTTGTGCTCGGTTTCAGGCTTCACCTCGCGTATCTCACCGCTAGGCGGTGAAGCGCATCCTTCGGTACCTTCGAGCTACCATTGACTATGGTATCTTGTACTCTTCCTCATCCTGTCTTTCCACGAGCCTACTCGGATGCGAGACTTTCTTTGGTGTAGGATGAGCAGGAAGAGCACTTCGAGCACCGCCAATTCATTGGCACTTCTCTCGTTCTGGTCCTCGAGGAAGCGATCCGGTGTTACACGATCCACCGCAGAGGTCGAGTACGTTCTTTGCAGCCGGTTGCTATAGCCAAGTGCTTTGGATGGTCTCGACCCTCACGGGACTTTGGGTTAGTTATCGGCGGTGTTCCACTCCTTTGTGATAACACTACGCAATTAACATTGCTAAGAACCCGATCGACATTCTCGGACCAAGCATATCGACATTCGCTTTCACTTCCTTAGAGACCATGTGGAGAAGGGTGACATCGTGCTCCGGTTGTGGAGGTGACCACCGGTTGGTGACATCTTCACCAAGCCTTTGGATATACGAGGTTTTCACTCTGCGGGGAGAGCTTGGGGTGGTTTGTCCTTCGGATTGTCGTGAGGAGGAGCTTTGGGTTTTACTGCTTTATCATATTAATTATGCTTCTGTATCCTTGCTATTGCACTGCATTTGTGGGTGCATTGGGTTTAGTCCTTCCAGCATAGGTTAGAGTGTGTCTTTTGTCTAGTTACTTAGACTTCTTACTCTTATCTTATGCTTCGGGATGCTCTATTAGTGTTTCTTATCTCACTAGATTGAGCTCACTCACTTCTTACGATTTAGCGGTCGGGCCACCTTGGGTGAGGCAGTGCGTGTTTGCTCTCTAGTGTGTGTTTTACGATCGGTTATTAGTCCCAGTCATATGGGGTAGATGAGAGTCGATCGAGCCATAGTATCCTCTATATCTTATCTATGCTTTAAGGACTGCCTGTTTTCTTTGCCAGCTTCTCTTGTTTATTGCTTTGGTTCAGGGAGAGCTCATTTGGGAGCTTCTGGAGCTTAATGTTGACCTAACTCAACTTGAACTAAAAGTTGCATTCTATGTTGAGGGGGAGCTGAATTTTCATGCATGTCATTCTGCATTGTAATATAACTACATGGAGCCTTGATTATTATCCATTGATGACATGTTTAAAATGCTTTACACCTTGCCATGACTTGTGCTTATTTGCTACATTTATCATGACTTCATATGTGTAAACTAGCTTTTACCATGATAAGTTAATTAAACTTGCTCAATTTAAACTAAAACTTGTCATGTTAGCATTCGAGACTAGTCTTTCTTGAGCTATCCTTTTATGATCCATGCCATGTCAATTAGGCTAAGTTGAGCGTTGAATCTCTATTGAGCCTTAGATTGAGTTATTTTAGTCTCTTGATGATGCATACGTTAGTACAATCATTTCAAAAGTAAAAAGATCTCTTTTGTGCGAAAAAACTGATCTCACCAATTCTTTCTAATGAGACGGCTTGCTATTGCAGTAGGCATGAACTCAGGGGGAGTTTTGGATGACCAAGATCATTTTCTTAAGCTTCTCGCTTGGTATGATCGCATAAGGCTTGAGATCTAGCACATGAAAAAATATATATATATATTGGTTGGAAACAACCACAAGTTTCAAAAGAAAAATATGTCATTTGTGCTCAATTTGCTTAAGTTTCAAAAGAACCAAGTACTTGAACCAATGTTTCACTCTTGAGCGTATATCACTCTATTTGGACTCAATGTTAGCTTCTTGGTTCCGCTTAGCTTAATTGACATGGCTTGCATCATCCTTGGATGTCTCTAGCTAGACTTTGCTTATTGATAACTTGACTTGCTCACAAATTGCACTACATTTCAGATAGTCATCTCTTTGGTTTGGCTTGATTATACATGTCTTGTCATGATCTTGATAGCATATTTATGTGTTATGGCTTGATGTAATCCTTGTGGTCAGTTTGGATAATTCTTATGGCTCTAAATGCTTAGATTAATCAAATCTGTCATTTCATCCTTCATCATGATTTTTTCTCCTTCTTGCATTCTTGATGCGTTTATTGCCAAAAGGGGGAGAATAGTGGTAGAAAAAGCCACTTTGGGAGCTTTGAGGAAAACTTATTCTTTCTTTTGCTCCTTCTGTCGACATGGTAATTAGCTTCTTTCTGATTACTTGGACCATGTTAGATTTTTCAAACTCAACTTTGTGCTTTTTTGGTGTTTGTCAATATACTCATCAAGGGGGAGATTGAGAGACCATGTGAGGGTCATCCCATTGTGAGTGATGAGTAATTGACTTCAGTTTACAAAAGTCGAGTTTAAGTCGGTTGGTTCGGACCTTGACGTTGCGTGGCGTAACAGGCTCGGTCGGACTTGGTCAAACTTGGTCGTATGGGTTTAGGATGCATATTCTGATGACTCGACAGGTTTGATCTCTATTTACGCGTTCATGTATCGAGCGGTGCTATTTGTGCGTTTCTTGTCTGTGTGGCTGCGGGGCGTCGAGGCGGAGTCGTGGCGAGACACGGGTGATCGGACTAGGCGCGGTGGCGAGGTCGAACGGTCGTGATGTGTCGAAGACGACGTGGACTCGAGGTGGTTGCGAGGCGTGCGAGGCAAGGAGCGCGGAAGCTTCCCGGAAGGTGCAGGAGGGGCGAAACGGGAATTTCGCAAAAGCTGCACAAGCGGGAGCGGGCTCCGTTGGATTTAGCGGGCGTAACGGGGCGGAGACCCGTTAGCCAAGGCTATAAATAGAGGAGAGGGGCTGCATGCCTCCTCAAGGCTTTGGGGAAAGAATTAGGGTTTCATTTGAGTCAAAAGAGCCTTTGGCAAGTGGTTGTGCTTTAGGCTTTAGTTGGTGAGACTCTTTAGTGGTTGTGGCGGGGAAAGGCGAGGCTCGGTGTCTCCTTGATGGTTTTGAGTGTGTTCATCCCCTCCTCCAAGTATGTATGGTTGAGGGATTAAGTTGGAGAGGGAGAGGTAGAGGTGAAACCACGTAATCTTCCATCTTATTCTAATGTCCATGCGTATGGGGACGTATATGTAATCGTTTGACTGATTGGAATGGAAATCTGAAATTTCTCTCTACTCCTGTTTCCCTTCGATGCCTCTGTGCCCTGATTTTTGAGTTTTGCAATTTCTTGTTGGTTCTTATTTGAAAGGTACAAAATGGGTTGCTCTATGTCGGGATGATGCTACAAGATCATTTGATTGAACTTTCAAAGAGCAAACGTTGTTTAATTTCAGATTTAAGCTTTTGGACCTTCTCTGTTCTTCCTGTTCCTATTGTTTCACTTCTAGGGTTTTTGTTCTAGTTTTCGATTCCCTCAGTAGCTTGGCATGAGATTTGATTTGGAGTATCCTGAGTTCATTGCTAAGCCTTGTGTAAAAGATCATGAGCAAAAGTTGAGTAATTGTTGAGTTTTTGAAAAATCTGTCTTTTCTTTTTGAGAAGGTTCAGATTTTGTCAAAATCTTGATTTGTGATTCTCTTGGTGAAATTCCTGTTTTCCAAAGATCCCAATGCTATTTGGTTCATTCTCTTGATCTTTTGGTCTAGGAATACAGCTAATTTTCTAGATTTTCTCAGTTTATATGAGGTCTGCATTTTCAGTCTTCGGCAGTATTTGATACCTCAGTTCTGTTCTGTGTTTCGACTTGAGTTCTCTCGGCAAATTATCTTCTGCATTTCAGTAGTGCCGCTAAGACGACTGCATCCTGTCCTACTGACTCTCTGCATTTGGGATGTCATTTTCGGCCAGAAATGCTTCTTCTTTCTTTTGCCCTGAGAGCTATTTTACTTACTGCAGACTTTGAGTATTTCTACTACAACTGTTGTTCTTGCAATTTTCAGATGGCAGCAAGCAGTATTCAGTCTGCAAAATAGAATTTGGTCTTTGCTTTCGAATGCTTTCTTGTTGTTTTTTTCGCATCTCGTCTACAAAACACATTCGATTTCGGTGATGTTTGAGTTTGCTTGATTTCGGATCTGCTACAACATTCGATTTCGGTTGAAGTCTCGATATTGGTTCGATTTTCAGCCTTTGGCCAGAGACAAACGGCATAGTATCAAGTCACTTTTCTTTTTATTTCTTTCCTGATCTTTGACGATTTTGCATGCGGATCAAACGACAATATTTTCATTAAAATTTTCTTGACTACTCTCGATTTATCTGAATTTTTCGATGTCGCATCGTTCCAAATTTCTGCAAGATTAATTTTAATTTTCTGTGAGGTGCTTTGTTTTGCATCTTTTTGAAAAACAGTGTACGAATTCTCGGGGGCGATTTCAAAAGAGAGCGACATTCACCCCCCTCTGTCGCCATTTCGGTCCTACAAAAACTTGACAATTTCAGTAGCTTCAGTCCATTTCTGTCTTATATAATCATTTTCAGTCTTTGCATGCTTCTTGTGATCATTTTAAACTCTATTTGCAAATTATGCTCTCTTCGTCCAAATTCAATTCCTATTTATATTTTTGAGAAATTGTCAACGGGTTCATTAAGGGGGAGATTGAAGAATCATGTGAAAAAGTCCTAAATATTGTTGTGATGAACCATTGCCATTTTGAAAAGTTGAATATGCTAGTTTGGCCCTGTTTATATTAGCTTCTAAAAATTGTTTTTCTACAGTAAATAGTTTTCTACAGTACATAGCTTTCAAGCGGGGTGTCTTTTCAAGGAAAGATATACTAGTCGATTATAGTACACACTGTAGTAACTTCATTTATATCGGTTCAAATTGCATATGAGTTTCTCTCTCATACGGTTTTCTATAAGCAGTTACTATTTATAAGGTAAAACCAAAAAATATCAGTAAAAGTCAATATATGTCTCTCTTTATACAGTTCTATATAAAGTTATAAATTGTTACTATTTATAAGCTGCAGTTTATTCAGCAGTCTATACGGTTCAGTATAGCCGGTCTGACCGGGCGGTCAGACAGATAGTGCGGGCGACGAGTGCATTGATTAGCCCAATTGGTGAATTAGTAAGTCAGAATGAACTAGTCTGCATTTATTGATCAGTTTGGTTGTGCTCTGTTTGCACGATGTATTAATGTGGCCATGCATTAGTCATTGCTCATTTCTTTGAAGCATGCGAATTAATTACCAGGTAGCATTTATTTCTGCACTTTGTTGTCTAAACCTGCATGCACGAGATGCCTGCTCTGTCAAAAGCTCTGCATGCGGTTCATGCATTGATGAGGCCTGTTCCTTGCATGCAGTGGTTCAACCGCAATTGCTATCCGGTCAAACCGGATATAGTTAGCGGTCTGACCGGCGGCAAAATGCGGTCAGACCGGCTCGAGGGTGAGGCTTCGTCTAGTTTCTGATATTCGTGATTTTGAGTTTCACGATGATTTTGTTACCTTAGGTCAGTAGATATATGTTATGTGAGTGAGACATGTTAGTGGGTTAAGTTATAAAGAAATTGTGCATGAAAATGATTTCTTTTGTCTTTAAATATACAGAGTTGATTGGAGTAAATTGTGATCAACAATGTGGATCGGAGCTATATTCATGGAGGAGCTGGTGACCAAAATGATCGAGGATGTCAGGTGAGACGATGAGCTCAAGGATAACACGAGAAAGACGGAAAATATCGAAGGAAAGTTCGAACGGTGAATTACACCATATGGCTAGTCGGTCCAATTGAAGCATGGTCTGGTGGAATCGGAACAGGAGAAACTTGCTAATGCATGTTAAACCAGTGGTGCACCTACAAGTGGCAAGCATAGCGATTACTTGCAACAGAAGAATATGACCATGTTAAGGAAGTGTATTTTGATAATTTGACCAAAATACCGGAAGCAGCTTTAAAAGAAATCAATGACGCATGGGAAGGCGGTTTAGGTCATAGAGAAGAGGTTTGATCAAGATGGGTCAAGACTAAGGATTTAGCGATTCGAGCTTATACACTTTGAAAAGCGTGCGTAAGTGAACATATGTGAGTAAAACATTTGTGTGTGGGGTTATCGAGTTTCCCACATTATACTTAGTGGATAGTATCCACTAAGAATTAGTTGTGGCTGGTGTGCCTATCTATTTATTAATGGATTAGGATGGAGATCTGTAGTTATCCATCCAACCTTCCTATCAAGTTTCAAGTGTTAGGGTTAGTGTTTGAGACAAGAGTGTTTGTGGTATGCTCTATATCCTACAAGGTGGAGAGGATATAAAACTTTCCTTCTAAAGTAGTAATACATCAATATCTGTTCATCTCTATGACTATCTCTTGTGTTGATTGATTGCATTTGTCTTTGTTGGTTTTTCCTAATCCCTTCTATCTTCTTGATCTTGCTGTGTTAAGGACGTATAAGAGATGGAAATAGCCTCTACAAATCAAGTTCAGGAAGAAAGCCAGTTTTGCATATTTTTAGCCTCATCAAGTGGTTTTGTGATTTGAGGGCTTTTTACTTAATTTTTTTTGCAGTTCTAGCCATCTTGGCCATCTCCTACCCACGAGTAAGTTGTATTCATCATTTTCATATTGTGTCTAGTTTGCGTGTAATCTTGCTTCAATCATTTTATGATCGTTGTATGTTGTTGGGGTGTAAAAAAAAATTGTGAAACTTTTTTAAGAACGATTGAACTTAGAATGATTGGTAAGTACGATGGTTAGTGATATTGTGATGTTACCGGGAATTCGTATACGGAGGAAAACTGGTATGTTAATATTGTTGGATGACTTGCTATGTGAATAATTGAATACGAAAAGATGAGGAAATAAGCTTGTCTGAATTTAAATAGACTTCATAATACAGTTGAGAGTAATATATCGTGTACATTTTGATTACATGCATAATATAGAATATCATGTGCAACTAACCCACCCAACTGCTCGTATGACCTACTATGTGGATCGGGGTCATTTTCCCTTCCTTGCCAGCTCGATGTTGAACTTCTCGGCGGCCTCTTTTGCCTTAGTCGCCATTTCCCTCTTTTTCTCGCTCTCCCTCTCGCGAGCCTCCCACTTCCTATGCATGCACGCCTCGAGATGAGCTTTTGTCTCGTGTTGTATATGTATGGTTTGCTTGTCCTTACGGCGCTCCTCCTCTCGGATCTCGGAGGGCTTTGTGACATTCCACTTCTCGAAGTCGAGGGTCCACTAGTCCTCTGGGTGGATCTCAAGATCAATCCATTTGCGGTAGTCACATAGGGGTTCGGGGGACTGTGAATACATGGGAAAGGTTGTTAGTACGTACTCTAAAGAAGAAAAGGTAGGGAGAAAATGGTGCACCTGGTCTTTACTGGCTGCCGATAGGTTGCGGTGTCTAGACGGCGGTCGGGATAGTCACTGGAGTAGTTTGCGCAACCCCAGTAACCCATACCTAGACTGATGTGGTGCTTAGACTTGAAGAGCTTGCACGGGTCTCGGTACCAACAAAGGGGGCATCTCCCCCTCTAGTGGGTGTTGCGGCGAACGCTTGGTAGGAATATTCGGATTGGGGTTGTTGGTACGGGGCGCGTCATTGCCGCAAGCTGACCTCGTAGCACGTTGGACTTGTTCTGCCCGGATCGCAACAGCCCTTACTTTCTCATCGCGGGCGGCAGCTGACCGTGTTAGGTCGTGGGTCTTCTCTCATTTCTTTATCATCTTGTCATATTGCTAGACACTAAAATTTGAATTTTTTAGGATGTAAAAAGTTTGAAAATTGACACAACCTGCGCTCGCAACCCACGACACGCCTCTCCGAGACATCGAGCCTTCCCACCTAGGGGTGGAAAACGGTAACGGATAATTCGTATTATCCGATATTCGTATCCGAGAAAACACGAATATGGTAAGCAAAAATTCGTATTCGAAAATATTCGTATTCGTATTCGAGAATATTCGTATCCGTATTTGAGAGTATTCGTATTCGCATTCGTATTCGTATTCGAGAATATTCGTATCCGTATCCGTATTCGAGACTATTCGATTCGTATTCGATCTGTTTTTAGAACCCATGAAAAATTCGTATAAATTTTGTGATTCAAAATTTGAATTTAGGTGGTTTAAAACCGGTAACCGGTCAAAAACCGGTGAAAATCGGCAAAATCGCTAGGAATCCGTTTTATCCGATATTCGTATCCGAGAAAATCCGTATTCGAAAATATCCGTATTCGTATTCGAGAATATTCGTATTCGTATTTGAGAATATTCGAATTCGTATTCGTTTTCGTTTTAAAAATATGGATTCGTATTCGTATTTGATACTATTCGACCGTATCCGATCCGTTTCCACCCCTATTCCCACCAGGCCATGACGCCATGTGCACACCCTAAGTGTATATGTGTTGTAAATTTTCTTTATACATTGTTAGAAGTTAGATAAATCCGAATCTTTTAGTAAGTATCAACTTTTTCTGGACCCCACCGATACCGCTGGTTTTCAACAAAATTTGAGATTTCGACTAAATTTTGGTAGTACGATTTTCCCTGCTCAAAAGAACAGCAGAAAAGGCCTCGTGCCGGGGCACGGCATTTTGGGCGAGTTGTTTTCGCTAGGTAGTCATAGGTGTAGCTGGGTTGTTTGGTTGTTTTATTTAGCGCGTCGTTGTTTCGTACTTTTTATCAGTTTCTTTCCTTCTAATATAATCTATATCCAATGTTGTCCCCACCGTATCGAAATTAATGTTATCCAGAATTCATCTTCGAATCATACACCAAAAGAATCTGTATTTGATATACTTCCACCACTCCACCCCTATCTGTACAAATAAATAGCAACTCAAATTACAGAACAGATAAGTGGCAACAAATTCTTTGCAAGTCGCTTTATCCCCGAAATTCCGTAGAGCTCTTGCATTGTCACATTGCTGATTTAGAAGAAATGGGAGCTTAAAGTTTTGTGTAATATTTTTCATGTTATTTCTTGTAACATATACAACAGCACAATTCTTGGTGCTCAATTTACATCAGGCACCACGAGAGGCTTGTCATGACAAGTTTACAATAATAAGGCACACATAGATTCACCATTGTAGTTGTATACACACGTAGTAAGCATTAACGCTTTATTCCAACATTCAAGTAAAGATTCCTTAATTCCAGTGTCCATGAGTAGCATTCTGAAGAAGATTACCTTACATCAGAATGATCCTTCACAAGGCAAGGAGCCAACTTTCATCCCTTTCCTCTGCGCAATTGCCTTCAATTCCTCAGACACCGAGCTCTCCTCGATGATCATATGATTCAAACGAGTGGCTCGCTGCGCAAAGAATTCAACATTGGCTTCTGAAATGATAGGGCAGCAGGAGATGTCCACTACCTCCACTGACCGCCCACAGTGCGTGAGCAATGAGACCAGGGATCCTCCAGTGAGGCACCGGCAACCCCTGAGCCTGATGTCAATTAGATTACGGCAGGACGACAGCATGGCACCGACTTCCTTGTCGCTCAGAGCCTCATTGTAAGACAAGTCAAGACGCCGGAGGCGCCGCATGCTCTGGCTGAGGAACGTGAGCAACCCAGGCTCCCGTTCCACCACGTCGCAGCTCACCAGAGCGAGCTCTTCGATACCCGCCCCAGTGGCCGTGCGTGCGAATGACCGGGCCCGTCCCGGTGATGAGGACGCAGCTCTGAAGGCGGAGCGCGGCAAGGCTCTGCGTGGCGCCCCGGTTGTGCTGACTTTGCTCGGCACCAATCGCAAGGAGGTGCTCGTTGTGCAGGTCGAGAGGTAGCCGGAGGTCCAAGGTGTGCAGCGCCGCGCCGCGCTGGTGGATGAACCGGTGGAGAGCCTCCCGGCTGCCGCCGTCGTACACCAGGAGGGACGTTAGCGCACGGCACCGATCAACAGCGAGGAGGAGGACGCGATCGGCGACGGGCGGCAGGCGCGGAGCTCAAGCGCGAGCAGGCCGGCGAGGCAGCCCGCGAAGGCTGGCGACGCTGGACCATCCCGGTGCCGTCGCAGGCGCGCAGCTGCAGCCACAGGAGGTTCCGCAGCGCCGCCACAGCCACCCGAGCCCGCGGTCGCCCGAGCGGATGCCGCACAGCGACAGCCTCTCCAGTGGAAACGCCCTGGGGTGTCGCCCTCGCCATCGGCGTCATCGGAGCTGGAGCCGGCGAAGTCAACGGCAGCGGCGGAGTTCACGAGGGCAAAGGACTTTAGGCGGGGCAAGTACGCGAGCCAGCGGAAAGACAGGGGCGGAGGGCGGTGAGGTGGAGCGAGGTGAGACCAGAGAGGGCAGGGAGGCAGCGAGCAGCGCAGCGGGAGAGACGGCCGAATCAAGCAAGAACCGCAGTGCAGAGAGCCGGGCGGCCGACGGCGCGGCCGCGACCGCGAGCAACAGCGCGTCGGCGTCGCTGGCGGGAGCGGCGGGGATACCACGGCCAGGGCGGATAGATAAGGGTAGTGCGAGAGCAGGGCAGAGAGGGTCGCCGCCACCGAGGCTTCGGAGGAGACCGGCAGGCGGAGAGTCAGGGAGGAAGTTGAGGCCTGGAGGAGAGCCAACCAGCGGCGGGAGACGAGGGACACGGCCGGTACGGCGGCGGGCGGGAGGATGCGGAACACCTCCTGTAGTAGGTCATCGCAGAGCGCGGCGTCCATGCCGCCGCAACACGCCTGACGGCCTCCGCTGCCGCCGCCGCTGGGGCGGGAGCTTGTCTGCGCCGTCGGTGCGCGAACACTCAGCCCATCGGATTGGGCTGCGTAGGTGAGGGTAGGTGAGGGTACCTTGTGGCCGCAAGATTGGGTGGGGAATGCTAATGGTGATGCTGGGAAGACGGAAGGTAGGGGCTTTAAAGGGACGGGCCCACCGCTCGGGCTGTCTCCGTCGGCTGTGTGGTTGTGAGTGGCAGTCAGTGTGAATGTTCCGCCGACCCGGCCGCTGCCCGCTGGTAGTTCGTAGGATGGCTCTCGAGGCGGCGTTAGGGTGCGAGGACTTTTCTTTGTTTCCATTTGCGAGAGCCAATACGGAAGAGATGTCTTTCCTTTTCCTAAGGGTAGAAGGAAGCTATCTTTGACCCTACTGTGCAGAGGCAAACAAAAGCTTCTTTACTACTTTATATATTCCATATATTTCGATAAGACAAACACTGCCATTGATTGACGATATCCCATCCATTGGAGTATTATATTAGGACTTTTCTCCTACGCTTTGGGCCTTGGCCCATTATGCGGTAAGGTATCTTTTTATTGTTTTTTCTTTTCTGACCTGGAAATGAAAATTACGAATGTCATCTGCATCTATTTTTTTCAAAAGCACATATGTACAAAAAATATTACCATATATATACTTACAAATATTGTGCATGAAAAAAATATAGCACTAGAACTATACAAATGAAAAGGTTATAAATTTCTCTCACTTCATTTTAAGAGTGCATAATGATAATTTTATCCCACAATTTCTTTTGGTAGCTAGCACCTATGTGCTCTTTAGTCTTATAGATCACCCACTTTTTTATTTTCTTTTACGTAATAATCTTAGGAACTTTTGTTTTCTATTTATGACATTTACCATTTAGATATGTTGCGTGACTCACGAAATCCAAAATCACAACTAAAAAATAAAAGCTATCTTCTATGTTTCAATATATTACCAGACTTACCATTGGATCTTAAGTTACCATCGATATTTAACAAAGTACTACCATAAGTTTAAAATTACTCTATGTCGTAGGGTGGCCCCCACCTAAGCCCAGCCGGCCTGCTAGAAGGTCATAAAGTCTAAAGTGGGATATGTGTAATACTATATATGCCCTTGAGAAGGGTACTTGGGTGTAAGAATATAATTGTAAAATACTCTCCACATGAATATATAAAGCCACCCAGGCCATGGGGAAAGCCCAAATATTGCTCACCTAACTCTCTACTACCATCTATACTATTTGGTCTGTAACCACAACAGTTGGCGCCGTCCGTGGAGACGATAAGAGCAAGCTATAAGATTTGAAGAAGGATAGCACCGAAGAAGACTTCATCATCGGTAGTGGCGGAGAAGAAGAAGAGGGGCCCGACGGAGATGCTCGTCAACACTGGGCCTCGGCGGTCGCGGTGCGAACGGAATCGCCAACCGACGGTGCTAATGTCGACACGGTGGCGCGATGGCCGCCCCGCCGTTATACGACGGTCGACCGACAAGCGACCGATCGGGTTGTTGGGAGCGGTGACGTCGGCGCCTGCGCCACCACAACTACCGCCTCTACGTCCGATGCGGGAGCGCCAGGTGACTTTGGCAACAATGTCGGCCTTGCCTTCGACTCGGAGCCCACTGCGCCAGTGCGCCGAGCAGATCTCCAGCGCAAGCCGTGGTCGCGACCAGCTCGGCGGTGCAACCCATTGCGCCGACCACTACGACCACGGTAACACCGGAGAGTGCTCTACTGACGGCCATCGGCACGTTCCAGCGAGAGTTGCAGGACCTCCGCGAAGCCGTGCGGGACATACAAGAGGCTCGGAGGCAACAAGTCCCTCGCGTTGAGTTAGCGGGAAAAACCTTCGTGCAATGCGACCTCAGCACGAAGTTGACACTGCCGAAGTTTGAGACCGCCCCCACTTCGAGCTTCTTCGGCTGACAGCTCGCGTCATGGAGAAAGGCGAACAAGGTCGCACTGGGACGGACACCTTCTATCCGCGCAGCCCAGGCAGACTATCGCATTCGGGGTCAGCTGCGCCAACTCTAGCTCACAAGCCTGTAGAACCTCACCGACGAACAATGTTGTGGGTATCCGGAGCCGGCCTCAAAATACGCAACAAAGACGACTGCCTCCCCTCCCCTGGGTGCGGCTCCGTCTTGTCACGAGCCGGTAGGTAAACCCCGGCACGGTCCTCCAGCCTCCCCTCTCGAAGAAGAGACTGGATCATCCCAAACTTCTCCCTGGTCTCCCATCGTTTGTTAGCCTGCGACGGCTCGCGAGGCACCAAGGAGTACTCCACTAAGGTCACCGACGAGCCGCGCTGCCTGGGCGACGCGCTACCGCTCGGCCGGGCGACAGGTCCTTCGCGGCAAGCCATTCTGCCCCCAGAGGCGCACGATCAAATATGCGGGAGCGACGGGCGATCGGGCCAACAAGCGAAAGCAAACGACAGCGCAAAGATAGCAAAAGGGCAAGTGAGCGAGCGTGAAGAATGCCCACATACCGGCGAGGGGGTATGTAAAGCCCTCTTGTCTCCCCCACGATCGGAAAGAGCAACTGACAGGACCTCAGCCGTTCGCCTCCCCACGGTTGGTAAGCACGACGATGGAGATCGAGGATGCGCAGCTGCCTGGCCGCCTGACAACGCACGACGTACCAATCGTGTGCCTCCACGCATTCCACCTTCTCGGGAAGGGGCATGAGACCGCGGTGGTGTGGCCGTTCGGCATCGCACGATACACCAATCGCGCGCAGCCACGCGCCCTGTCACACCAAGAAAAAGCGCTCGGCCGCTGACACCTCATGGCGTGTTCACGTATCGTCACGTCGGGCAGATTACGTCGCATGCCAGGCGCCAATAAAGCGCTATCGCGGGGCCACGTGCCATCCGACCGCACCACAGCTTCGACCCTCCACTGCGAATCTGGAGTCCACCCCGGCTTTAGGTCCGGACGGTGACCCCGGCGTACAACTTGGCCGCATGCCCGCAGGCCCAGTCGGCCCTCTGGTTCGGCCACCTGTACGAAGGATGGCTTCGCAACCCGCTTCACTCACATCTCCGCCGAGCGGAGTCGGCCGAAGATTCGACCTCGCCCCCACGGGCCGGCTCCGCTGCGGGCGCACATTCCGCGACCTGCAGACGCCCCCGGTGGTACCTTCGACTCCGCGCCTATGCCACTAGGAAGCGTCGCGCCAACAATATCCAGTCTTGTATGACATCATAGAAGCTCACATGCCGTAGGGGACGGAGGGGTCAAATGGCCCGACAACATGGCTTCGGCTTGTGAAGCCCTTCACTATGAGAGGCTCCTGTTGTAGATGTGGCCCCCCACCTAAGCACAGCCGACCTGCTAGAAGGTCATAAAGCCCAAAGTAGGATATGTGTAATGCTATATATGCCCTTGAGAAAGGTACTTAGGTGTAAGGACATAATTGTAAAATACTCCCCACATGAATATAGAAAGCCACCCAGGCCATGGAGAGAGCCCAAGCATTGCTCACCTAACTCTCCGCTACCATCTATACTGTTTGGTCTGTAACTACAACACTATCAAATTGCGAATTTGAGCAAGTTCAGAAATTGCCATAAAATCAAACACTAAGTTATCATTACAGTTTCAAAACATTATCAGTCCAAGTACAAAATTACCATTAGTTCTGTGAACCTAAAAAATTCACAACTTACCGTTAGTTGCGCTTAATTTATCATTTGCAGTTTCAACACAATACTCACCTAGTTCAAAAATTACATACCATCACTTTTTTAATTTGAAAACTTCAACTATTATCTTCGGTGGACTTTTAAGTTACCATCTACATGTTCAACAATTTGTCACCTAAATTCAAAATTATCATCCTATTTATAAAAGCTTAAAATTTACCATCAACTTGTTAGACCCTATGTTATCATATAAAGTTTAATAAAATATCATATTAAATTTAAAATTACCACCCTGTTTTCATAAAAAAAGTTTAACTAACAATCAGTTGCGCTCTAAATTATCATATATAGTTTTATCAAATTATCACCCTAAATTCAAAGTTATAGTAAGGTCTGTGAATTTGAAAAAGGTTAAAAGTTACTATTAGTTGCATGCTAAGTTACAGTAGTTTTGCAAAGTCAGAATTAATACAATGCAAAAGTAGACGAACTAGTGAACTGGTGCCATGCTCCAACATTTTAACAACCCTTTTGGGTCCAATTAAGCACACGAATCCCTGCTACATGGGCTCCGTTGTAACCATGGCCCACCTATCATGACACTGGATTGCTTTCCACCGCGTCGTGTTCGAACTTCCCAAACGAGATGTACGGTTTCCCTCGCCTCACCATGTCTCACGCCATCACGTGCGCTCGCTGCCCACGTGGCCACGCAAACGCTGCCTACGCAAAAGATCGGATGGCTGCCAACCATCTGCCGTATAGTGCAACGACGGCATCGGTGCGGTTGGCGATGGGGAAGAAGACCTTGAATCGGATGAATGAACGACTGCAAGAAAATGCATTTAACTTAGGGCATAGAGTCAAGATGTCCAAGAACACCTGAATGGCGAGGCAGAGTAGCGGCCGGCTTCGGGGAAGGTGACCTCGCGCGGCGGTGATGGGACAGCGATGATAGAGAGGGTTTGAGGGGAGTGTGATGCGGTGCAACGTTGTCCTGGTACTCCAATTTATACGCCTGGTTGATGAGTGGAGCGAACGCTGGCTCTACGAGATCGTACAATGGTTTTGGAATACGATTTGATTTCGCTTGAATGAAGAAAGAAACGGTCGGCATTGAGGAGGGCACGGTGATGGCGACCTTGAGTGCGGTGGTTTCCAAGCAAAGCGACATGCGATGACTTGGCTGAGGCATCGCAGGCGAGCGGCATTGGCATGTGCAAGCGTGGGTGCTCGGGTGACTCGGCACAGCGACAGGCAAACAGAGCAATGCAAAGGTAGAGAGAGGGGGAGGGAGATAGCTGGGCCGGCTAGCTGGAGTGGGCCCAATAATGGAAATTTGAACATCAAATTTGGATTTGATTTTGATATTTGAACTTTTGGGATCTCACAAAAAACCAAATAAAATTCTAATGCTTTGAAAATAAATTTTAAAGAAAGTGAAATCTTGAAATGTTACAATGTGCAATGGTAAGAACGCAAACAATATACTCTTTTTTCTTATCATTCTTTACCACTGCGTTTTCGAAAGGGTTTTTAATGACGTTGTTTTTTCATGGGATATGTGGACCTTCCCTATAGGTCCAGGCTAGATCACTATGTACCTTTTAGGCTTTACATACTTCGGGAAGAGTTAGCATTTCTGCCTGACATGTTCTCCCTTGTGGCGTGAGTTGATCGTCTTTTCTCCCAGAAATGTTCAAAAAAGTTGACCGTTCGTTGTCTTGCCTTTTCGCCTATTGTTCTAACCGGTGAAACGTCAACAGAACTGAGCAGAAGACTACATAGCATTTCCAAATAGAAGTATGCTAGCCCTGTGTATACAATTCGGCATGAGTTATCTGCTCTCGCACGTAAAGGCTTTGCTGCGTTTACAATCGCTGGTTCCCTAAAAAAAATCATACGATCGTTGACATTTTCCTGAGTCCTGCAATATGCAATCCGTTCTATACCTTTTCCATCGTGTAACTAACATCAGTGTTTGAAGAAGAAAAGGTTTAGATTTTAAAATTAGTGACTTATTTAGTGATTCGGCAGAAAGGTTCCTCTAAGTTTAGCCTCGGCCGCTTTCAGCTTTCCCCGGCGGTGACGTCATGACAAGAGATTTTACACTAGTTAGAAATACTGAATCAGATGTTGTGGAAATGTTCAGCGTAAACCTTCTTTTAGGTTGATGTCCATTGTAAACTACCCATTTGGTACAAAATATCTTTTTTGGAGAGGGAAGCTCCAGAGAGGCTCTAAAGATGATATGGAGCTATCTCAGTTTGCTCACAGAAGTTGAAACCCCATAACCCTAGACACCTAACGTTAAAAAATAAAAAGAACGTAGTCATGCTGGCTGGAGTTCGTAATTGTATTGAGTGTTTTGTATTCAAAGATTGTAACGCCACTATTATTTAAGCAATGGAATCTCTCTTTTCCGCAAGAAAAAAAACGTAGTTATGCTCTTCAAAAATAAAAGGCTGCCGAAGACAATCATGAAATGTAACGGGTCAGCTAGACGTCTACTTCTTGTCAGGAGATAATGAATTGCTGCAACATTGGACAAGCAAACGCGCACACATGAAAGTACGTGGTAAACTGCCTACTACAAATCCAAATCACACAGTATTTGCAACAGAGTTTTGCCTATGTACACAAATGTGTCATAAATCCTCAGAAGAAAAAAAATCTGCTCCACTGTGTTCCTTCTCAGATTGAAAATATTCAACTCACCTTGTTCGTTTCAGTGTATGCCAAGCGCTTTGAATCTCCTTACTAAGGACAGAGCAGCAGCGTTCTTCCTCTCCACATTTCTATGCTTTCCTTCCTCTGTTCGAATTTCTTCAGCATCTCGTCGTTGCCGTCCAGAATGCTCACAATCTTCCTCATGCTTGGCCGCGCCGCAGGGTCCGACTGGGTGCAAGCGGTGCCGAGCCTCACCATCCGCACGAGCTCGCGGCGATCAAACTGGGCGTCCAGCCTCCTGTCCACGATAGCCTCGACTGGGCGGTTCTGCTCTTCGCATAGTTGCACCTTCCTCACAAGAAGAACCTCCGGAGACCTCACGTCCACCGCCATTGCGCCAGTCACAACCTCTAGAACCACCACGCCGAAGCTGTAGACATCGGCCATCGTGGTGGCCTCACCGGTCTCCATGTACTCCGGCGACATATAGCCGAAGATGCCCCGTGCTGAACTGGTGGACACAACTACATGGTGCCCGCCGTGGTGCTCGTTTCTTGACAGGAACTCAGCCAGGGCAAAGCTCCCGAGCCGCGGGTTCCGATCAGGGTCTAGGAACACCGCTGACGACGTGATGTTGCGGTGGATGACCTTTTCGTCCCACTCCTCGTGCAGGTACAGGATGGCGGACGCGAGCGCCTTGACGATGCTGTACCGGTGGCGCCACGACAGGGCAGCACCGCCGTGCCGGATGAGGTGGTGGCTCAGGAGGCTCCCCGGAGAGTAGTCATAGACGACAAGCATCTCGCCTTGCTCCGTGCACCACCCGCGGAGCTGCACCAGATTCCGGTGCCGGAGCTTCGCCAGGTTGCAGAGCTCGTTGGCGAACCGGACGCGCAGCGCTGGGCATGTCTTCATTCCGAGCCTCTTCACGAGGACGTGGACGTGGCCATGGCCGTTGTCCAAGAAACCCTCGTACCCTGTCCCAAAGTCGAGCTCCGCGACCATCTGCGACTCGGAGAAATCGTTAGTGATCGCGACGATCTCCTTGTAGGATATCTCACGGGGAGTGTCGATATTTGGGATCGGCACTGGCCGCGACGACCGCTGGCTGTTGCGGCTGTTCTCACCCGGGCCGCCGTACCTAGAGCGAGAGCCGCCGTTTTCTGCAGTGAGGTAAATGGTAGTTCCAGCCGCTGTGGCGTAGACGGGCTTCGATACAGAGGTGACTGTGCTGTCCGTGGCGATGGTTGTCGTGCCAGATTCGGACGAAGAAGTAAGAGAGATATACCTTGGGATAGCTAAGAATGACGGAAGCGGTGGGAGGTCGCCGGAGCAGCTTCCGGAGAGGTTCTCCACCACCCACTTCATGGTAGGGCGAGCCCTCGCATCATGCAGAGAGCAGAGGAGGCCGAGATGGATGAGACGGCCCATGTCGAACAGCGGGTAGCTGCCGTCGGGCAGCTTACGGTCGCCTGCGTTGAGCAGCTTCCCCTCGTCGGACAGTCGCCGCACCCAATCCAGCATGAAGATTTGGTCGTCGGGGTACGTCAAGTCGACTGCCCGCCGCCCCGTGGCCACCTCTAAGAGCACAATTCCGAAGCTGAACACATCGGACTTCGCCGTGGCCGTGGCCCGGCGCTGGAAGCTCTCCGGTGGGAGGTACCCGATAGTGCCGCCGATCCGGCTCGTGTCCATCAGCCGGAACTGGTAATTCGCCGATGCGAACGAGGAAGACCGCAAAGAAGGCGGTGATGGCGACACCTCCAGCTGCGGCGCATCGTCGACGCACACTGCGTGCTCAAGCCATCGAGCCAGGCCGAAGTCCCCGAGCCGGGCGTTGTACTCAGAGTCCAGCATGACGTTGCTGGTCTTCACGTCCCGGTGGATGATCTGCGTGTCGAGCTGCTCGTGCAGGTAGAACAGCGCGGCCGCAAGCCCAGCGACGATTCTCCGCCGCCGGTCCCAGCTCAGGGCCGGCCTCGGCGCCGAGGCGGTTGCCGGTGCGAACAGGAGGCGGTCGAGGCTGCGGTTGGGCATGTAGTCGTACACAAGCAGCAGCTCCTCCTCATCCTGCACGCACCACCCGCGGAGCCGCACGAGGTTGCGGTGCCGCAGCCGGGCCACCGCCGCGAGCTCCGCCAGGAACGACTTCTCGAACCGGTCGCCGCGGCTAGCCACACACTTGACTGCCACCGTGGTGCCGTCGCTCGGTAGCACAGCGCGGTACACGCGCCCAAACCCTCCGCTCCCAAGAACCTCCTTGTCGCTGAACCCGTTGGTCCCAATATACAACTCCGAGTAGCTAAATATCCTCGGGCTCCCGCCGGCTCCACCGAGCTTCCTCTCTCCAACCTCATCGACGCCGGCGATGTCCTCGAAACTCATCGCGGACGAGTCGGGGCACCGGCCGGCGCCGCAGAAGCCGCAGCGCAGGCATAACAGCGCGCGGCTGACCTTGCCGCGGACGTATGACCGCACGCCCTCGCAGGTCAGCCTGCGGCGTGGCTCATCAGCAGCTACCACCTCGTCGGCATCCATGGGCAGCACGAAGCATAGCCGGCGCAGCGACATGGCCCCGCGCCCGTGACACTACCGGTACTGTCGTTCTTGGCTGCGCTGCGCCTAGCGTGCTAGAGCAAATTTATCAAGTGGAGCATCCACACATGTCACGTATGTGTCGGGGATAGCTAATCGGCACAACTACTGCGCGTGGGAGCAATTAAAAGCGTGGGGCGGTGGGATTATTTTGCAGACATGCACCTTTGGGTTTTGTTTTTATAAATTTTGCCCCACATCAAATATTTTGTAGATCTGGTCTCCTCTCGAGCGCGAAATAACTGAGGAGCGACACTTAGCTCTTTTCACGCTCTGATCGTGCAGAATACCAACTCCACTACAGAATAACAGGCCAATGTGGGAAATCATAGGCTGTCACATATAGTGGCAAGACCCACCTACTTTCCACGTTACCGCTCTGCGGAAAGACTCTACATGCCATGCATACTGCTTAATGCACCTTCCGTGCTCGTGTACAATGGAACTTTTGTTTCTACGCTAGGGAAGCGCGGAAAGTAGTTGGGCTCGACCACTGTCCGCGTCGGCTCGTGATTTTTCGCACTGGCCTATCATTCCGTAGTAGAGCTGGTATTACGTGTGATCAGAGCGCGGAAAGAGCCAAGTGTCGCTCTCTAGTCTTTTCTGCACTTGCAAGGGAGCTAGAGCGGTAAAATATTTACTGTAGAGGTTAAATTTGTAAAAACAAAGTCTAAAAGAGGTAGATCTGCAAAATATTCAGGCCGTGGAGGTGTGGATGAGCGGGGAACGGGGAGATGGAGCGGTACGGGCAGGTGGGTTAGGCACCACTGTTTAGAGGCCACGTTTGGCTCAAGTGCTAGCAGCTGGTGGGTTGCTCACTCGGTTGACTTGGATGGCAGGCGGGGCCCATTTGAAAGGAAATTCGTGTGCTAAGGTCCAGATCAAGGAATTGTTTTTCCCGTTGTTTTCACTCGTTTGGTGGATGCCGTCGGGTGATGTCACGGGTTGCATAAACGGGGTGGAAGGCAGCACGCTACCTATCCTGCCGTCGTAACTTTTCAACTGTGGATTTAGCTTTGAATTAGGTGGGAGATATTTTTTTTTGTCTCACTCGGCTTGTCCGATAAATTTGTTTGGTATAGCCGTATAGGTTACTAGCCTCGTAGGCGCGCCACGCCGCGCTAGGCACCGTAATTGTGAGAAATTATTTTGAAAAAATCGAAGGGTATGTGCGTATTTTCGCAAGAAGTAAAGGTTTTTGCAAAAGCGAGGATATGTACGTAAAAACCGCTGGGGACTGTGCGTAAAAGACGGGACCGTGTGCAATTTCCAGCGGGGCCATCACGCAAAACGGAGGGCTAAAAAATCCAGGACCTTTTCGCGAGAACCGAGACCAGTCGCAATTTCGAAAACCACAGGATATTGCCTCGGTGGCCGACGAAGAAATCGCCATACACGCGGGCGGCGCAAGACGGGCGACGTGGACCGCACGCTCGGCCGCGGAAGCCCCCTGGAGTAATATGGGTTACGATTAAGTTCGCTTACGAGCAGTAAAGGCCACCAACGTTGCCGCTTCTCGTTCCGTTTTTTCGTAATAATACAATTTTGTTAGTACATGGTAGTGAAAAGTTATAAAAAATAGTAGTTAAAGTCATATCTCGAAGACTATAAAAAATTTAAAACATCAAATAAAAAGAACAAAATAAGTATTGACTAAAGCTTTTTAGCCATCCTACCATGTGAACTAGACGCGTGTCAGGTGCATACTTTTTTCAAATAAACTATTTGTTTATTATTATCACCAAAATATATCCCCTATGAAAAACTCTGGTGCCAACAGGAGGGTTTTTACATTCGACGACAGAACTGTTGAAACATCAAATAAACTAGCTTCGTTTGCGTGGCGAGACGCCACGCAGTTTTTTTTTTTTGCGTATAGAAAGGTAACTTGATACAGATTAAATGATTGAATGTAATGTAGTTATGTTAGTAAATTGAAGGATATAATCTGAATAGAGTAATAGTAAGTGAAGATTAATATAGTATGGTTAAACAAGCTGGCAAGAGTAAATTAGTACACACTGAAATGTAGGTCTGTACGAAGCAGTACATGTTTTGGAATATGGAGAGAGCAAAGGGATCTGTGGTTATGCCTACATAGGGAATACAGTGTTAAATTACATGAGAAGTTAATTTAGGTAAGGTAGTTTTGCTGGGAAGGGTATTGTAGCTGATGACAGGCTGTATAACAAAATAAGTCTAATCAGCTGGAATGAAGTTCGTGGGAAGTGAATAGCTTAGTGATATGAGCATATTCCAGAGTACGATGTGTGTGAATACTGGTAATGTGCTGGAGCAAAATGTGTGGTCTTCCTGAAAGAAACAGATTGAGAAACAGCAGTGTAGGTTAGTGTATGAGTTTGTTTTCAGTAATAAACAGTTGTAATGAGATGCAGATCAGTACGTACTTAGTGCGGCACTTTACTGCTTTGTAGGTGGGAATAATTCTTTTGCGGTTTTGATCTTCTTTGTAGATCGCATTATTCTGCAAAGAAAAAGCAAGGATAATAATTGTAGGTTTGAAAATTTGTTGTGTACTACTGTTGGTAGTAATGTACTATATTGTAAAGAGGTACCTTTTGTTTTCTTCTGTAGATGAGCTGGGTAACTGCAGCTTTGCAGACATAGGTGTGTGATGTGGTGGCTGGTCATGGTGCAACATCGAGGCAATCTTATAGCACACATGCGAATGATCAGACAGAAATAAATGTAGATAAGAATTTTTTTGTTTAGAAGTAGCGGAATGTATATGGGGCTTTGAGAAAGCAAGTAATGATGGTATTTGTTTTCTCACCTGTGGAGTTTGAGCAAATGTTGTTGGTAAGGGAGTAGCTATTTCTGCAGATGTTGTGCCAACAGAGGGTGTGTTAGTGGAGCAGCAATAAGTTGTTGTTGATGGTGCGTAATAGTCTGTGCTTGTATGGGTGCTGTTATTGTAATTTCTGGTTTGTCTGATAGCGGATGTTACGATCTGGTTGGGGTAGTCCGATCGCACATGAAATGTTGGAATGTCACTCGGAGGAGCCTTCGACATTTGGATGATTAACTCGTATTTTGGCCAACAATTGCTTTGATCTCATCGGAATATCTTGTGGTTGGCCTTGATTGACACAATTAAAAGCATGGGAGGTTTTCAATTAGTTCTTGACCTATGTCACCAAAAACATAAAGCGTACATGGAGGTGCGTGCTTTTTGATTGTTTCGGGATCGGTCTGTACACATTGATTTTGTATCAGTTGCAAGATTTTGAAAGCGCAACATATATTAGTTTTGGTAACTATGTAGGAACAAATAAAAACAAAATGTTGAAGGTTATAAATGGGTATGTATTTGTGTACCTTGGTTCTGCTGTTGTACCATTACATCTTTTGCATTTGTATCCATCTCCATCCGGAAAGTTCTCTTCCGATGTAGAGCATGATATGTACCACCATGATTGTCTTTGGTACTAAGTCCGTGACAAGGATGGTAAGTCCGTAGCGTTGGCCTGTGTGTAGCGTGTTTGAGAAGTGTTAATCAGAGACTATGTAAGAAGTGAGTTGCAAATATATGCTTCAAGTATGGATGGTTTTATTACCAAAACTTCGTGAGGTATGAGGTCCATTAATTCACGCACTGTTGTGGAGATTGGAGTGGTGTGATTTTGGGTACCTCGTTGCCACTCAATCTGGTGTGAATGGTTGCTGACCCTGTAGAGAATATTATAAAAGAAAGAAAGCAGTGTAGAAATGTTGTTAGCAGATAATAGTGTTTGTTGAACGATTGTTTGATTGGTTGGGAAAAATGAGAAGTAGTACAGGGTCTGTAGAGCGTGTATTTCTGGTATTGGTATGTTAATATACCACTTTGATGCAGAGTCGCTCGCAATGCAAGTCGGCTTTGATTATGTATATGAAAAAGTAGTATGTCGTAAGAATAAAGGAATAATAAGTAAGGTAATAAGCTAGTAATTTTTTTGTCTGTAAGTGGTATATAAAGGAGAGGGTGTGTTGTAAACCTGAGTATGTACCGACAGACATGCCAATAAATAAAGCGATGACTGGTGCATCTTGAGAATTGGTAAAGAATAGTTCAGCATTAAATGATTCAGCATGATGGCCCCACAATGTAATGATGGCTGTTTCACTGTGAAGAAGTTGTAAGTTATATTGTTTTGGTAAAGGTGATGTAGTAATGATGTAGGTATAGATTGTAAAGCAAATAATAATGTAGAGAGAAAAAGATGTAGAGAATATATATACCTTCCATCTGATATCTTTATAGTGCGTTTCACTGTTGGGCCTAACTTTGTCACTGTTTCTGTGACTGGTGAAATAGCAGTTATGAGAGCAACAACATCTGATGTATATGAAAGGTAAATTAGAGCGGGGAAAAAGAGCCGATGGAAATGTGTAAGTTCTGTGCATAAAATGTGTAAGCATAGGTGTGGTTATACCTGATAATAAAGTTTTTTTCCAATGCGATTATGAAGAACAGAGAAAGGTACTGAACTGTATGCGTATAGAGGAAAACCATCTGGTTCTGGTAGAATTTCGTGAACTGTTGTGTATTTTGAAAACCGAGCAGAAATAGCATTGTCAACTGCTTTGTATGTCTGTTTCGTTTCAAGGACTTCGAAGTATTGAAACTCGTAAATAGATCCTTCTTTTAGCAAAGATGAGAAGGTATGAAGCCATCTTTTGGGAACAATGCCTTCCATAGTATGGCCCTAATAAAAGGTTTTAGGTTATGTTAGATGGTAAAGAACAGCAATAATATAGATGAAGGAAGAGACAAAGAATAGTACAAATGCTGTAATGATGGTCTGTACAGTAAGAATAGAATCATTATTCTAGAAAGGAAAAAATCTGTGTGAATGTAATAAGCGGAAGGATTAAGGATTAAATACCTGTTCATCAAGCATGACAAAGTCTAGGTGGTATACATCTGTTGGATCTTGTGGATTTTTAAATTCCCAAAGACGTGCTAAACGGACAAGGACTTTCCATCTATGCGAACTTTGGTTGATATGATTTAGCAATGTATGCATGTTGTGGAACCTGTGTAGAAAATGAAGTTATACAACAAGTATTGTTGAAATAGGTATGAAATGTGAATTAGAAGAGTATGTTTGTATGGCACAATGATAACACTGCAAAATATAACGGTGAAAGAATAACTGTAGGCAAATTTGTTTTTAAGTTATATTAGCCAAAGAATAAATGCAGTTAAAAATTGAGAATGCAAGAAGAAATAGATTAGTATGTGTAATGTATGTAGGTATGGGAAAAAGGAAGGGTTATAAGTGCGATATGTTTAAATGGATATGTCCATATAGAGTGCGATAGGTAGTACGGAGTTATGTAAATGTGTGTAATAAATTTCTTGTACTGTTTTTTTTGTTGCGTATGGAACATAGTAGAATAGGTTTAAAAAAGAACATAAAAATGGAAGGAGAAGCATGTACTTTATATATATGGAACAGAAGGCTAAATATGTGTGAGAAGATAGAAGGCTAAAAAACAAAAAGAATAGTTTAACGTAAAAATGGTGGACATACAAATCAGAAGAGTAATTCGGATAATGTATGTAAGAAAAAGAAAAGAGAAATGTAATGTATGTAATATTTCTGAATAGATAGCTGCATATGTGATGTGCTATTTTATATGGGGTAATGTAAATCAGTTGAGTAAAGATGAACTGTGTGTGGGCTGTTTTTTGGAAGATGATAAAAAAAAGACCCATGAGTAAAGCGGAGAAAAATTATCTTTCTTATATGCAAAATTAAAGCACATGAAAGTATGCAATGGGAAGAATCGAATGAGAAAGCAAAATATGCAGGTGATGGTTATATGGGAGCAATAAAGTAAGCAGAATAAAAAGTGGTATGTATAAATGAATGAATTTTGATGTAATGTGTTTTTGAATAGAAGAAAAATAGCGTCGCGTGTATTAGAGCCCACCTGTATTGAATTGTTTTAGAGATATACTAAACCAATGGGAAAACGCATATAGTATGGAAGACAGAGGATGTAATCTATATGTATGGGAAATCATATAGGTGTAGATTTGTAAGTGGACTACAAAAGGAGAGGCATACCTATCAAACATGTTTTGTATAAATGTTATGGGTAGTATGTATGAAGAGATGTGAAGGAAATCTCTAAAGATGGAAAGCCAAATAAGGAAAGGTAGAAAATCTAGTAGAAGAATATATTAGATAGAAGTAAGCACTTCTTTATATACTATATTTTTGGTCTCAGTGCAAGGAGCACCCTTGTCATTTTCAATAAGTATCTTCAATCCTGAACGAGATGTAACGCGTGATACTGCCACATATAATTGCCCATGACAGAAGACCGGGTTTCTTAGATAAATCCCAACTTTGTTTAGAGTTTGGCCTTGACTTTTGTTAATAGTCATTGCATATGAAAGTCTGATTGGAAACTGTCGCCGTTCAAGTGTGAAAGGCCAGTGAGAACTTGTTGCATGTAGAACAATTCTGGGAATACAAACAGACTGACCAATATTGGTCCCAGTAATGATACATCCTTCAAGTGTTCGATCACCAAGTCTTGTGATGATGAGACGTGTTCCATTGCAAAGACCCAGAGATTGATTTATATTTCTCAGCAACATGACTGGAACGCCTATTTTCAAGGAAATGATATGGTGGGGAAAATTATTGATTGCTATAGAGTTCAAGAATTCAGGTGGATATAGAAGATTAGCATCACCAATGTGATTATCAGATTGAGAAATGGAATCAAAACTGAGATATTCTTTTGTATGACCAGGTATTCTATTAAAGACAACCTTGTTTAATTCATCAGCGACGGTATTAGTTGGGCAGATAATTGCACGCTCTGCAAGGTATGCACTATTTTGGTAACTGCTATGTAATGAGTCATAGATAGCATCAATAATTGAATCCACATTGTTCTTGGCTGGCTGTAACAAAAGATCATTTGGGATAACTATCCAGGATGCATGAGGTTCTCCTTGTTTTTTTGTCATTGGAACCTGACCATCTCCAATATGAAGCACCCATTGAGCAAACGCTGAGAGAGCATGTCGTTCTGTAATTGAGAGGTCTGTATTATGAAGTCTCATATTGGTGGATAATTTGAGTATTTCAATGTGCTGCCAAAGTGAAGATCTAATAAGTGAAGCTTCAATAATTTCCGTTCTGGTGCCACCTTCAATAACTGGTAAAATTTGTCGAAAGTCTCTACCAAGGATAAGAAGCTTTCCACCAAAAGGTATAGTCATGCGACTGGTGTCTTCAGTAGATATAATGTCACGTAATGTTCTGTCCAATGCTTCAAAGCAATGTCGATGTGTCATAGGCGCTTCATCCCAGAGAATTAAAGAAGTCTTCATAATAAGCTCAGCAAGCATTGTTCCACGTGGTATACTGCATAAGCTTCTGTCGTTGATGTTAATAGGTATTCTAAATCGGGAATGAGTTGTGCGGCCATTTGGTAATAAGAGTGAAGCAATTCCAGATGAAGCCACAGCGAGAACAATCTGAGCTTTAGCTCTTAGAGTTGCTATAATAGCATTCCAAAGAAATGTTTTCCAGTACCACCATGTCCCGATCTGAAATAAAAGCCACCTTGATTATGAGAAATACATGATAGAATCTTGTTGTATATAGCAGATTGGTCAGCATTTAGTTTAGCACATAGTGTTTCAGCCTGTGCTGCTAGAACAGCTCTATCATATGCTAGCTCTTCGGTGACAAGTCGATTGCCAGAAGTAGGGTCACTGTGGGGTGACTCAGTGGTTATATTATATGTAGCAAAATTGAGCCCATTCCTTGAAAACATAAAGAATAATTCTTTTATTAACTGAGACTGTAAGCAATCACTTGGTATAGGATATGTTGGATTTTGTAATCCTTGTCGTATTTTGTATGCGATGTCATCAGCAAAAAAGCACCAATACTTATCAAACAAATTTTGAGGGCTGACTACACTGCAAAAAGATAGCACTACCATAAATAGGTGTCTAAGCTGATGTGTTGTGGCCCAAACAATTGCTTCATCAAAGAGTAGATACCATTCTGTATCATCACCAACTAAACCACGGGCCTTGCAAGCCTCTTTGAAGGTAGGGTAGCATACACCATCAAAAAATCTGATATCTTCGTAATTTTGTGCACCACAGACAACCATCAAAAGCATTCTTAGATAGAATAGCTCACCAGTACTTGGGTGCACATTATATATTCGACCAATCTTTGATGCTGCACGCTTTCTTTTTAGCCATTTTCTGTTAGTAATGTCCCATGTCCACTTTGAAGGAAACTGATAATAAGTGAAAGATCTTGCGTCTTCGAACTGTTGATTAGCAGTAAACCATTCAGTTAATGTAGTTTTATAAGCTCTTGGATCAGCAATAACTTCTTGTAGTTTCGTATCTTCACGGTACATAACTTTGTTCATACCAGGCATATGCACAGATAATCGCTCGACAGAAGGCGTTCGGCCAAGTATTTCGAATTCAAATAGTCGCCAAATTGCTTCACATGAAGATAAATATCTAGATTTTCATGTAGGAAAGTATTAGGATAGAATAAAAAAAATTCGTATGAGAATAAATTAGCGTAATTTTATGTAAGGGAGCATTGGTATAAGATTTGGAAAAAACAGAATTGTATATGCTAATGTAGAAAAGTATAAGGAGAAAGTAGAAAAAAAACCCATGAATATAAATTCATATAACTTTATGTAGGAAAGCAGCAGCATGAGATATGAAAACAGGAAATGGTAAATAATTTGTTCTAGCAAAGTGATGTCTGCCATATGTATGAAGCATTACCTGCATTTAATATAATCAGCAATTTCGTCTATTCCTTGTTTAGGTGTGGATCGCTTGAGCCTGATGGTTGGGTAGCACTGGAAAAGTTGACTTTTGCTCTATCCTGACCTTTGGTAAGGTATTTAAATAAATACTTCACAAGGTTCGTCTTGTTGCACCATTCAACATTGATGCGAGCTTGGGAATTTTTTAAGCAAACTAATGTTGTATGGAACAACCCATCTGTTATCTAGCTTGATTCCATTCTTGATGACGAAATGATGTCCGTCTTGTCGGCGATATATTGGGAATCCAGACTTATCTAGGGTTGTTTCTAAGCTGAATTGTTTAGGGTATCGTTTTGAACACAAGCTATCTTTCATGCATGGACATTTCCTATTAAGATCTCCACATGGTCCATGCATCATAAATTCGTCAACAAGAGCGTAGCCAAGTCGATCAACAGTTGGATCTGGAATTTTAGCACATATAAGGTTGTCTATGTATTGAGCAGGTAGATTTGTATCATAATGAGCAAGCCATATAAGGGTGTGAACATGAGGCAATCCTCTTTTTTGAAATTTAATAGTGTATAGAACTGTCATAAATACAAGAGATAATTTAGAATGAGGAAAAGAGTAGCATCAGTAAGGTAAAAAAAGACTGACAGAAAAAAAAGAGACTAACCTGCTTGGACGGGACCGAAAGTGTGTCCAGCTTTAATGTCAGAAACATACTCAGTAAGCTTCATGTGGAATACCCGAGTTACAATATCAGAACGGTCAATATATTTTTGACCAGATTCGTATTTAAGGGCGTCGATAATTTCTGGCCATCGTGAATTGCATGTGAAGGTAGAAAATAGATCAGGAGCACCATACTCACGGCAGATAGCCATTGCGTCTTGATAATTGAGTGTATTATATCGAGGACCACCAGTAAAACTTGCAGGAAGCAATATTTTGACACCAATGTTTTTGCCACGTGAGGTGCCTTGACCAAGCGCATCCGAAATGCCTTGGTATGTTTCGATCTTACTACATCTTGATTAAAAAAGTGGAATGAAAGTCGGCTTGCCTCAAGACATGAATAGGAATCGACCTCTATCTGATTTGAAAGCCGGCCACAGCATGTGTAAGGATTTGGTTCATTTCTTCGATAATGGCATTCGTAACAGTAGTACTCAAGCATAGATACTTCATCTCTAGCTGAAGATAGATTGACATCAGTTTCTTTATACTTAATACCAAGATGAAACCCTTTTTGTCCGTATGGAAATAATAATGGGTATTGAAGAGACATCAGAGCGGGATTGAGAGGCGAAACTTGTTTGAGCTCACTGTTGTGTCTCTGAACAACTATATCAAACTTGTTATTTTCTAAAGATAATTCACCTACGACTAAAGCAGCTAATTCAGCAACAACTGGCAGGGAATATCTATCACCATGAGTATTAGCTGAACCAATAAGCCGAATATAAACCTCAGGGCTTTCTTGAGAAAATAAACGGTCACGTGCCATTCTGAATTCTTTCACTAACGGATTACAGTGGACAAGCATGGCAATCAAGTCAGCAACAATATTAGGATCTGCCTCACCGTGCGCATTATCTTCTTTGCTGAACACAGACAATCTGTTCTCAATTTCGTTGAACGTGTCATAAATGTATAGCTGAGCATATTGTGGTTTTCGCCCTGATGTGGGGACTAAGGAACCAATACGGTGATGAACAACACCATTTATACGGAAAACATAAGGACCTCCACCAGTGTTAATAGTTCTGTCAACATCTACGCCCAAGGAAGTGAATGCAAACAAGGAATTGTAATGGCGTATTAAATGCATAAATGCATTTGAGCGAGGGCCTTGTTAAAACCAATAAGATCTCAAGTGGGTATGGGTATTCTTTATGTGGTGGAAGGAAATTTTTCACTCCCAAGCAACATTTATTATAAACAATTCGTTGATATCTAGAGGAACTTCTATGGCGAGATCTTTCTTGGAACCAAAAAATAGCACCACATTTACTACATTCATAATCTGGACCACCGTAGTATGATCGATCGGTGTACGTAGCTAAAATAATGTAGGAAAAGGCGTATTCAAGAAAGAAAGAAGAAAAGAACAACAGCGTGAAATAGATGGTAAAGCACTGATGAGGAAAAGAGAAACGAATAGTTACGTAAGTTAGAGCATATTGTTGAAGCGAACCTTTTAGGTAAGAAATTTGTTCCTTAAAAAGAGGACCAACTGGTTCTCTAAAGGAATTTGGATTAAAAGACCATGCGCTACCGAAATGTGTAAGAAATGTAGCAGAAACTATGACGCAAAGGATGATGAAATCTTCATACGTACAAGGAAGGGAAAAATGAAAGAAGACGAAGAACTTGGCAAAACAGTAGAAAATATGAAGTAAGACATGTTGGTATGTGTAGAGGAAGGAAAGAATAAGAAAAGGAGTAAAAATTGGTGAAATAGCAGCAAGCATGGCATAAAACATGTTGATATTTGTATAACTGGAAGCAAAAGAAAAGGAAAAAGGTAGAAGATTAATGTAGGAAAAGGAAAAAAATACTTAGGAAAAAGACAATCAAAGGAAGGCACCTGTTCTACCAGCATTACGGAGCAAATTGAATAATCTTCTTTTTTCTATTATGACTTGCTTCAATGAGAACTAACCAATGGAGAAAAATGGTCTCCTATGATGTAGATATATGGGGAAATAAAATGGTTAAAAATATGGACGTGAAGGAGAACTAATCGAAAGAGGAAATAAATAGTTATGAAGAGTGTGAACAACCATGATGGCGCTTCATGAAAGGGTTCGTTAACATCCGTATGCGAAATCTTGAGGACAATAAAGAAAATGGAAATAAAAAACAATGAGGAACGAAAAGTACGTAAGAGGATTGGAAAATGGTCATACATGGCTGTGATGATGTCTGTGGAAGAAACGTTGGGAAAGCGGTAGACAAAAGATATCTAGAAGGCAGCGATGAAGCTACGGATCCAGATGGCTGTTTTCCAAGAAAAATTTCTTCATGGTGGGCTTTAGTAGAGGGTGATAAATTCATAAGATCAAATAGAAGAAGAAAAATAGAAATAACGCAGGCACAAGCTTAGCACTGAAAGAAAAAAAAGTGTAATGATCAAAAACAGAGGACACAAAAAAGGTCGAAATATGAAAGAAGCTGTAAATATAGTAATAAATAAGATGGTAAATGCAGAACAAAGGAAGCACTAATTAGAAAGAATTATTGCAGAAGGTTCAAAAACAAGCATGTAAGCAAATATGCCGGCGCTGTGAGGAAAATTGGGTAATCTCTTCGTTTTTTTTATCGTTAGCTGATTTAGGACAAACAACCAATAGGAAAAAAATGCTGTTGTATGATATAGGTAGGCAGGAAGGCAGAATGGAAAAAAGCAAGGATGGAGCGTGCATGAAACGAAACATGTACGAAATGTAATGGGAAAAGAATTAAGTAGAAATAAGTACAGTAGACTGGGAAACATAAATATAGCAATATTTTATCGTTGCTATATCGCAATGCAAGAAGGAAATAAATAGTAGGGAATATTATTAAGAAATGATGGATATGGATAATGGGTAAAAATGGCAGGAACAATGAATGTAAGATAAAAAATAGCATCGCATTTACTATACTCAAAGTTGCCGAAGAAGTAATAGTAATAGTTTGACTGATGGAGTAACAATTTGGAGAAAGAGCTAATAATAACACAGAAATAATAAAATAGGTAAACGTCCTAAAAGGCAGAAGAAGTACCTTAGAAACAGGGAGCAGGAAGGTTTGATTCACAATAGGATGCAATATAAAAGCCTAGCGCTGAAAGAAAGGAACCTAATGCTCTGTAGATATGTCTGCAATGAAGACCGTGAACATGGAGAACTGTCGACGATGATGTATTGCAATTTGAACAGTAGCTAGGCGATAAGTAAGCACAGTAAAAAGAGGCGATGAAAAAACCATAGAAAGGTTTATAAATACAGTAGGTAATAAGACTGTGAACGTAGAAATATTTCGAGAATGACACATTGCAAATTGAGCAGCATGGAGGGTACACGTAAAATTATAACAGAATGATAGACTTAAAAAATAAACAAAACTATGAAGACGAAACACTGTAGGGTATGCAGATAAAACTATTACGGAATGATAGACTTAAATAAGAGGTAAAACTATTAGGAAGAAACAGTGTAGGCTATACAGAGGCAAATTTGCAAATATATAGGCCATGGAAGCATAAAAGAAGAACAATAGCACAGTAGAAAATGGCAGGAACAATCAATGTAAGATAAAAGATAGCACCACATTTACTATACTCAAAGTCGCTGAAGAAGTAATAGCAATAGTTTGACTGATGGAGTAACAATTTGGAGAAAGGGCTAACAATAACACAGACATAATAAATTACGTAAACGTGGTAAAAGGCAGAAGAAGTACCTTAGAAATAGGGAGCAGGAAGCTTTGATTGACAATAGGATGCAATATAAAAGCCTAATGCTGAAAGAAAGGAACCTAATGGTCTCTAGATATGTCTGCAATGAAGACTATAAACATGGAAAACTGTTGAGGACGATGTATTGCAATTTCAACAGTAGCTAGAGCATGAAGTAAGCACGTAAAAAGAAGCGATGAGAAAAATTATAGAAAGGTTTATGAATACAGTAGGCAATAAGACTGCGAACGTAGAAATATTTCGACAATGACACATTGCAAATTGAGCATCATGGAGGGTACACGTAAAATCATTACAGAATGATAGAATTAAAAAATAGGTAAAACTATCAAGACGAAACACTGTAGTGTATGCAGATAAAACTATTACGGAATGATAGACTTAAATAAGAGGTAAAACTATTAGGAAGAAACAGTGTAGACTATGCAGAGGCAAATTCGCAAAAGAAGAAGAACAATAGTAGAGTAGTAAAGGTAGACATGTAATTAAAACATGTGTGAGGAGAAGTACCTTACAAATAGGAAAAAGGAAGCACAAATTTGTAGGAAAGTGCAATACAAAAGGCGACCACTGCAAGCAAGAGACCGAATATCTGTGAATACGGTGGTGTGTAAGGTAACAAGCGTGAAGAACTTTTGTAAATCTGATGGGTCATAAGATTGTAAACATAGAGATTTTTCGCTGATACCACATTACAACCTGAGCAGAATACAGGCAGTAGGTAAAAGTAGTAAGAAATGACAGAAATAAACAACGGTAAAAATATCAGGATAAACCATTGTAGGTTATGCAGAAGCGAATTTGCAGGCAAACATAAACGTAGAGAGCTTTCGGTAGTGGCATATCGCAATGTAAGCAGCATATAACCAATAGGTAAATCAATTTGAGAATAATGGACATAGACAATAACTAAGGTCATGGGCGTAAAGAAGAACAATAGTAGAATAGTAAAGGTAAACATGTAACTAAAAGATGAGTTAGGAGAAGTACCTTACAAATAGGAAAAAGGAAGCACTAGTTTGTATAAGCACTGATTTACAATGACTGCGATAAGCAATGTAGAAGTACCCCTACATGACAGCAAAATAATCACAAGTATTAGAAGAATAATATTTTTCGGGCGCGACAAAAACAGAGGTATAAAGAAACAAGAATTGAGAATAGTCGAACTAATGGGGAAAAAACACACTGGAACTAAAAGCAGCTAACACAAATCTGAATTGGATAGCACCGCGTAAGTCCAAACAAGTACGTAGCCACCATTCCACAAATCATAAGAACAAATCTAAGCCAGAACAAATGAACCCTAAGAAGAATGGAAAAAACGCAAGAACCACAAGGAGGGGGGAAAAAGACGACACCAAAAGGAACCCCGGTAATACCTTGAGGAAGAACGGAGACAGAACAAGCACAAGGAGGAAGAAAGCGCAAGCGCCGCAAGCAAGAAAAGAAAGAAATGCGGTGAGCAACAATGGAAGGAGAGCCGAGAAGAAGCGAGCGGATGTGGTGCGGCGACGAAAAAGGAAATGAAAGCCGTCGAGAAGTCCGCAGATGGGGGGGATTCCTCTCGAAGATTTGCACAGCATAGCCTGCGAACGGGCTCGACACGCAGAACCCGCGGCGTGGTAACCAGCAAATGGAAGCGACCGTGGTAACCAGCAAATAGAAGCGACCGACGCAGCCGCACGGACGTGTCGAAGCAGCAGCGCACGGGCACCACGTGGCTGGGGCGAGCGACGAGGAACTCCCCCCTCTTTGATTTACGGAGTATATGTGCTATCGTTTTCATCTTTAAGTTGGGCTTAATAATGGCATACTACCAGTACGTTGCAATTAGAGGGTACGAATGCAACATATATAAAGTAGGGAAAATGAGCAAATGAGAAAAGTTGAACCCAGAGCAAATTGGATTTCGGAATTCTTTGTCTAGAACACGTGAGTTGGAATCTTGGACGGAGGATACAAATGCAACGGTAGAGTCTCGCTTAACGATGGGGCCTGGTGGTGAGAGCCAGAGTGTTTCTTCCTACTACCCAGATTTGATACCTAGGATCGACATGTTATGGCTTATTTAAGCAGAGTACACACACATGCTCTGGGCCTCTTTGGATTGTAAGAATTTTGGAGGAATTCAAAAGGAAATTTTCCTATACAGCCATTTGGATCAAAGGATTGAGCTCATAGAATTCCTATGAAATTTCTATAGAAAGGCTCGTTCCATAGTAATTTTGAAGGAATTCTAACATGAGGTCGACCTCATGGAAAAATTCATTTGTCTTGCATGTACCCAGTGGTGGAGCAACATAGAAGTTGTGGGGTCAATTGACCCATAGCTTTTTGCATAACAGCCAAAAATCTTTAATGTTTTACAGAGATGTCCAAAAAAATTACGAAGATGCTATTCCCTCAAGTCAAAAATATATGTCATTTTGGACATCGATATGGTCCTCAAAACAATACTTTGACCATAATTTTTATTGTAATATATTTATAGAACAAAAAATATATAATATTATGTAAGTACTTTTCGCGAGAAATCTACACACAATTTTCATATATCCAACATAAATAGAAAAAAGACATCAATTGACAAAGTTTCAAATATTTAACTGTATGTATCCCAAAACGACATGTATTTGTAAATCAATGGAGTAAACAATTGACCCCACAGGTTAAATATCCAGGCTCCGACACTTCGTGTAGCCCCTCTCTCCCAAAATCTTGCAAAATTCCTATGAAGCATGTAATTACTGCTTTTACATCATTCCTCTATTTTGTAATCCTGTAGGATTGCACCTGTATTCCTATATTGTAATTGTGTTTTTCCTTCTTTTGTATTTTTCATTTGCTGTTTTCCAAAGAGGTTCTCATTGAGAAGGCACATGCCCACGCTTTGTGAGACCATATAACCTCTGTAAAATTTCTAGCATGTATAGGGACATGTACACATGTTTGTGCATGTGGCATGCATGAAGTGTGTGTGGTGTGCATCCTCTGTGTACTTGATGGGAGGGTAGGTCCCGATCTTCTGATGGGATGATAATTTGATTGTTAGAGAATGACGTTGATGACGAGGCTACTTAACCAAAACATGATTAATTCATGCAATAATCGCTAGACCACGCTCTAGGTACAAGGCCCATAGGCCCAAGTGCAGATGGCGCAACACCTTTTGACTCAGACTTCGAATCAACATCGGATTGTTTTGGTCATTACAGTGCACATAAAACGAATTTAGAGGTGAAGATGGATCCGTTTGAAAGCTGAGGAGATAAGCTCTCCATCAAGTACTCACACACCTCAAACGGACTCCGTATGTGAGAGTTATGCAAGTTTGAAGTTGGACCTGCCATACTAGTTCTGAATTGATCTGAAGGCCAAATTGGATTTCAAAACGTGTGCAACTTGAAATTTTGTTTGAATTGGTCCAAAAGTGACATAGTGACCTTAAGAAATAGTTAGGGAAGGTATCGATTTGGTTTTGTGTATTGGTTGGCTTCCCTTTGTGTTGGGCTACCATCCTCTCCATGGTTCCTAAGCACGATAACATCACAAGTGTTAGATAGTAGCAAATGTTCAATAGAAAAATTATTTATTTCTAAGAACGAGCTCACCTGATAATTCAACTGTCATGCACGTGTTCTTGTTATTGGCCCTTGTATATCTTCGGTGAAGAAGTCATAATGAGCCAAATTGTTTATTTCAATTTTTGAAAAAATATAAATTTAAAAATTAAATTAAATTAATTTGGTTTAAAATAAAATAAGAGTTTTGTTTGTGTGAAATTTGAATTTTGTTTTGCCCCGATTTTCTTTTTAAGAAATCTAGATTTGAAAAGTAATTTAAAGTAAAACTTAAAAATATTATTAAATAAAATGATACGTTGATTTTCTGTAAAAATCCTATGTCAAATTAATTATTTGGATTTATTTGGCTTTTATTTGGTTTTCCTGAGTTTCCCAGAGTTTTAAAATCTATTTTGAAATTTAAAAGTATTTTTAGTATGAAAATATAATATCAAAATAAGTTGCAAATATTTTATCTAAGTCCAAAATATCTCCAGGAAGTTCTTTGAATTTTTCTGGAATTTGTGGAAGTAATTTCATATTTTTCTGAGCTTTATTGAATTTTCTAGGGTTTTCTGAAAATCAAAAACTAAAATCAGAAAAATAATTTCATTCCCTCCTCGGGACGACGCGTGGACAGCCCGATTGCGTCCACGTCGCCTCCCGGCCCGATCCTCACCACCCGCTCGATCCGCCTACCCTTCTCTGCGGCCGACACGCGTCCGGCTCAGATTGCACCACGCCGCCTCCCGCCACATCTCACCCGCTCGCTTCCACTTAACTCCGTGGCCGCCAATCTCACCCCTCCACATGGCTCGATCCGCGCGTCCGCTCTCTCTCTCTCCCGGCCCACCGGCACCGCCTCTCCCTCCTCTCTCGCGCCACCGGGCCCACTGTCGGTAGCGTCTCCCATGAGCCCTTCTTCCTCCTTCCGCTCGGCCAATCACCGCCATTTCATGCCCTCGCGCTTTTGGATTTTCCTCCCGCTCCTTCCTCTTCTTCCCAACCTCCCGCCATCTCCGCGCCCCACCCCTCCTCCTCCTTCGCGCTCACACCCGCTTACCCTTTTTTCGCCCGCAACCGCCGCCCACTCCGGCGAAAATCCGCGCCCCTCCCTCACCCTGTAAGAACCCCAGAGCACCCCTGTTCTCCTCCACCTCCCTCCGCCTCCTCTTCCTCCCGGTGAGCCAAGCGCCCCGCACTGCGCCCTCCGCCATCGCCGCCGCCGGGACTTCGCCGAGGAATTGCCTTCGCCTCGGCCGCCTTGCGCCACCATCGACCCCTTCGGCTTCCTCGCCTCACCACGAAGCCCGTGAGCCCCTCGGCCGTGACCCAATCCCGCCGGAGCGCCGTCCCCGTCGCCACCTGAGCGCCGCCACCGCCCCTCCTCACCTCCGGCCCGTTTCCGGCCATCTCCGGTAACTTCCGTGTCCACCCCCGGATTCCCCTCACTTCCCTCTCCCTCCTCCGTCCCTCGTCGCCGGCCGCCGTGCGTCGGAGCGCCGTTGCCGCCGTGCCCAAGCGCCGCCTCCGGTTGGCGCTGCCACCCATGCCTACGTGGCAGGTGGTGTGACGCCGCGTCAGCGCCACGTCGGCGCCATCTCGGCCCCTCCTTGCCACCTCACCACTTTCCCGGTCGTGGACTCGGTCCACATGGACCGTGGCCCACTGGCGGCCGGCCCACCCTGTGGTCGATGCCGCGTGATGAATAAATCTATTTTCCGTAGAAAAATAATTCGTCCGAAAAAGAAATTCATTGCTAACGTCATAATTCCGATTTTCCTTTAGAAAAATAATTCAAATTCAAGCCTTGTAAATTCTTCATAAAATCCATTCTATTTTTCCGAGCCCAAATATATTTTTCCATAAATTCTTTTCAATCAATCTTCCAAATATCCTTTCTCCCTCGTTTGAACCCCGAATCCGTTGAAACTTTCTCCTAAATTCATATAAAATTATAAGCTTTCTTTCAGTAAATGTATTATACTTTTTGTAATTTATTTGTATTTATTTTTTCATTTGTGTTATCATCTTGCGCGTAGAGCCCGACGTTGTCGAAGAATTATCAGACCCGCAGCAAGAAAGTCAAGATATCGCGCACGGAGGCAAGTCTCCTTTGAACATTTTGTACCTATGTGTACCAAAATCGTTTTATTATTTTAAATTTAATGCATTCGCTATGTTACATAAAATGATAATTTCTGTTGTAAGGATAATAGTTAAACCGATAATTGTTATGCCCTCATTTGATATTGACAACCATGTACCTTTGTCACCCTAGGTTTCTCTTGTCTCAGTATTGAGATTATTATATGATTGTTAATTTTAGAACGGTAGTAATTTGCTTAGACAAGCTAGTCGGTCAGTGTAACCCTTCGGGTGGAAAATTGATATGAATGATTTCATTATTTTATTTAGTGGCAATATGTATTGCTGTTATTTTTAAAACTAAAATAAAATGGTGAAAGTTGTTTTAGACTTGGGCGGATGGTAAGATTGGATTGGTGCGGATTTAGCACGAGAACTTGTAAAGTGTATGTTCGCCTAGTCAATTAAGGACCGACGCTTGTGTTTATCCAAGCGAGCACTACCGGTACAACCACAAGTCTATATGGGTACGACCTAGCCGATTAACTACGATAGTCCAGTTTAGGTACCACCAATGGAAAGTGGGTGCCAGGGATTTAATGGTTACTCACAGTGAGGGACAGGGATTTACTGTACTCATATGGCGCAAGAGGGGGCTTCTGTCTAGGTGGATTTAACCCTTCAGCGGTGAAACCTCAGCGGGTGGTGACTAGCTAGACTAGAGTAAGGTAAAGGCTTTGTGATGAATTATCTGAGTCTCATGCCTAAGGAAGCATGTTGGCTATTAAGATGACTTATCTCTTGTGGGTAAACTTGTACAACCTCTGCAGAGTGTAAAACTATTCGAATAGCCGTACCCACGGTCAAGGGCGGGCAAGGAATGCATTCACATGGTAGATCTTTGGTTTTCGTTTAAAAGTAAAAGTTTTGGGAACCCGAGAGTGGATGGAACTCTCGGGGTTGTCCTGGCGGATAGAGCCAGTGTGGGTGGATGAAACCCGTAGACTTGAACCTTGGCGGATGGAGCCAATTATCTAGTGATGGTGGTTAGAACCTTCACTTTAAAATGCTTAATAGTTTCAGTCAAGATAATTACTTTGTTAAATTCATGCCTTCAAAAATATTTAATAGTATTTGAAATAAAATATTGCTTTGTGCAAAAGAACCATATAACCCTCCTTTGTTGAGCTTTGCATCTACTGCATTTTTCCAAGACTTGCGGAGTACTTTATGTACTCACATGCTACACTTAAAACAAAATCTCAGAGGAATACGAAGCTCAGGAAGGAGATTACGACTACTTCACGTGTGGATTCGACGAAGGCTTTCCGGAGTACTAGGTTGCGCTTCTCCAGTCAATTGCGTGTGGAAGCTCAAAGTTTATTTTGCTTCCGCTGTGTTTTGTGAGTTTGTGAGGTCTTGAAACCTCAGTTGTAATAAAGAGACCTTTTGGTTTGTACTCTCTATTATTGTAATAAAGCGTTGTTGGTTATGTAATCATCACTGTTTGACTGTGTGCACTAGCTTTGATCTGGGACTAGTGCTGTAATACACAGATGGTCCGGATTCGGAAATTTGGGGTCCCGACAGAAGTGATGTCCTCATCATCTTCCCCCTCTTAAATTTGAGTCGTTCTCAACTCAAGCTCATCCTCTTCTCTCAAGTATTGCTTCAAATCTGCAATGTTAAATGTGAAACTAACCCCAAAATCTACAGGTAAGTCAGCTTATATGCATTATCATTAATATTTTCAACAATCATAAAAGGAATATCAGCTCTAGGCGTCAACTTAGACTTTCATAATTCAGGAAACCTATATTTTCTCAAATGCAACTAAACAAGATCACCAGGTTCAAAAGGTAATTTTTTTCTACCTTGACTTTGAGCAACTCTATATTTCTCATTCATGCACTCTATGTTTTCTTTTGTAGTTTTATGTAGCTTAAGAACGAATTCAGCACATTTCTTACCATCTTGATTTACCTTTTCCAAAGATGGTAGAGAAAATAAATCAATTGGAGCGTGAGGATTAAATCCATATACTACTTGAAAAGGAGTCCTATTTGTGGTGGAATGCAGCAAACGATTGTAACCAAAACTCCACATAAGATAGACATTCTTCCCACATCTTCAAATTCTTCTTCAAAACAACCCTCATCATGGTTGACAAGGTGCGGTTGACGACTTCAACTTGTCATCAGTTTAGAGATGGCATGTAGTAGAGAATACAACTTCATCCCCAACTTGTTCCATAAGGTCCTCCAAAAATGAATTAAAAATTTCGCATCATGATCTGACACGATTGTGTTTGGCACTCCATGTAGTCGAATGATTTCCCTGAAAAATAAATTGACAACATATGTATCATCATCACTCTTATGATAAGAAATAAAATGTGCCACCTTAGAAAATCTATCCACAACAAACAAGATACTATCCCTCCCCCTCTTTGTCCTAGGCAATCCTAAAACAAAGTCCATAGAAATATCCCTCTAAATAACATAAGGAATGGGAAGAGGCATATATAAACCATACAGATTCAGTTGTGACTTAGCTTTTTGACATGTAGTGCAGCGTGCAACATAGTGCTCAACATCGCGTCTCATTTGTGGCCAAAAAAATGTGCAGCCAATACATGGTAGATAACATCGCTCTTATCCAGTTTCGAGTGTGCTCATCAGGGATCCAGCAAATGGTGGGGAGGCCTCTGCAGATTCCCAGGTCGTCCTCCTTCCTCCATTCGAGTTTCACCGCATACCCAGCAGCCAAGTCTCACGAGGGCGTGCTTTTTGCCTAGAGGGCCCTGTGCACCCCACTTTCACTCCTAAAATTATCTGACGTCTTCATTACCACAAACTCTTACCACTGCGGTTTCTAGAGTGGATACTTCTGGAAGGACATCAAATCCTTTTCCACGTATTGCTTGATAAGCATGCTATTAATGTTCTTCCATGCTTTGCATGCCGCTAGCAATGTATGTCACCGCATGCTGGCCTTTTGTTCTTCTGGGATCTCGAACGATCCAAAAATTTCTGTCACTAGCTTATTTTTTTAACTTCGATCATGTTCTTCGACGAATCATACGTGATATCAATTCATTCCCATGCAACTATTCTGACCAATATCTAGAATGTGGACACCACTCGGCAAGGATTGGGAGGGGTCCTAGATGCATCGACATCCATGATGCTAAATCAAGACTATGTAGGGCCAATTCTTGAGCATTTTGAAACAACAGATAATTAATATGTAAGCAAAGTTAGGTTAATTGTATCGTTTGATGAATTTGAAATATATTTCAAAAATCAATGTGCCAACTAAACTAGAATTGTTAGGAAAAATAGTTCATCCATGTGGCATAACAAGTTCTAAATTGAAGCTCAAATGCAGATGATGAACCAAACCCTAGTGGCATCCATGCCATTCTCCCAATCACTACTTCATCGGTAATTTTTGGTAGGATAGGGAGACGTTTGACTCAATGTACACTAACAGTATGCTGCATTTACACACGAATATATAGAACATCTATTTGCTAGACCATGCCCTTGAAACATGAATTGAATGGATGAAAAAAGATACCAGACACAAATATGAGGAGGCGTGCTCGGGCCTAGGGAGGCGGCGGCACTGGGAGGAGGCGCCCGAGCTTGGGGGCAAGCGGTGTATGGTTAGGAGAGGTGGCATACTTGGGGGTGGAGGAGGGCGCCGGGCATGGGGAAGGAGGAGGGGCCGACCGTGGGGGAGGCAACGATGGGCTTGGGGAGGCGTCGGGCTCAAGGGGCGGCGTGCTCGGGGAGGAGGAGGCGGCGGGCATGGTGGAGAAATTCACATATATATTACACATTCTCATATACATATATAAATGTAAATATAGAACATATGACACATAAACATCACATTCATCATTCCACTTGCTTATTTCCTTTAAAAAATTAGCCCTTCGTGATGATCAACACGTATGTAGCTACTTTTATCATGTTGTTCTTCCTCGACCCTTATGCTGTTTTTGAAAGGAGGCAACTCGTCAAATTGATTGTATTCTTCCTCATTCACTACATTCTCAACTCCGATAATCCTTCTTTTTCTATGAAGAACTACACGATGCTTCTTATTTTCCTAGTCGGTTACATAGAAAATTTGAACAACTTAGTTAGCGAGTACGGATGATTCGTCTTTGTATCTGACAAGTTTGAGGTCCACAGTAGTGACACCGTACTTGTTGACCTTCACCTGTGGGAGATGGACCCAACAACATCGAAACAAGGGGATCTTAGAAAGCATGTGGTTGAGCTTCTAAATCTCCTCTATGAACTCATAGTAGGAGTTCCTCAACCCATCGGTATTGAACGCATCTATATAGACATCGCTATTCTGGTTAGTGCTCTTTACATTGTGAGTCCGCGTATAGAATATGTACCCATTTATGTTATATCCTTGCCATATCACAACTATAAATGTTGGCCCTTTTGCCAACTATGTCAGCATATCACTTGATGAGCTCCTAGCGAGTCACTTATTCAACCATTGATTAAATTGACTGTTGTGTTGTCTCGTGATCCAAACATCCGGCCACTCTGGGTTCTATTGCCGAAGCACGTCCTTGTGCTGGTCGATATGTGGGGACACTTCAGTCATGTGTTGTAAGACCATGAAATGGGATTGAGCATACGCATCCATATTTGGAGTGATTACTTTCCTTCCGATGGTCCCGATACCCTTGAGCCTCCTTTTAGGGCGAGATCGAGGCACACCTATCGGTTCGACCTGAGCCATATAATTAACACAAAACTCAATGACCTCTTCGATTGCATAGCCTTCGATAATGCTGCCCTCTGGCCAAGATTGATTCCGTACATAGAAATTGAGAATCATATGAACCTCTTAAATGGGTACATGCTATGTAGGAACACGAGCCTACACATTTTTATTTACCATACAATGTGAACAATCAGATGGACTATGATATCAAAAAAAAACAACTGAGGAAAATACATCCTAAGATGACATAGAGTTTCATCACCTTATCCTGCACATCATTTAGTCTATCGGGATCGATGACCTTTTGAGTCATTGTGTTAAAGGAATAATACAGACTCATGATTATCTCTCAGACCTTGATTGGCAAAATACTTCTAATTGCAATAGAGAGCATCTGTGTTCTCAGCACAAGACAATTATGAGACTTCATGCTAATTAACTTCAAATCTTCCATCGAAACAAGTTTCTTCATGTTGCCAGAGTAACCAGACGAAACTTTAACACCATGCAAGTACTAGCACAACTTAGTTCTCTCGACCTTGGACAGAGTGTAACAAGCAGGGGGAAGGTAAGTTCGTCCTTTAATGGTCTTTGTCAGTGCTAACTCAGGCTTGATGTCTATATCAACCAAGTTAAGCCGTACGTTGATACCATACTTTGTTTTGTCATGAATATTCAGTAAGAGACGAATTGAGCTGTCACATACATTCTTCTCTACATGCATGACGTCGATGCAGTGGCGATTATGCTTCCGCTTATACTATCTTGTTTAGTAATTGTTGCCAATTTAATTTATCTTGTAAATTGGCTAGTTGTGTAGTGGTTTTAGTGGCATCCCAGGGTAATGTGGGTCCTAGGGTGTGTAACATCCCAAAATTTTGAGTTTTGAAAAATTTAAGTTCAAATTAATTATTCTGAAGCAATTGGCTTTTATTTGGATTTTTCTGTGCTTTTCTGGAGTTTATTTCCAATTTTAAAACAAGAAAATGTATTTTAAAATATATTATTAAAGCCAAAAAGAGTTCATTTTATTTTTCCTAACCTTCCCAGAATTTTTAAATAATTTTTGAGAATTGTTTGAAATTAAAAATCAATTTTTAAAGATAAAAGGAATTTTATAAAATTATTAAAAGCAAATCCGAAATTAAAAATATTTTTATTAGGTCTAAAATATCTCTAAGAATATTCTATGAATTTTCTGGAATTTTTAAATATTATTTATTATTTTTCTAAGCAATTATATTGTTTATAGTATTTACTGAAAATTTAATCCGAAAATTAAATCCGAATTAACCTCAGGCCGCCACGTGTCGCGCCCGTATTCAATCCATCCATTTCTTGATCTAATCCTAGCCCTCCATCACAAGCTTCTTCCACCTCTCCTTCTTCCTCCTCTCACCCTCTCTCTCTCCTCCATTGATGCCAATTTTAAAGCTTCGGTTTACTAGTTTCTTCTTCGTTTAAACCCCGAGTAAGTGCGCAATTGATGCCCTCTTCATTCCCCACCCACGACTGCCGTCCCCTCTCTTTATTTCCCCAAAACCGCCGCCACCCTCTACATCGCTTAACTCCCGTGAGCCGCCGCCTCCCCGCCTATAAAAGCCCCCGAGGCCCTTTTCGCACCGCCACTCTCTTCCCCACCTTCCCACTCTTCGCCCGCCTTCCCGACCCTCCGAGCGCCACCGCCGCCCTTCCCTCTCTGCCGGTCCTCCTCCGCCACCCTCGGCCGCCGGCAGACAAGTGAGTTCACCGCCTCCTCTCCTCCCGCCATCGCCGACCGCCGCCGCCGCCTTTGCCCGTGCACGCCGCCCACGTGGCGTTTGCGTGGCTGCCGCGTCTTGCGCCGCATGGCGCCACGTCGGCGGGTGTGCCACCTCGGCTCGGTCGCGGGTCGTGGACTCGGTCCCACGGTGGGCCGGCCCCATGTCCGAATTTTCAAAATTCAAATATTCTTGACGTCGACATTACGTCATAAATCCCTTTTTCCTTTAGAAAAATATTTCGGCCGAAATTAAATTATCTGCTGATGTCATAATTAAGATTTTCCTATACAAAAATAAATCGGAAAAATCTTTCTTTTCTTTTTCTTTCAAATAAAACTTCCCGAGGCCATAACTTTCTCGTTTTAACTCCGATTTGACCCGTTCAAATTTCTAAATTTTTCTAAAATCATGAACTACTCAAATATACACTCTTTTTCAATTTTTGAATTTTATTTGAATTTATATGTATTTATTTGCTTTGTTACTTTGTCTTTTTCGCGCGTAGAATCCGACGTCGCCGAAGACTTCGTCGACCCGCAGTAAGAAAATCAAGACATCGCACACGAAGGCAAGTCTCCTTTGAACATATTGAACCTATGTTTGTAAAAGGTTTTGATTGTTTTAAATTAATGCATTGCTATGTTACATAAAATGATAATTTCTGTTTTAGAGATAATAGTTAAACCGATAATTGTTATACCCTCAGTTGACATTGACAACCTTGTATCTTTGACACCCTAGGATTTCCTTTGTCTCAATAATGAGATTATTATAAAACTTTGGTGAATGTTGTACCGGTAGTAAAATGCTTAGTCATGCTATATAACTTTTGTAACCTTGGAATGAGAAATTATATTTCATTGATTTAGACTTTCATTCAGAAATTAGTGGCGATTGGTGTTGCCACTGTTCTTTAAAATAAAATAAAATGTGAGAGTTGGTTTAGATTTAGGCGGATGGTAAGATTGGTTTGGTGCGGTTAGCACGAGAACTTGAAATGTGTATGTTCCGCCTTAGTCAATTAAGGACCGACTCTTGTGATTGTCCAAACTGAGCACTACCGTACAACTACATGTCTAAATGGGTATGACCTAGCTGATTAACTTACAATAGACTTGTTTAGGTACCACCAGTGGAAAGTGGATGCTAGGGTGTACTGGTTATTCACAGTGAGGGATAGGGATTTACTGTACTCATACGGCGCAAGAGGGGGCTTCTGTCTGCGTGGATTTAACCCTTCAGCGGTGAAACCTCAGCGAGTGGTGTCTAGCTAGACTAGAGTAAGGTAAAGGCTTTATGATAAATTATCTGGGTCTCATGCCTAAGGAAGCATGTTGACTATTAGGATGACTTATCTCTTGTGGGTAAAGTTGTACAACCTCTACATAGTGTAAAACTATTCGAATAGCCGTGCCCACGGTCAAGGGCGGGCAAGGAATGCATTCACATGGTAGATCATTGGTTTTGTTTTTAAAATACAAATTTTGGGAGCCGAGAGTGGTTGGAACTCTCGGAGTTGTCCTGGCGGATGTAGCCAGTGTGGCTGGATGTAACCCGTTGATTTGAACCTTGGCAGTTAGAGCCAGTGATCTAGTGTTGGTGGAAGTAACCTTCACTATACCATTTGTTAGTTTCTGTTAAAACAATTACCTTATTTAAACTGATGCCTTCAAAAATATTTAATGGTATTTGAAATAAAATATTGCTTTGTGCAAAAAGAACCATATAACCATCCTTTGTTGAGCCTTGCATCTATTGCATTTTTCTAAGACTTGCGGAGTACTTTATGTACTCACATGCTACTCTCAAAAATAATAACTAGAGGAATACGACGCTCAAAAAGGAAACTTCGGCTACGATACGTATGGATTCGACGAAGGTTTTCCGGAGTACTAGGTTGCGCTTCCCCAGTCAATTGCATGTGGCGTATTGATGGGTCTTCATCCGAGTTTATTTTGCTTCTGCTGTGCTTTATGTTTTGTGTGTGTGTGAGGTCTTGAAACCTCATTTGTAATAAAGAGGCCTTTTGGTTTGTACTCTCTATTATTGTAATAAAGCGTTGTTGGTTATGTAATCATCCTTTGTTTGTTGTGTGCACTAGCTTTGATCGGGACTAGTCTTTGTAATACACGAGGGTCCGGATTCGAAAATCCGGGGTCCCGACAGAGATGGTATCAGAGCCAACTTGACTGTAGGACGTGATCTAGTTTAGAATGATAAAAACCTTAAGGGTCTATATTTATTAAAAATATTTAAGAAAAGTTTCTATATCTCCTTACTTCTGCTCCATTCTTGATCTTATATTCACTTATTTAAAATTTCTTTACTGATCTTCTCTATTATTTCAAACTTGTAGATGGCCAGTTCATCCTCTGTTTACTCTTGGGACTACTTTTCTCATGGCGAGAATATTGGAGCATTTGTTGGCCTTCTTCGTCACCATGCGATGACAGAAGTATCTCCAACCGCTATTTTCAGGGGGCGTAAAGTTAGGATCATGGACTGAGATTCTTTGTCGATGGAGGTATTCCTGTATGCACGGGAAGGGGAATTCAACTCCCCCACATATCCTATCGATCATCCTCGGACTGACCGCTCGGACGCTATCTAGGATGCGGCTAAATGCGCTATAGCCGACTTGTCTTGGATTCATAAGGATATCGTGCGACGAGCGCCTTTTGCTTCTTCCCAACCACCCGGCGGGACAAAGCTGCCCGAGCCTTCGAGATCGCGGTGGATGACCTGCGGCTTACTCGAGCGATGTCGGCTACCTACGCCCGGTGCCTTGGAGGAGATTGGGCGACGGATGCTTCTTCGTCCGACTATCGACACTCGACACCCTCCATGCTAAGCTCATCCAGTGCCAGGCGGCAAAGTTCAAGCTGGGGCGTCTTAGAGCTGGACAGCAGTCTCCCATTGACTACACGCCATCTTCACATGTACCAGCTGTCGTCCCCAACAACGAGCACCGACTCGTCGCACAGACCCGCACCTTGCCTTGCTCACAGTAGCAAGAGTGTGCGGCGCCTAGTCCACTACGACATAAGTATTGGAGATTCCATGAAAGACACGGTCTTTCCGTTCTCGCCCCTTTCGCGATCGCCTACCTCCGATCATAGCCATCTTCGCTCTCGTGCATCATGTAACCGCCCTATGTGTGGTTGTAGGCAGCTCCATGTAGGAGACTCTGAGGAGGACCCAGAGGAGGATCCTAAGGAGCGCGTCTTCGAGGAAGACGAGTAGGTTGTTAAGTCAGTAGTACCCAAATAAATGTCTATCTTCCTTAGAATGTTTTATATTATGTTGGTGTGCTAGATGGATTGTACCAAGCTTTAGTGCACTTGTGGTACAGCCATTCTTAAAAAAATATTTTAATTTCAAAGATAAGTTTCTTCCAAGTTGTTGTTTGTGTTCTCTCTTGTGTGTTGGTTTGGGATGTTGTTTAGTTTCCCCTGACCTCTTATCTATGCTACTTCCCTCTTACCTTTTGGCTAATCCCGGTTACCGCCTCAGATGGTGAACACAAGGAACAACGCAGGCAACAGCCGTGGTGCCAATACTCAACCGGAAAACAACATTCCACCACCTCCTGCTCAAGCCCCTAGTATGGAACAGATGATGGCCATGCAACTGCAACTGCTTCAAGCCCTTGCCCAAAATCAAGTTCAACAAGCTCCGCATGCGCCCTTTCAGGCACCGCAGTCCAAGTTGGGAGAGTTCATGAGGACTAGACCGCCAACCTTTTCCGTGCGATGAGATCCAATGGGCGATGGTGGATTAAAGATGTGGAGAGGAAGCTGATTTTGGCTCAGTGCAATGATAATGAGAAGGTGCTTTACGCTTCCCATCAGCTAAAAGGAATTGCAGCTACCTGGTGGGAGAATTTTTGCAGCTCATCAAAATCATAAACCATCACTTGGGCTGAATTTGAGGAAGCCTTCAAGATCGCACATATTCCTACGGAATAATGGAAATGAAGAAGATGGAGTTTCACAAGCTGCAGCAAGGAAACCTCAGTGTCACTGAGTACCTGAATAAGTTCACCCAACTATCCAGGTATGCTCCCGAAGATGTTGCAACAGATGCAACAAAGATTTGGCGATTCATGCAAGGACTTGACCCCAACCTTAAGGTGCAGTTGGTGTCCAATGATTACCCAACTTTTCAACATATGGTGAATAAGGCCATAATACAAGAGGATGCTCAACGTCAGTTGTACGAAGTTCGGAAGAGGAAGTTTCAAGCTCAACAGGGTGCAAGCAGTTCTCGGCATCGTCCTAATCCACTTCACTTCAACAGGCCCTCAGTGCCAAATGTACCAAGGACGCCGTTCAGTGGACCCCGCCCGATTCCTCAAACTCCTCGAGCAAGCAATGCAGTTCAGCCTCAGCAGAACAAGACTTCAACTGCAGGGGTGCAATGCTTCAATTGCAAAAACATGAGACATTGTGCCAATAATTGTCCGCAGAGCGCCCACCGTGACCCTGCTCGTTTCAACACGGGACTACACCAAGACGAGCCCCACTTGCGGGACAAGGCCGTGGAGCACCTCAAACTCAAGGACTCCATAAGCAATGAGCAGAGGGCATGTTAATCATGTCGCTGCGAGCGACTCGGGATGCACCGGGCGTCGTTACGGGTAAGTTTCTTGTCAACTCGATACTGCATCAAGATTATTTGATTCTGGAGCTTCGCATTCTTTTGTGTCAAAAGATTTTGTGGAAAGATAAAATTGGGATGTGTGTTTGCTAAAGAATCCTATGCTAGTCCAATCACCTGGAAATGAAATGAGGACTAATACGGTTTGCCCTAGAGCAACCATAGATATAAATGGAGTAAAATTCCTAGCGAATTTAATTATAATAGACTCCAAGAGCCTAGATGTAATACTTGGTATGGATTGGTTAACCAAGTATAAAGAGCAGATAGATTGTGCCAATCGTGCCATTACTCTTACCAACTCTGAGAGAGTTCAAGTAAAGTACAAATCAAAATCATCTTCTCAGAATGGATGTGAGTTGAATACCTTAAAGGGAATAACTATGGAAAAGGTGCCCATAGTAGGAGAATATCCAGATGTATTTCCTGAAGATTTGTCAGGAATGCCACCAGACAGAGAAATTGAACTTGTTATAAACCTAGTACCCGGAACAGCTCCGATTTCCAAGAGACCGTACCGGATGTCCGCAAATGACCTAGCCGAAGTTAAGAAACAGATTCAGAAACTGCAAGAGAAATGTTTCATTAGACCAAGTTCTTCGCCTTGGGGAGCACCAGTACTCTTAGTAAAGAAGAAGGATGGCAGTCTTCATGTGTGTGTGGCCTACAGATCCCTGAATGATGCGACAGTTAAGAACAAGTACCCTTTGCCCAGGATAGATGATTTGTTTGATCAGTTAAAAGGATCATGTGTCTTCTCCAAAATTGATCTCCGGTCAGGTTATCATCAAGTGAAGATTAGACCGGAAGATATACCAAAGACAGCATTTTCCACTAGTTATGGACTATACGAGTTTACAGTAATGTCTTTTGGGTTGACCAATGCACCTGCATACTTTATGAATCTGATGAATAAAGTGTTCATGGAATATTTGGACAAGTTTGTTGTCATGTTCATCGATGACATTTTGATATACTCCCAGAATGAGGAAGATCATGAAGAACATCTGAGGATAGTTTTAGAAAGACTCAGAGAGCACTAGTTGTATGCCAAGTTTAGCAAGTGTGAGTTTTGGTTGAAGAAAGTAGCTTTCCTGGGTCATGTGATTTCTGCAGGAGGAGTGTCTATAGATCCTCAAAAGGTAACAGATGTACTCAATTGGGCACAACCCAAGTCAGTAACAGAGATCAAAAGTTTTCTGGGTTTGACCGGATATTATCGTCGTTTTATAGAAGGATTTTCCAAGCTTGCAAGACCTCTCACTCAGTTGCTAAAGAAGGAGAAGAAGTTTGAATGGAGTAAATCTTGTGAGGACAGTTTTCAAGAATTGAAAAAGAGGTTAACTTCTACACCAGTGTTAACGCTTCCAGATATTAGAAAGGATTTTGAAGTATTCTGTGATGCATCTAGACAAGGATTGGGCTGTGTTTTGATGCAAGAAGGAAGAGTGGTAGCCTATGCTTCAAGGCAATTGCGCCCGCATGAGCAGAACTATCCAACCCATGATTTAGAGATAGCTGCCGTTGTGCATGCTCTAAAAATATAGAGGCAATATTTGATTAGTAATCGTTGTAAAATTTACACGGATCACAAGAGTTTGAAGTATATATTTACCAAACATGACCTCAATCTGAGACAGCGAAGATGGCTAGAGTTAATAAAAGATTATGATGTTGGAATCCATTATCATCTAGGAAAGGCTAATGTTGTAGCTGATACCTTGAGCAGAAAAAGTTATTGCAACAACTTGATGATTAAAGATAGACAACCTGCACTTCATGAAGAGTTTCAGCGACTTAATTTAGAAGTAGTAGAGGAAGGATTCCTAGCTACTTTGGAGGTTCAACCAACCCTACAAGATCAAATCAAGGCAGCCCAAAAAGCGGATAAATATGTTAAGGATATTAAAGACAATATGAAGAAGGTAAAGCACCAGGATTTCGGAAGATGAAGAAGGTATTCTTTGGTTTGGGAAAAGAATTCTTGTGCAGAAAGAAAAGAAATAAAGAGTTAATCTGAAGGAAGCTCATGAATCGGATATTCAATTCACCACGAAGTACAAAGATGTACCAAGATCTTAAAGAAAGGTACATGTGGTCCAGTATGAAGAGAGAAATTGTCAAATATGTAGCCTTGTGTTATGTATGCCAACGGGTTAAAGCAGAACATCAAAGACCTGCTGGACTTTTGCAACCTTTGCGGATACCTAAATGGAAATGGGAAGAAATTGGTATGGATTTTATAACTGGATTGCCAAGAACCAAGGCAGGGTATGATTCAATTTGGGTTATTGTGGATCGACTGACAAAGGTCGCACATTTCATTCCAGTAAAGACCACCTATTCTGGAGATAGACTCGCAGAATTATATATGTCAAGAATCGTGTGTCTGCATGGAGTTCCGAAGAAGATTGTGTCAGATCGAGGATCGCAATTCACTTCAAGATTTTGGCAGAAGCTTCATGAAATTCTGGGCACAAATCTAAATTTCAGTACATCATATCATCCTCAGACAGATGGGCAAACAGAAAGAGTAAATCAAATATTGGAAGACATGTTGAGAGCCTGTGCCTTGGCAAATAAAGCAAGTTGGGATCAAAGTTTACCTTATGCAGAATTTTCCTATATAATAGTTATCAATCCAGCCTACAAATGTCTCCGTTTGAAGCTTTGTATTGTAGAAAATGCAGGACACCGTTGTATTGGAAAGAAACTGGAGAAGGACAAGTGTTTGGTCCGGATGTGTTAAAACAAGCAGAAGAGCAAGTTCGCCTGATACAGGACAGATTAAAAATGGCACAAACAAGACAGAAAAGCTATGCGGACAATCGCAGAAGAACGTTGGAATTTGTACCCGGAGATCATGTGTATCTGAAAATTTCACCTCTCAAAGGGATGCGTCGTTTCAGTGTTACTGGGAAGCTTGCTCCGAGATTCATTGGACACTTTCCTGTGCTAGCCAAAAGGGGAGAAGTTGCTTACCAGTTGAAGTTTCCACCTCAGTTATTGTAACATCCTGAAAATCTTAAATTTGAAAATACGAAGCTTTTGAATTATTTTACAATATATTTTATTAAAATTTGGATTTTGATGGTGTTTCTGCAAATTTTGGCTGATGTTCCAATAGTTGGAAATCTATGAAAATAAAAACAACGTTAACAAGCCATAAAGAAAATATGGAAATAAAAGTAACCTATAATTTTAAATTTGAATCTGAAAAGATGATCTGTCATAAGAAGGGAGAGGCTTAAATTAAAATCTAAATTTTCATTTTGAAAACAGTATAAAAAAAGAGAAAAGAATAGAAGGCAATAAAAATAAATAAGACGTGAGCAGATAAATATACATATACATATATGTATACAAAGAGCTTAGAGTGACACATAAAATGTATACGAGAATATACATGCAGAAAAATATATAAATATATATAACGAATAAAATAAAATATAGAGAAATAATAAAAATAAAGAAGTTTATGCAAAGAAATTCTCCATACGAAATATGTGTAAAATAGGCTTGGAAATATATATGTAAATATATATATATAAAAGAGAAAAAAAAAAAAGAAAGAGGAGGTCGACCACCGAAACGACCCGCCCAACCCCTCTCCCTGCTTTCACCGAGCCCCTCGCGTTGTCTTCTTCCCCGCTCTCGCTTGCACCAGACGAGCTCGCCGCCTTGCCGCCGCCACAACCCACCTGCCTCCGCCGGGGCTTTGACCGACGGTCGCGGCTTTGGACCGGTGGTCGCCAAGACTTCGACCGCGACAAGCGGGCCCCACCGTCGCCCGGCAGCTTTTCCTCTGCCACCGCTCTATCGCGTCACCTAGCGCGCGGCGCCTCTTCGCCGCCGCACACGCGACGCCAGTCGCAGCCATCATGCTCGAATCTTTTCCCCGGATCCTCCGCGCTGCAACGCCGCTTTGCACCCGCCACCTGCCTCTGCCGCTCATGCGACCGCACGGGTGGAATCCCGATGGCAGCCCTGCCCGCTCGGCTATGAGAACCACCGAGCCCGCCATCACTCTCCCCGAGCCCCCTACTTCCTTCCACAGCGTGCAATTGAGCTTCCATCACCCATAACTAACCGGCGCCTCTTCTTCTCCCGGTCCAGAAGCAAAGGCCGTTGCTTGAAGCAACCCCAAGCAATTCCCTTCTCCCGAGCTTCTTAGGGACCCGTGAAGTCGATTCCGCTCGGCGAGCTCCTCTCGATCAGCACCTCGCCGGCCGTCGGCGTCACCGAGCCGCCGCCGCCGCACGCCGCCGCCTTCTGAAGCTCCTCGGTCCCCGTCAGAGCCACCGTCGGCATCTCCTCAGTGCAAGCATCGCGTTTTTGCCGTCGCCCAGTCCCCTCAGGCCACCGCTCGCCGGCGACGCCACCGGCTGTGCCCACCCCGCGCTCCCTCTGTTTCAAGCTGCGCTTTTCGACTTACTAGCATTTCTTGTTTCACTCACTGGTAATATTATGTGTTCGGTTGGTTGGCGTGTGTGCTCTCGGTCACCGACTGAGTTCGACTCCCCTGTCATAAATTTAGTAGTTAGGTTTTAAACCTTTTGCTAGCACATTCATTGAAGGAAAAGGCAAATAAAATCCGAAAATAATTAATAAAAGATGCTAAAAATTTATTAGAATATAAATGGGATTGTTTAAGATTTAAAATTGGAATAGATGTCATATATGGGTAACTCATGTAGTTGATACATTTAATCAGGACTTAATTATAAAAGGCATGATGAGAACTTGCGTAAAAAAATCTTGTTAAGTCTGAGCTCTCATGAAATAATGATTTAATGAATATTACCTAAAGAATAAATCACTAGTCCTTGCATATCCGTAAAGATCATAGGACTGACCACTAAATGGTTTAAACCCTTGCATATCTATTATTAAATCACAAGGCTTAAAAATAAAGATTTCCCTTGCATGAAAATGAAATATATGGTTTAACATTTATCATGCCGCCATTAAACAAATCCCTGAGGTAGGTTTAATTAAATAGCAATATTGAAATATGACCTTGTATAACAAACGTTGCCCCGATAAATAAATTAAAGATGAAGCTAAGCCTAATAATAACCGAAGTGTAGATAAAATAATAATGGTGTAATTAAATCTTAACATTAGATTTAATAATGTTGAACATAAATATATATATATAACAAGCCAGGACCTATATAAATGAATCCTAATTCAAATTAAAACTATGCCTGGTGATAACTAAGTATACATAAAATATCGTACCACAAAATATTGTAAACCCACGCTATAACATTAATTCTGTAAACTAAAAATTGTATACATTTCTTAAATATAACTTATGCCCTGAATGTAGCGCTTGACCAAAATTATGCTCCGCTAATCTCGTACACTCAATCATAGGTCTAACCTACCTCATGGAACTTCCTAAATAAATATAAAATAATAAAAGAGATTACTAATAAAAAGATCAAGTCATCATATTCTACCACCGACTTTGCCTCCAATCACCCATTAACTCATAATAAAACTAAATTGAGTTTATTCGGATTTATTTGGATCTTTTGAGTTAATTGCTTTTATTTGGATTCAGTCATCTAGCGCGTAATTAGAAATTGGAAGTCGTGAAGATTCAGTGGATCAAGCGAGGTCAAGCTCGAGGAGAAGATAGAGACCATAAGGTCAAGAGAAAGCATTGTGTGAGCTCAAACCGCGGTAACCCGCGTCAGGCGAGTCAATACTTTGATCATGTTGAACCTACATTTTCCGCAAATTACTTTTGTTTAAATTATCAAACTGCATGCTATTATTTTATGTACAAATACATGTTTAATTTAATATTCTAGTTATATGCCCATGTTTGTCTTGATTTATATTACACCCCCTTTCTTGAATACTTGATTATGTGAACCTTGTCACCCTAGCAAAATTATGATATGATAGTAATCTTTCGAAAATAAGTCCGTAATTATATGCTATGCTTAGTATCGCTTAGATATTCATAGGCGTGAGAACGCCCAAGCATCACTTTTAAACATGAGAGACTGGTTTGGGCAGTCATGGTGATAATGACTGGAAAATGTTGGAATGATTATTTTATGTTCTCCAAAAACCTCAACTTGCTTAAGTATCTGGGCGGATGGTTCGATGGTGTGTGAGTGGTGTAGTGGAAGCACAAAGTGGGTTGTGGTAGAACCGCCTAGATACCACTAAGGACTGAATCTTGTCATGACCTCCTGTAAAACAAAGGCAACCACAAGTCATAAGTACAACTTGGCTAAGTAAATTTATCAAAACTCCCGAACTCATCTCACCGGTAGTGGAGTGAAGTGGATAAGCAAGGGCAAGGGGGGCCTAAAGGCACACCGAGGGGAGGGTGAAGTTTTCCAGCTGTTCTAAGCGTTGCGGAAAGTGGAGCCCGGCTGCGTTAGTAACTGTGGAGAACATCCCGTGCATAGATGGGACCCATCGCAAGTGGGCAGTTTCCTATAAGGTGAGATGACAAAAGGAGCTAGATATTTGAACAGTCATTGTGATAGTCTGCTCAACCGCATGACTAAGGAATCATGTGGGGCAACGAGTTGATTATCTCTTGTGGTGAAAGTGTACAAACTCTGCAGAGTCAAAACTATTCGAATAGCCGTGCCCGCGGTCATGGGCGGACATGGGAACTTAACGGATATAGTTCTATTTCAAAATGATTTGTGGGTGGGAATGGAAAAGTGGAGGGCGCGAAGGCCCTAGATTTGTGTTGCCACAGGTGTCGCCACGGTGATAAGTTAAGCGGCTATAATTTGAAGGATTAAGCATATGGTGCAGATGCCATGTAACGGTGGATGGAATCTGAATCGCTATTGTTATTGCATTCTCTTACACAATAAGTTTTTGTTCAAACTGCTAAGTCTCAGGAAATTTCTATGTATTATATTTGTAACTGATAATAATACTTGTCACCAAATAAAAGGTCAGGAAGAATAAATAGAGATATAGAGGAGATAGTTGTTATGATAGAAATATATAAGATGCTGGTGGAATCATGTCGATCTTAAAAGGGGAAACGATAATGTGAATTCGGGAGTAAATTAGTGCGATCTAAGTGAATATATAGGCTAGATAGATGGTTTAAATGATTCTTGGAGAATTAGGGAGTACAAAGGCAATTGCTGGATTACGACACTGTTAACTAATATAAATTCTTGGGAGATGTTGGCTAAAATGAGATTAATAGGATTCGATCAGATACTAGATGCATGAATTGAATTTTGGAAACTTGGATATATGATAATTGGAGTATGAACTTGATCAATGGTAGTATTGGTGGAAGAATACTGAAATATTAGTTAGAGATAGATAATGAAAAATAAGGCTAATTATGGAAATAGCAATTTATGGTTTTGGATCATTAGAGGAAAGGATTGAATGATTAGAAAGTGCTGATACGAATGATTTCGGTAGATAAAAAAATAGTCATGTAAGAGGATTATTGGAACTCAGAAATGAGGAGTTGGTGAATAGCGGTTACGAGATCGGATTATTAAGAATTCGGAATACAAAGATATTGATGGATATAAATAGATATATATAGGGTATATGATCGGTAGATTAACTAAATGATGCACTCGCTGTTTGGAGTCTTAGACAACAATCAATTCGGTGAGAATGTGTTCGGTGGAATAAGTAAATAAGGAAGTGTGTCCTTGGTGGAATAAGTCAATTAAGGTAGTCACCGTGTAGAGTTCTAGATAGTAACTATAACACTATAATTCAATAATGATAATGCAACTTAAGGCAATTTCTGGCAAATAAAACCACCCGAGCATTTCCTTTGATAAGCCAAGCATACTATTTACTTGCATTCTGTGTATTGGCTCGCGGAGCACGGTGGTTAGTGTGCTCACGCTCGCTCTCATAACAAATTCAGAATCAGGAATTGGAGCACTACGCATCGGCAATACTTTGGCCTTGATGGTAAAGAAGATGAAGATGTCAAGGACTAGGTCGCGATCCTCCAGTTGGCTGCCTGTGGGCATGTCCTGAAGGTCCCATATGTGTGCTTCGTTCTTCCTGCGCATTACCGATTTCGCCTAATCGGCCCATGTGTAAGTCTACTATTTTATTTATACTTTCGCATGGTATGTAATTGATATTTATTTTCTATAACTGTGAGCACTATCTACTGATCCAGGGAATAGTGCAATAAATCACAGAGGAACCCAGATAGTAAAATCTGGGGTCCCTACAGGGATGGTATCAGAGCATATCGACTGCAGATCGTGACCTAGTTAGCCTGGCCGTTAGTTCATGACTAGAATTATTTGTTTAAAGCCTAATTTCAAAAATATAAGTTATATTGCTCAATCTCCTCTCTCCTAGATGATTCCCTCTCATCTATATGCTACCTTATCCATTTTTACTTCTAGAACTCTCTTACCTCGAATTCAAAATAATAGCACAAAAATGGGTGCTAATATCAATCAAATTACCCCAAATAGTCCCATCCTCGGTCCATTAATTCAAAAGAAAAATTTTAATCCTCTTCTCGTACCCTTACTCCAAAATTTAAGGTTAGGGACGCTGATGATGTTCATAAAGATAAGGTGGTCTTGTTTTAAATACTCTCTTATGTGTGATTCCTCGAATAGACGCTGTATTGTCGCAAGATTTCACTTTGACCCTGTGTACTGCCTTCTTGCCCTCGGGCGTTCTATTTCGCAGTCACAGGAAAAGTTTGCTTTAAAAAAAATTGTGTGGTTCTATATCACCCCAGCTTATGGGGTATACTCTCTAGAGTTTTAATGGGTTAGAGTATCTTACCTCTATGATGTGACACTCGTCTCACGCTGTCCCCTCACCTTTTCTGAAAAATCCTACCAGGCCCAATGGATAGAAGCAAGACCACTGCCACAGTCAGAAGTAAGAAGGGAAGAATAATAATTGATGCTCGCAATAGCCCCAACCATGTGTACTAGCCATCACAAGACTTCACTCTACGAGAAAAGTCAAAGAGAAGCCACCATCAGGGAAATAATAGCAGCCATGTACTAAGCAAATACACACAGAAGAAGAAAGGCAAGTGTTTCAGATGTAGCGACCAGGGACATTATGTGAAGAATTGCCCCATCAAGGGGAAAAACAAGCGAATGATGGATGTCGTCACCATCAGCCTCAACTCCGACGAAGAAGAACAAGTTGCAAGTGCTTTGTCACTAGACCAGGAAGCTACACTGAATAATATATGTAGTGAGTGTGGCAAAGCAGGACATGTCGCACAACACTGCCCTCCACTACGACAAATTGGACAAAGAGCATGTTTCACATGTGGGCAAACCGGTCATTACTGCTACGATTGCCCAGTTCCCTACTGTTTATACTGCAAGAAATATCATTATCCAAACGACTGCCTCACAACTCTAATAGCTTGTAGGCGTTACGGAGAAAGGGGACATGAGAAAGTCAATGTACGCCTAGCGCCCCAACCGTGAAGAAGACCACCCGCCAGGAGAATGCCCAACAAGCAAGATCACCTGTTTTCTCTGTGAAGGACAAGACCACTGCCCCAAGGACTGCTCCATGAGCCTGTTGCTGACCAAGGCAGCTGAGATACAACGAACGAGTCTTCAAGTCACTATAGGACTTGTCAAGCCCGAAGTTAGAAAAGATAGCTAATGCTAGTAATCGGTTATTTTAATGGGGTAGCAAGAGTAGATCAAATGTCAGAAAGCTACCATGATGTATAACTACTTTTGGAAGTACTGATATGATGTATGATTACCTTGGAGGTGTAACAATTTGTATTATACCTAGCTGGACCAGTACACGAAGACAAAGAGACAACGAAGTCAACAAGCAGGCCTTTGGAAGTTTACGACCTATTTAGGAGAACAAGGTTTCATTCTTCCCTTTCGACTTCTCCAAGTTCTAACCCCTGTTGTGCAGATTTCCATCTCTCAATGAAGCTAAAGAAATATACGTCAAGCAGCACCCAGAAACCCATTACTAGCCAATATGACCCCACCTCCTTTCTTTCTATTCTACCCGAAATCTCGGGGTCGAGATTCATTTAAGGGGGGTAGGTTTGTAACAACCTGAAAATCTTAAATTTGAAAATACGAAGCTTTTGAATTATTTTACAACATATTTTATTAAAATTTGGATTTTGATGGTGTTTCTACAAATTTTTGTCGATGTTCCAATAGTTGGAAATCTATGAAAATAAAAACAACGTTAATAAGCCATAAAGAAAATATGGAAATAAAAGTAACCTATAATTTTAAATTTGAATCTGAAAAGATGATCTGTCATAAGAAGGGAGAGGCTTAAATTAAAATCTAAATTTTCATTTTGAAAACAGTATAAAAAAAGAGAGAAAAGAATAGAAGGCAATAAAAATAAATAAGACACAGACAGATATATATACATATACATATATGTATACAAGGAGCTTAGAGCAACACATAAAATGTATACGAGAATATACATGCGAAAAATATATAAATATATATAACGAATAAAATAAAATATAGAGAATAATAAAAATAAACAAGTTTATGCAAAGAAATTATCCATACGAAATATGTGTAAAAATAGGCTTAGAAATATATATGTAAATATATATAAAAAGAGAGAAAACAAAAAAAAGAGGAGGTCGATCGCCAAACGGCCCGCCTAACCCCTCTCCCGCTTCCTACCGAGCCCCCCTCGCGCTGTCTTCTTCCCCCTGCTCTCGCTCGCACCAGGCCGAGCTCTCTCGCCTTGCCGCCGCCACAGCCCAGCCTGCCTCCGCGCCGGGGCTTCGGACCGACGGTCGCCGGCTTTGGACCGGTGGTCGCCGGCACTTCCGACCGCGACAAACGGGCCCCACCGCCGCCCCGGCAGCTTTTCCTCTGCCACCGCTCTGTCGCGTCACCTAGCGCGCGGCGCCTCTCCTGCCGCACGGCACGCGCGACGCCAGGCCGCAAGCCATCATGCTCCGAATCTTTTCCCCAGATCCTCCGCCGCCGCAGCCGCCTGCACACGCCACCGCCTCGCCGCCGCCGATGCGACCGCACGGGTGGAATCGATGGCGCCACGCCGCTCGGCTATGAGAACCACCAAGCCCGCCATCACTCTCCCAAGCCCCTACTTCCTTCCACAACAGCAATTGAGCTTCCATCCGTAGGATCGAAATGGCAATGAGGGGGTGAATGGTGCCTTTTAAAAATATTCTCAAATAAAATTCAACCCTATCTTTCTCCAATAGCTAAAGAGCTATGAAGAAGAAGATTGGTTGTTCACTGGAAAACTCAGAGAGAACAGAGAAATCTTTAGTTTAAGACCGAGAGGAAAAGGGTCAAAAGACTGTGGTCGAAATCCAGGAGAGAAACGAACAACCGCTGTGATCTATATCCGAATATATTTGCAATGGTCGAACAACTCATCCGAAAAGAATCACCCGAGAACCGAAAAATACCAACAAGAATACCGAGATCGCGCTTGTCGACCCGTCCGACAAAGGATGACAGCGGTGACCGACAAAGTATGACCAAAGGAAGCGGCAATGATCGAAAGATGAGTCCGGTCGGAACCGTCGTGGTCGTAAGCCAATGGCATAGTCGTACGATCAACGTGGTCGAAGACCGACTCGCACCTATAGCCGACTGCGGTCGCAGACACCTCATGAGACCGTGGGGGCACACGACTACGAGATCTACGACCATCAAGCACTCGGAAACCAGCGCAAAAGAAAGCAGATGATCTACGTCTTGACTGGTCGAACCGACCGACAGCGACAGCGAAGTCGAACGTCGTGATTGGACCAGTCGGCAGAAGCAGTGCTCGGATGCAAATAGAACGTGGTCGATACTCGATCGGAAAATGACGAGCAAACAGTAAGTACTACTTTTGTCGGAGCGACGACCAAGGAGCGTGACAATGGCGATTTCGGCCACAAAGGAAGTGTTCAGACCAGTTGAGAAACTTGAGATAAACAAACTGAAACTTGTATTCTCAAGTCAGACTTCCTTTCTACCGGTCTCCTCAAGGCGGTCGACGCTAAAGAAGACGCAAAGTCTAAATACGGCAAGACTGAAAACAGAGCATCTGTGAGGCGAACGACCGCCAGAGCGATTTTTCGAAGAACTTTTGAATTAGAGATCCAGAGCACATGAAACTTCAAACTTAGCAAGAACATGATCTCTAGAAGTGAATATACCAAGAAAACCAAAAGTCTTTGTTCCGGCCAAAGAGATCTTCGGGAATGAACTGGCCAACTAGCCTTGAGACATATTCTCAGTTCTGAGCAAATCAAATATAAGCCAACTCTCAAAGGAAATACAGAAGGAACTAAGAATGAAGAGATGGCAAATAAATCGATGAAAACATCTCAAGAACAGCCTCTCAACCCAGATCACAAACACAGACCCATCTCATAGATAAACTCTAACAAGTACAGAGAGATGAGTCCTCTCAAATCATAACACGGAGGTTTCGCAATCACTCCCCACAGGAGGACAAGCTCTAGCCCTAGAGCACACACACAGATACACTCCCAAGGGAGGAGAGCGGCCGCCTCCACGGCCTAGCCGACCAACTCGCACATAACACTTGCCTCCCTCTCCCTTTATAGCCTCACACCGAGACTAACCCTAATGGATCCATCCATTAGTCCATACTGGAGGATAACCCGAAACCCCATCTAACACCGGTTTTAACACTCACTTTGCCCGCTAACTCAAATGCTTTGCCTCGCTATCCCAACAGACCCGCACTTTGCCCGTTAGCGCCAATGTAATCCACTTCTTTCTCGTGTGCTTTACGGAGGGACAGCTTCCCCAGCCTTTGACATTTCTCCAAAATGCCCCTCCGCCGCCTTCCAGAAGCTTCCTCCACCGCTTCTCGTCCATGCCGTCGACCCACAGCACGACACGTCCTCTTCGGCTTTTCCACGCTGCTCGGACCTCAACAACTCCCTTGTCTAGTCCCGACCTCCTAAGCCTCACCAAGACATGTCTCCCAAGACCAGCAACCGACCGATCGGACCTCAGACTCCTCCAGTCTAGTCTCGGTCTATTCCGCCGCACACCACCGCACCCAACCTCCCGACCGCCGGACCTCGGCTCCTCCACGAGCCTAGTCCGGTCCTCCTCGTTGTTGCCCGTCGTGCTCAGCTCTGCAGCCCAGCTCCGGTTCCTCGTCTCCGGCTGCAACCACCTCACCACCTCGATCATCTTGGCGTCTCGACCGTCGGACCTCAACACCTCCTCGTGCCTAGTCCCGGTCCTCCCACGCCTCACCATGAAATAGCTCAAGTCCTGCAGCCACAAGACAAGCAAACCATCACATAGCACCGCACAATACACAGACCATCACTCGGCACAAGTATCACAAGACAATACCGGTCGTAAATCCCTACGACCACCCGAAGCACAAGACAAGAAGTGGTCAAAACCCCGAAGACTTCCTCGCTTCTTCGACCACACAAAGATGTCGTCACGACCATCACAAAGCTCGTTACGACCATGCGGACACAAGCTACGACCATCACTAGCCGCTATGACTTTATCGCACAAAGTCTAGACCTCATCTGAGCACTCTGTTGCACCAACCGAGACACTCGAGCCCAACAGAAAATAGATTGCAACAAGACCGTCAAAATGATGAACCAATAAGTCCACAAGGTCCACAATATCACCGAAACCCAACCGACCGATTCCCATCATAATCGGACACCATATGTGCCCACACGACCGGTTTAATGAGCTCCATCGACCACGGTCGACATCCGCTAACGTGGTCGAAGCGGCAGCCCAACGTGATCGAACGCCCGATCTCCCAACGTGGTCGAAGACCCACGCGCCTGGCGTGGTCGAAACGCCAGCGCCCAACGTGGTCGGCGCCCCAAGCGCTCAACGTGGTCGTAAACCACGGCGCCGACTACCGATCACGACCAACGCGGTCGAAACTTCTGGCGTGGTCGTAGATGGCCCTAGAGACCTCCGACCACGGTTATTTTCGTGAGTAAGATACCGCGTGGTCCCACGCAGTCCGACCGACTTCGATCACGTCCAAATTCACCGAGGATGCCGCAACGTGGTCGTGGCGCCCCGTGGCCTCCGACCACGCCAGCGTGTCGTAGACTCCACAACGTGGTCGCACGCTACTCGACCGGTTCTTGATTTCGCTCAGCGTGGTCGTATACCCTTCCGATCACGACCAGCGTGGTCGTCAAAGACTCGAAGGGTTTCACCACGACCAAACGTGGTCGTAAATGGCCGGGTGACCTTGATCATGGCCAAATATTCCGAGGGCTCCATAGCGTGGTCGTACTCCACCCGAGACTTTCGACCACGGCTAAACTTGTCGAGAAGGCCTGGCGTGATCGTAGATCTCCACGGCGTGGTCGTATAGCCTTCCGACCACTCGTTCAATGCCTCACTCGGTTTCAACTAAGGACAACGTAGTCGTAAGCAGTCTGCTGACAATTGTTAAGGCTTACGACTTTGCGAGACGACTCAAACCTCAAAACCAAACTCAATCTTTCTAGATCAAGAGTCAATTACTCATCACAACCATGGGGTGACCTCCACATGGTCTCACAATCTCCCCTTGATGAGTATATTGACAAACACGAAAAAGCATGAGGAAGAGTTAGTTTTGAACGTAAGAAAGGATGGAGATGCAAAAGCCACACATGGTCTAGAAGAATGAAGAAGTGACTCAAGACCATGTTGACACGAAATGAAATGGAGCGACAGAGAAAGATCAAAATTTCTCTGAAACTCCAAATCACACAGAAAGTCCAATCTTGCTCATGGTCCAAGAAGCAGATGCTCACATGACCATTGTCATAGCAAGATGACCAAGCATTCTCCCCTTAATGCCTTTTATCCTTCTCCCATCCCTTGATGCATTCTCCCATTTTAATGCCTTTTGCACCCTTAATGCCTTTTCTCTATCCTTCTCCCCTTTTGGCAATAAAGTCATCAAGATGCAAGGAAGAAACATAGAGCATGAATGAAATGGGGTGACTACAATTAATTCATTTTAAGCAAAGGAGCCATGAAATTATCGAAAGTGACTTCACGAAAATTATATCAAGCCATAAAGGTGACAATGCTATCTAGATCATAACAAACTATGTATTGCCAAGCTCAAGCCAAATAAGTTATGATCTTTAAATTAAATGGTTTGATTAGCATGTCGAGTCACTCAAGATTATAGTCTAGAAGAAGGTATCCAAACGTGAGTCAAGCCATGTCAATATTCTAAGTGGAACCACGAAGCTATAGTTGAGTCAATTTTAGAGTGCTATAAGTTCAAAATGAGACACTTTGTTCAAGCACTAGATATCACAAGTAATTCACTACTTGTAGTACTTTGGATACCACTTGTAGAATACTTGTAGTGAGCAAAATTAGCACAATTGGCTTTTATCGAAAATTCATGGTTGGTTTCAACCATTTTTCACAAGAATTTTGTTTTCATAGCCATGTGCTAGATCTCAAGCCTTATGCGATCACTCCAAGCAATAAGCTTAAAGAGGTGATCTTGGTCATCCAAAACTCCCCCTGAGTTCATGCCGAGTGCAATGGCAAGCCGTCTCATGAGAAAGAATTGGTGAGATCAGTTTTTTCGCACAAAAGAGATCTTTTTGCATTTACTTGAATTAGTTCATGAACAAAGAGTTAAGACTTAACTCATGCATCACTAATGAACTAACTTAGCTCAATCTAAATCTCAAAAAGCAGATTCAAGGCTCAACTTAGCCTATTCGACATAGCTTTGAATCAAAAGAGGATCACTAAAGCCGACTATTCACAAGATTGAACAAGACATGATTTGATTCAAGTTGTTCACATTTAATTAAGCTAGTATGGCAAGAGCTAAGCAACACATAGAAGGGCATGATAAATCAAGCTATCACAAGACATGGCAAGATATAAAGCATGATATAATGTCACATAAAGATAATATTCAGGGCACCAAAGACTGTACAGGCATTCATGTGAATGGTATACACTAAGGGACAAAAGACTACACACGAGATGAACTCCCCCTGAAAAATAACCCGAACAGATAGAAAGGGTCCAACTCCCCTAGAGAAAGCAACTTGAGAAGAACCACGAAATTTGGCACAAAATTCGAGAAGAGGAGGTTCTGGCTCAAGGAGGTGATTCCCAAACACACACTATCCTCATGGTCTCTAGTCTATAACCTCATACCACGGGGCAAAAGCACACTATGTCAATGCAAAAGACTCTAGTGGCCAAGAAAAAGTCCAATCTAGGAGAAGAGAATCCTAGAGAACCAAAGCCCAAACTAGGTAGTAAATAATCCTAGAGAACCATTTGGATGAGAAGTGTGATCGAGACAGTATCACCTAGAGTCGGTTCCTGTCTAACCAATCGGACTCTTCCTCCCATTAGAACAGATAAGCGAGCAAAGCCATGTAGAGGGAAGCAAAACACTAAAGATCACAGGAGAGCAAACCTTGGTTACGCTTGCTCGGGAGGTTGTTGTAGTGGTTGAGGTCGAATATGTGTCCGGGGCGAGGTCGTAGATGAGTCCATGGTCGCAGATGAATCCAAATTGAGTCCAGACCATAGTCGAGATGATTCCGGGGTCGCGATTGATCCCGGGTCTAGACCGTGGTCGTAGACGAGTCTGAGAATGTCGGAGTCGTGTTCGGTGTGGTCGAACTCGCGTATGAGGATCGGTTGTAGTTGAGTCCGAGTCGTGGCCGAAGTAGAGTCCGGATCGTAGTCGTGGTCGAATCCGGCTCATGGTCGTGTATGGGTTCACCGAGAGTCCATACTTGTGGTCGTAGAAACTACGACGTGGTCATAAAGACCGGGAGCACTGTACCACTCTCCCTCATTCATAACCTCGGATTAAACATAGGGGAACAGTGGTGTCCTAGTCTTGGGGTAAATAATACAGGCATGGATCCATCTTCGAGACAAATGACCACAATCGGTAGCATTACGGATGTATGAGAACACGCACCGCCACAAGCTCAATCTAGCCCTCATCAAAAGCATCTAGAACAAGAAGCCTAGAGCCACTCAATACTAGAAGAAGCTTGTGACCTAACCACAAATCTCATGATATCTAAGCATAAGCACGGACTAATGCTACCAAGATGTCATACAATTTATTTCATGCCATAACGAGAATAAGATCAAAGTATACAAGCATCACAATGAATCACAACCATACACATAGCGGATGACGAGAAGCAGATCACGAAGCATATGCTAGCATGGATAAAAGCATGTATACTAGAAAAGATACAAAGGCATGAATAAACGCACCATCATGACACAAAGAAACTATCCAAGATATACTCAAGCTCATCTTGTCCATACATATGCATACATCATGTAGACATACAACATGGCAAATCAACATCATGAAAAGTATGCTAACATGTATAAATAATGATGAATGAACATAAGGAGCAAGATGTGAACCATGATAGATACTACGAGCACAAGGTCATGATGATACTTGACTTCTAATGCACACATTCTACTTAGCTCATGAAGTCAAGTCAAAGCTTAAGCATGTAACAAATACAACAAGGTACATGGATACTTAGCGACATACACATAAAGGCATGACATGAAAGCATTGAGAGAAAAACATGCCAGTATGGTACAAGTGAGCATGAGGGCATGAAGGTATAGAGTAGCTCACAAAGTAGGTGGAGACGCCAAACGTGAAGGTACATGCCTCTTGGAGGCCATGAAGTGGAGAACCAACAAATGTTCTAGTCACGTGATGAAGCAGAAGACTAAAACCCAATCGATCCCATGTTCTCCATGCAACGCCTAGACACCTACAACAGACAAGAACAAAGTGCCCAAGTCTTGGATCCCAAAGGGTTAGTAAGCAAATGCTTGAGACCCCAAGACGACACACGCCACTCGGCGAGAAAAAGAGTGGTCGTTACGCATCACGACTACGGTCGAGAAGAAATGAGCGTGGTCGTAGCACGAGGCGTAGTTTTGAACGACTACGGTAGAGAGATGTGATCGTTGGTCATTACAACCACGATCGGAATTGCAGGTGTGGTCGTAAGTCAGTTATGACCACGGCAATCGAGCAGCAGCGTGCTCAGAACCAGCAGTCGTGATCGTAGGGACTTTCGACCACGGTAACAAGCGGAAGTGTCCGCCAGCAGACATGGTCGTATGCAGCTCGACTATGTCGAGAAGTCAAGTGTGGTCGTAAGGCATTACGACTATAACGACGACACAGCAGAGGAACTCGGTTTACTACACTCTAGTAAGCTCATACTCCTCTACACAAGTGCAGTGAGTCAAAGTTTTAATTTCTCATTTGCAGATTTTAACATTCAAGTAGAGAAATTAAATTTTCACCGTCTACAGAGAAAGACTCACAACCTACACATGAGAAATGAGATTTCAACCTAGCAATAACAATCTAGCAATTTATAATCTAGGCACCTCACAATATCTCGAAGAGCAAGTATATTCATCTTGGACAAGGCCAAGGTCATAATAAGTTTTTACCTTGCTCATGATAAGTCGACGCTCGTCCTTATCATTATCATCCGTGTGTTCTCCAAGGCTTTCTCCTTCACGGCACTTGATCAACCAAAGGACAAGAATGTACCACAAAGCTCACACTTGTGGTTTCTTGCAAATAAAATCATCCTCTAGCCGAAATCAAGCCTCTTGTCTCAAAGGACATCATTGGCAAAACCACACCAATAAGATTCAAAGAAAAGTTCACAAGATTCCCTACTAGTTGCCAAGCTCCAGATCGGTTAAGATCAAATACAGAGCCAACCTTGCTCTGATACCAATTGTAGGATCGAAATGGCAACAAATGGGGGTGAATGGTGCCTTTTAAAAATATTCTCAAATAAAATTCAACCCTATCTTTCTCCAATAGCTAAAGAGCTATGAAGAAGAAGATTGGTTGTTCACTGGAAAACTCAGAGAGAACAGAGAAATCTTTAGTTTAAGACCGAGAGGAAAAGGGTCAAAAGACGTGGTCGAAATCCGTGAGAAAACGAACAACCGCGTGATCTATATCCGAATATATTTGCAATGGTCGAACAACTCATCCGAAAACAGCAATCACCCGAGAACCGAAAAAGCAGCAACAAGAATACCGAGGCTCGCGCTTGTCGACCGTCCGACAAAGGATGACAGCGGTGACCGACAAAGTATGACCAACGGTGAAGCGGCGGCGATCGAAAGATGAGTCGGTCGGAACCGTCGTGGTCGTAAGCCAATGGCATAGTCGTACGATCAACGTGGTCGAAGACCGACTCGCACCTATAGCCGACTGCGGTCGCAGACACCTCATGAGACCGTGGGGCACACGACTACGAGATCTCGACCATCAAGCACTCGGAAACCAGCGCAAAAGAAAGCAGATGATCTACGTCTTGACTACTCGAACCGACCGACAGCGATAGCGAAGTCGAACGTCGTGATTGGACCAGTCGGCAGAAGCAGTGCTCGGATGCAAATAGAACGTGGTCGATACTCGATCGGAAAATGACGAGCAAGCGGTAAGTACTACTTTTGTCGAGCGACGACCAAGGAGCGTGACAATGAACGATTTCGGCCACAAAGGAAGTGTTCAGACCAGTTGAGAAACTTGAGATAAACAAACTTAAACTTGTATTCTCAAGTCAGACTTCCTTTCTACCGGTCTCCTCAAGGCGGTCGACGCTAAAGAAGACGCAAAGTCTAAATACGGCAAGACTGAAAACAGAGCATCTGTGAGGCGAACGACCGCCAGAGCGATTTTTCGAAGAACTTTTGAATTAGAGATCCAGAGCACATGAAACTTCAAACTTAGCAAGAACATGATCTCTAGAAGTGAATATACCAAGAAAACCAAAAGTCTTTGTTCGGCCAAAGAGATTGATGCGATCGAAAAATAGAACAGACTCATCAAGGCGATCGAAGACACGTGGATTTTTCCAAATCAACTTTTGCTCTCGGGAATGAACTGGCCAACTAGCCTTGAGACATATTCTCAGTTCTGAGCAAATCAAATATAAGCCAACTCTCAAAGGAAATACAGAAGGAACTAAGAATGAAGAGATGGCAAATAAATCGATGAAAACATCTCAAGAACAGCCTCTCAACCCAGATCACAAACACAGACCCATCTCATAGATAAACTCTAACAAGTACAGAGAGATGAGTCCTCTCAAATCATAACACGGGAGGTTTCTGCAACCACTCCCCACAGGAGGACAAGCTCTAGCCCTAGAGCACACACACAGATACACTCCCAAGGGAGGGAGGCGGTGCCTCCACGGCCTAGCCGACCAACTCGCACATAACACTTGCCTCCCTCTCCTTTTATAGCCTCACACCGAGACTAACCCTAATGGATCCATCCATTAGTCCATCTTGAGGATAACCCGAAACCCCATCTAACACCGGGTTTTAACACTCACTTTGCTCGCTAACTCAAATGCTTTGCCTCGCTATCCCAACAGACCCGACTTTGCCCGTTAGCGCCAATGAATCCACTTCTTTTCTCGGTGCTTTACGGAGGGACAGCTTCCCCGCAGCTTTGACATTTCTCCAAAATGCCCCTCCGCCGCCTTCCGTGAAGCTTCCTCCACCGCTTCTTGTCCATCTTTGTCGACCCCCCGGCACGACACGTCCTCTTCGGCTTTTCCACGTCGTTCGGACCTCAACAACTCCCTTGTCTAGTCCCGACCTCCTAAGCCTCACCAAGACATGTCTCCCAAGACTGCAACCGACCGATCGGACCTCCGACTCCTCCGAGTCTAGTCTCGGTCTATTCCGCCGCCTGCGACCGCACCCAACCTCGACCGTGCCTGACCTCGGCTCCTCCACGAGCCTAGTCCCGGTCCTCCTCGTTGTTGCCCGTCGTGCTCGGCTCGGCAGTTCGGCTCCGGTTCCTCGTCTCCCGGCGCAACCACCTCACCACCTCGATCATCTTGGCGTCTCCGACCGTCGGACCTCAACACCTCCCGTGCCTAGTCCCGGTCCTCCCACGCCACCATGAAATAGCTCAAGTCCTGCAGCCACAAGACAAGCAAACCATCACATAGCACCGCACAATACACACAGACCATCACTCGGCACAAGTATCACGGCACAATACACCGGTCGAAATCCCCACGACCACCGAAAGCACAAGACAAGAAGTGGTCAAAACCACGAAGACTTCCTCGCTCCTTCGACACAAAGATGTCGTCACGACCATCACAAAGCTCGTTACGACCATGCAGACACAAGCTACGACCATCACTAGCCGCTATGACTTTATCGCACAAAGTCTAGACCTCATACGAGCACTCTGTTGCACCAACCAGAGACACTCGAGCCCAACAGAAAATAGATTGCAACAAGACCTGTCAAAATGATGAACCAATAAGTCCACAAGGTCCACAATATCACCAGAAACCCAACCGACCGATTCCCATCATAATCGGACACCATATGTGCCCACACGACCGGTTTTAATGAGCTCCATCGACCACGGTCAGACATCCGCTAACGTGGTCGAAACAGCGAGCGCCCAACGTGATCGAACGCCGATCTCCCAACGTGGTCGAAGACCCACGCGCCACAACGTGGTCGAAACGCCAGCGCCCAACGTGGTCGACGCTCCCAAGCGCCAACGTGGTCGTAAACCCCGCGCCGACTACCGATCACGACCAACGCGGTCGAAACTTCACAACGTGGTCGTAGATGGCCCTAGAGACCTCCGACCACGGTTATTTTCGCTGAGTAAGATACCGCGTGGTCCTACGCAGTCCGACCGACTTCCGATCACGTCCAAATTCACCGAGGATGCCGCAATGTGGTCGAATCGCCCTGGTGGCCTCCGACCACGACCAACGTGGTCGAGACTCCACAACGTGGTCGTCGCTACTCGATCGGTTCTTGATTTCGCTCAACGTGGTCGTATACCCTTCCGATCACGACCAACGTGGTCGTCTGAAGACTCGAAGGGTTTCACCACGACCAAACGTGGTCGTAAATGGCCGGGTGACCTTCGATCATGGCCAAATATTCCGAGGGCTCCAACGTGGTCGTACTCCACCCGAGACTTTCGACCACGGCTAAACTTGTCGAGAAGGCCACAACGTGATCGTAGATCTCCACAGTGGTCGTATAGCCTTCCGACCACTCGCTCAATGCCTCACTCGGTTTCAACTAAGGACAACATAGTCGTAAGCGATCTGGCGACAATTGTTAAGGCTTACGACTTTGCGAGACAACTCAAACCTCAAAAACCAAACTCAATCTTTCTAGATCAAGAGTCAATTACTCATCACAACCATGGGGTGACCTCCACATGGTCTCACACCATCACCCATAACTCGCCGGCGCCCCTCTTCTTCTCCCAGTCCGGCAACCGAGCGCGTCGTTGCTTGAAGCCACCCCCAAGCAATTCCCTTCTCCCAGAGCTTCCTAGGGACCCGGCGAAGTCGATTCCGCGCTCGGCCGAGCTCCTCTCAGTCTGCACCTCGCCGGCGTCGAGCGTCACCCGAGCTCGCCGCCGCCGCACACCACCGGCCCGCTACGAAGCTCCCGGTCCCCGTCAGAGCCACCGTCGGCATCTCCTCAGTGCAAGCATCGCATTTTTGCCGTTGCCCACCCCTCGTGCCACCGCCGCGGGCGACGCCACCTACCGTGCCTGCACCCCGAGCTCCCTCTGTTTCCAGTACACAGACTCGGCTACTAGCATTTGTCTCCTCACTCACCGGGTAATATTATGTAGATAAAATAATAATGGTGTCATTAATTAAGTCTTAAAATTAGATTTAATAATGTTGAACATAAATATATATATATAACAAGCCAGGACCTATATAAATGAATCCTAATTCAAATTAAAACTATGCCTGGTGATAACTAAGTATACATAAAATATCGTACCACAAAATATTGTAAACCCAGGCTATAACATTAATTACAGAAACTAAAAATTGTATACATTTCTTAAATATAACTTATGCCCCGAATGTAGCGCTTGACCAAAATTATGCTCCGCTAATCTCGTACACTCAATCATAGGTCTAACCTACCTCATGGAACTTCCTAAATAAATATAAAATAATAAAAGAGATTACTAATAAAAAGATCAAGTCATCATATTCTACCACCGACTTTGCCTCCAATCACCCATTAACTCATAATAAAACTAAATTGAGTTTATTAGGATTTATTTGGATCTTTTGAGTTAATTGCTTTTATTTGGATTCAGTCATCTAGAGCGTAATTAGAAATTGGAAGTCATGAAGATTCAGTGGATCAAGCGAGGTCAAGCTCGAGGTGAAGATAGAGACCATAAGGTCAAGAGAAAGCATTGTGTGAGCTCAAACCGCGGTAACCCGCGTCAGGCGAGTCAATACTTTGATCATGTTGAACCTACATTTTTCGCAAATTACTTTTGTTTAAATTATCAAATTACATGCTATTATTTTATGTACAAATACATGTTTAATTTAATATCCTAGTTATATGCCCATGTTTGTCTTGATTTATATTACACCCCCTTTCTTGAATACTTGATTATGTGAACCTTGTCACCCTAGCAAAATTATGATATGATAGTAATCTTTCAAAAAATAAGTCCGTAATTATATGCTATGCTTAATATCGCTTAGATATTCATAGGCGTGAGAACGCCCAAGTATCACTTTTGAACATGAGAGACTGGTTTGGGCAGTCATGGTAATAATGACTGGAATATGTTGGAATGATTATTTTATGTTCTCCAAAAACCCCAACTTGCTTAAGTATCTGGGCGGATGGTTTGATGGTGTGTGAGTGGTGCAGTGGAACACAAAGTGGGTTGTGGTAGAACCGTCTAGATACCACTAAGGACTGAATCTTGTCATGACCTCCTGTGTAAAACAATGCAACCACAAGTCTGTAAAGTACAACTTGGCTAAGTAAATTTATCAAAACTCCCGAACTCATCTCACTGGTAGTGGAGTGAAGTGGATAAGCAAGGGCAAGGGGGGCCTAAAGGCACACCGAGGGGAGGGTGAATTTTTCCAGCTGTTCTAAGCATTGCGGGAAGTGGAGCCCGGCTGCGTTAGTAACTGTGGAGAACATCCCGTGCATAGATGGGACCCACCGCAAGGGGGCAGTTTCCCATAAGGTGAGATGACAAAAGGAGCTAGATACTTGAACAGTCACTGTGATAGTCTGCTCAACCGCATGACTAAGGAATCATGTGGGGCAACGAGTTGATTGTCTCTTGTGGTGAAAGTGTACAAACTCTGCAGAGTCAAAACTATTCGAATAGCCGTGCCCATGGTCATGGGCGGACATGGGAACTTAACCAGATATAGTTCTATTTCAAAATGATTTGTGGGTGGGAATGGAAAAGTGGAGGGCCGTGGAAGGCCCTAGATTTGTGTTGCCCTGAGTGTCGCCACAGTGATAAGTTAAGCGGCTATAATGCTGAAGGATTAAGCATATGGTGCAGATGCCATGTAACGGTGGATGGAATCTGAATCACTATTGTTATTGCATTCTCTTACACAATAAGTTTTTATTCAAACTGCTAAGTCTCAGGAAATTTCTATGTATTATATTTGTAACTGTTAATAATACTTGTCACCAAATAAAAGGTCAGGAAGAATAAATAGAGATATAGAGAAGGAGATAGTTGTTATGATAGAAATATATAAGATGCTGGTGGAATCATGTCGATCTTAAATGGGGAAACGATAATGTGAATTCTGGGAGTAAATTGGTGGAGTCTAAGTGAATATATAGGCTAGATAGATGGTTTAAATGATTCTTGGAGAATTAGGGAGTACAAAGGCAATTGCTGGATTACGACACTGTTAACTAATATAAATTCTTGGGAGATGTTGGCTAAAATGAGATTAATAGGATTCGATCAAATACTAGATGGATGAATTGAATTTTGGAAACTTGGATATATGATAATTGGAGTATGAACTTGATCAATGGTAGTATTGGTGGAAGAATACTGAAATATTAGTTAGAGATAGATAATGAAAATAAAAGGTGATTATGGAAATAGCAATTTATGGTTTTGGATCATTAGAGGAAAGGATTGAATGATTAGAAAGTGCTGATACAAATGATTTCGGTAGATAAAAAAATAGTCATGTAAGAGGATTATTGGAACTCAGAAATGAGGAGTTGGTGAATAGCGGTTACGAGATCGGATTATTAAGAATTCGGAATACAAAGATATTGATGGATATAAATAGATATATATAGGGTATATGATCGGTAGATTAACTAAATGATGTCACTCGCTGTTTGGAGTCTTAGACAACAATCAATTCGGTGAGAATGTGTTTGGTGGAATAAGTAAATAAGGAAGTGTGTCCTTGGTGGAATAAGTGAATTAAGGTAGTCATCGTGTAGAGTTCTAGATAGTAACTATAACACTATGATTCAATAATGATAATGCTACTTAAGGCAATTTCTGGCAAATAAAACCACCCGAGCCTTTCCTTTGATAAGCCAAGCATACTATTTACTTGTATTCTGTGTATTGGCTCATGAAACACGGTGGTTAGTGTGCTCACGCTCGCTCTCATAACAAATTCAGAATCAGGAATTGGATCACTATGCATCAGCAATACTTTGGCCTTGATGGTAAAGAAGATGAAGATGTCAAGGACTAGGTCGCGATCCTCCAGTTGGCTGCCTGTGGGCATGTCCTGAAGGTCCCATATGTGTGCTTCGTTCTTCCGCTGCTGCAATTCGCTGATTTCGGCCTAATCGGCCCATGTGTAAGTCTACTATTTTATTTATACTTTCGCATGGTATGTAATTGATATTCATTTTGTGTAACTGTGAGCACTATCTACTGATCCAGGTAATAGTGCAATAAATCACAGAGGAACCCAGATAGTAAAATCTGGGGTCCCTACAGGGATGGTATGAGAGCATATCGACTGCAGATCATGACCTAGTTAGCCTGGCCGTTAGTTCATGACTAGAACTATTTGTTTAAAGCCTAATTTAAAAAATATAAGTTATATTGCTCAATCTCCTCTCTCCTAGCCTGCAAATGTCTCCGTTTGAAATGTCCAGCCTGCAAATGTCTCCGTTTGAAGCTTTGTATTGTAGAAAATGCAGGACACCGTTGTATTGGAAAGAAACTGGAGAAGGACAAGTGTTTGGTCCGGGTGTGTTAAAACAAGCAGAAGAGCAAGTTCGCCTGATACAGGACAGATTAAAAACGGCACAAACAAGACAGAAAAGCTATGCGGACAATCGCAGAAGAGCGTTGGAATTTGTACCCGGAGATCATGTGTATCTGAAAGTTTCACCTCTCAAAGGGATGCGTCGTTTCAGCGTTACTGGGAAGCTTGCTCTAAGATTCATTGGACCCTTTCCTGTGCTAGCCAAAATGGGAGAAGTTGCTTACCAGTTGAAGCTTCCACCTCAGTTATGGAATGTGCACGACGTTTTTCCATGTGTCTCAGTTGAGAAAGTGCCTCAGAGTACCAGAGGAGCAAATGCCTTTAGAAGAAGTGACTTTGAAGGAGGACTTATCATACCCAGAGTATCCAGTCAAAATTTTGGATGAAGCAGAGCGTCATATAAGAAGCAAGAGCATCAAATTCTGTAAAGTGCAGTGGAGCAATCATTCAGAATCTGAAGCAACTTGGGAGCGAGAAGAAGACCTAAGAGCAGAGTTCCCTAATCTTTTTTCCAGTCCGTCCGAATCTCGGGGTCGAGATTCATTCTAAGGGGGGTAGGTTTGTAACATCCCAAAATTTTGAGTTTTGAAAATTTTAAGTTCAAATTAATTATTCTGGAGCAATTGCCTTTTATTTGGATTTTTCTGTGCTTTTCTGGAGTTTATTTCAAATTTTAAAACAAGAAAATTTATTCTAAAATATATTTTATTTTTCCTAACCTTCCCAGAATTTTTAAATAATTTTTGAGAATTTTCTGAAATTAAAGATCAATTTTTAAAGATAAAAGGAATTTTGTAAAATTATTAAAAGCAAATCCGGAATTAAAAATATTTTATTAGGGCTAAAATATCTCCAGGAATATTCTATGAATTTTTTGGAATTTTTAAATATTATTTATTATTTTTCTAAGCAATTATATTGTTTCTAGTATTTACTGAAAATTTAATCCGAATTAACCTCGGTATGCCACGTGTCGCGCCCGTATTTAATCCATCCATTTCTTGATCTAATCCTAGCCCTCCTTCACAACTTACCCCTTCATTCAAATCTAACGCGTGAGATCAACCCACTTGCGACGTGTCGCTCATCCGACGGCTCGTACCCCTTCACACCCCCTCTCTCTCTTTCTCTCATCGACGGGTGGGCCCCACCCGTCACAAGCTTCTTCCACCTCTCCTTCTTCCTCCTCTCACCCTCTCCTCTCTCCTCCATTGATGCCGATTTTAAAGCTTCGGTTTCGGCCGTTTCTTCTTCGTTTAAACCCCGAGTAAGTGCGCAATTAATGCCCCTCTTCATTCCCCACCCACTAGTAGTCCCTCTCTTATTTCCCCAAAACCGCCGCCCTCTCCATCGCCTTAACTCCGTGGCCGAGCCGCCTCCCCCCCTATAAAGCCCCTCGAGGCCCTTTTCGCACAGACCACTCTCTTCCCCACCTTCCCACTCTTGGTACCGCCTTCCCGACCCTCCGGCGCCGCCACCAGCGCCACGCCGCCCTACCCTCTCCGCCGCTGGCCCTCCTCCGGCCACCACTCGAGCCGCCGCCGGTTGTTTGCTTTGTTTTTATTTGCTTTGTTGCTTTGTCTTTTCCACGCGTAGAATCCGACATCACCGAAGACTTCGTCGACCCGCAGCAAGAAAATCAAGACGTCGCACACGAAGGCAAGTCTCCTTTGAACATCTTGAACCTATGTTTGTGAAAGGTTTTGATTGTTTTAAATTAATGCATTGCTATGTTACATAAAATGATAATTTTTGTTTTACAGATAATAGTTAAACCTATAATTGTTATACCCTCATTTGACATTGACAACCTTGTACCTTTGACACCCTAGGATTTCCTTTGTCTCAATAATGAGATTATTATAAAACTTTGGTGAATGTTGTACGGTAGTAAAATGCTTAGTCATGCTATATAACTTTTGTAACCTTGGAATGAGAAATTATATTTCATTGATTTAGACTTTCATTCGGAAATTAGTGGCGATTGGTGTTGCCACTGTTCTTTAAAATAAAATAAAATGTGAGAGTTGGTTTAGACTTAGACGGATGGTAAGATTGGTTTGGTGCGGTTAGCACGAGAACTTGAAATGTGTATGTTCCGCCTTAGTCAATTATGGACCGACTCTTGTGATTGTCTAAACTTAGCACTACCGTACAACCACATGTCTAAATGAGTATGACCTAGCTGATTAACTTACAATAGACTAGTTTAGGTACCACCAGTAGAAAGTGGATGTCAGGGTGTACTGGTTATTCACAGTGAGGGACAGGGATTTACTGTACTCATATGGCGCAAGAGGGGCTTACATGCGGATGGATTTAACCCTTCAGCGGTGAAACCTCAGCGGGTGGTGTCTAGCTAGACTAGAGTAAGGTAAAGGCTTTGTGATAGATTATGTGGGTCTCATGCCTAAGGAAGCATGTTGACTATTAGGATTACTTATCTCTTGTGAGTAAAGTTTTACAACCTCTACAGAGTGTAAAACTATTCGAATAGCCGTGCCCACGGTCAAGGGCGGGAAAGGAATGCATTCACATGGTAGATCATAGGTTTTGTTTTTAAAATAAAAGTTTTGGGAGCCGAGAGTGGTTGGAACTCTCGGAGTTGTCCTGGCGGATGTAGCCAGTGTGGGTGGATGTAACCCGTTGATTTGAACTTGGCAGTTAGAGCCAGTGATCTAGTGTTGGTGGAAGTAACGTTCACTGTACCATTTGTTAGTTTCTGTTAAAACAATTACCTTATTTAAACTGATGCCTTCAAAAATATTTAATGGTATTTGAAATAAAATATTGCTTTGTGCAAAAAGAACGATATAACCCTCCTTTGTTGAGCCTTGCATCTATTGCATTATCCCAAGACTTGCGGAGTACTTTATGTACTCACATGCTACTCTCAAACATAATAATCAGAGGAATACGACGCTCAAAAAGGAAACTTCGGCTACGGTGCGTATGGTTAAATGAAGGTTTTCCGGAGTACTAGGTTGTGCTTCCCTAGTCAATTGCCTGTGGCGTATTGATGGGTCTTCATCCGAGTTTATTTTGCTTCCGCTGTGCTTTATGTTTTGTGTGTGTGTGAGGTCTTGAAATCTCATTTGTAATAAAGAGGCCTTTTGGTCTGTACTCTCTATTATTGTAATAAAGCGTTGTTGGTTATGTAATCATCACTGTTTGACTGTGTGCACTAGCTTTGATCTGGGACTAGTGCTGTAATGCACAGAGGGTCCGGATTCAGAAATCTGGGGTCCCGACAGGGTGTTACAGTCCAGCACGTCGCCCACGGCCGATGTGCTTTAGTGCATCATTCGGCACCCACTTGACCTACCCTGGCCATAGGGACCTGTAATGCATCTCCACCCCGTAGGAATGGAACTCCGTACTCTAGGTTTGAAATAGGTGCTGCATGTCGTTGTACTTAGAGATGTAATGCATCGTCGCCTGGTTCCATACCTCGCATGCAGCGTACACATGGGAGCATGGCTTGTGTAGAAGCAACGGCTTGTTGCAGGTGCAAGATGCTCTCTTATAAATCGTGCATACCTACTTGCGATCCCCTCTAGTCTGACCCATGACGTACTTCTGTCTGAGGCAGACCACGAACTTTGTCCTTAGGCCATCCATGGTATGAGCAATATGGGATCAGGCCTTCTCCATCTTCTTGTCCATGTAGGCCTGCATTACCTTAGAGAATTGTTTGCCGTCATCGAGATGCTTCTTCGCCATCATGGCTCTATTCACAACATACCCAACTGAATGGTTCCAACTCTCCTCCACGATTGCCGTGATAGGTAGGGATCTCACGCCCTTTAGGACACCGTTGTACACCTCAAACATGTTAGTTGTCATTATTCCATACCTTGCACCACCGGTGTTGTGTAGTAGAGACCACGTCTCCAAGTCAGGTACGTTCGACTAAACCCATTGCGTGAACTCACCAACTCTCGTGGAGCCTCCCTCCACGGCCCCAGCTTCGGCCTGCTCGACACGCTGAACATGCTTGCTGGTCTGCTAATCGAGCTGCCTCTAGAAGGCCTCGAACTTCCACTTCTGGTTCTGCATACAAAGCTTCTCGAACATCTTCATTAGGTCCTTGCTGTGGAACCTTCTGTGGAAGTTCGCCGCGAGATGCCTCATGCACCAACGGTTCTTCATATCATTCCACTGGGAGGGCGGCTGCGTCCCATTCCTGCATTACATTGCAGTCGGATATGACACACACATCTGCATGATCTTGCACAACGGCCTGCTTCACATTGGCCAGGAACCACAGCCAGCTATCTGTATTCTCATTCTCCACAATAGCAAAGGCCACGAGGAGTAACTGGTCATTACCATCAGCTGCAACTGCAATTAGGATAGTACCCTTCTACTTGCCACATAGGAACGTGTAGGACCAAAATGGCAACAGAGGGGGTGAATAGTGCCTTAAAAACTGCCCCAAGTATTCACACACACTTCTTCTCCGATAGCTATAATAGCTATGAAGCAAGAAGGCTCACGCTCACTGGAAATTTAAACAAACAAAAATGAAAACGACACACAGAAAGCAAAACTATTCAGAGTGCGAGAATTGAGGCCGGTCTGACTGCAGGCAAGATGCCAGTCTGACCGCCAAGCCACCGCCGGTCTGACTGCCGGTGAGCAAGCGGTCTGACCGCCGGTGCAAACCCGGTCTGACCGGGAACAAGCTCTGTTTCAGATTTGATTTTCAATTTTCATTCCCGATGGTCGGCAAGGCATCAAAAGCGAGAGACAAATCCTTGGCCGGAAGCAGACTAAAGCAAAAGGGGGACAAAAACGGAGAAGATTTTGGGCTGCAAAAGGAAACACTAAAAGAAGAAAGGCAAATAAAAAAGAAAGGCAGATAGGCAATAAAAGAAAACAGAAAGCGTTGAAACCGGTCGGCACAGTAACTACTGAAGAAGAACTGAAGAACCGAGGAGGTAGTCGACCTATTGCTGCTCTTCTCATGACAATTGATTGGAACTACAACCTAAGCAGCAGATCGACCTCGAAAACAAGAAAATGCAAACAAAAGGGGCTAGTCGACTGAAGAAAGCAATCAGACAAGAAGAGACCGAAAATTGAAATGCTTGAACAGAAAATGAGAACAAAATCGAATAGCTCGTGATTCTCTGGCCCTTTGCTCATAAGTCTTTGGATTGCAACAGAGAAACAACCTCAGATGGGAAAACATAAAGGCAAAACATTCTCTAGCTAAGATACCAAAAACACAACAATACTCTGCCTCCAAACCCTAGAAACTTGACAACATAGGAAGTCTCAGGCGAGAGCTGCTTGTGATCAAAAGACTGAATTCCTGAGATTCTAGCATCTTTCTGTTATGGGACTTAACAACACAATTAGAACCCAATCTCTGTGACGAATAAGAACTAAGACACAAAGACTTGTCTGCTCAAACCAAATCAGATGTCAATGAAGAACACAAAACAGAAAAAGGCAAAGGATAACACCCACTTCAACAAATAGCTAGATCGAACTCTTTGCTCTCGGGACATGATTGGTCAGGATAGCCTGAAAATAGTTCCCAGCTCAGAAAAGGAGGATCGGCAGCTTCTCAAACAAAGGCTTCAAACAAAATGAGGATAGGTAGAGAGGAACAGAGACCAGGAAAGAAAGAACAGAAACCAGACACAAAGAAGAGCAAACACAGAACAACTCAGACACGAGATTTCTCAAAAAGATTCATAGAGATGAATGATTACAAGAAGTAAATGTCTACAGCCAATGGAATCCTCTCTCCATCTGAGAGCACCAACCCAAAAGAAGCCAGCAAGTGCTGCACCTCTTTTCAAAAAAACTCACGCATACATGGAGAGTAAAATAGAAAACCCTGATCAAAGCACTAGAGAACACCCTCTCTATTTATAGTCTTCCACTACCGGGTTCACAAATCGCTTTACCCATTCGCTACAACAACTCTGCACTTTACCCGTTATCTCCAACCGAATTCGCTTCCCCTATGAGCCTTGCGCATTTTACCGAAATGCCACTCCTGCACCTTCCTGGAAGCTTACTCTTTTATTGTTGCCCAAGCCTCGCAACCACCTTGAATCATCGCCGTCTTCGACATCTCCCGACCGCTTTGACCTCAACACCGCCTATGCCTAGTTCGGCCATCCCATGCCTCGCCACGACTTAACTTCAAAGCCTATACCTATGCCTAGTCTTCAAAGTCTGAGAGACAAGAAAACATCACATAGCACCGCTCGAAACACTGTAATCATACATTTTCATCAGAAGAAAGAAATTAAGAACAAAACACCCAATCAAACTCAATCTTTCTAGAACACGTGTCAATTACTCATCACAAACATGGGGTCACCTCCACATGGTCTCTCAGAACGTCCTGTCCATCGTTAGCACTGGACGACACCACCTGAACCCTTCTATCGCCTGACGAAAGGCCCAGAACACTCTGTCAAGAGCAAAACAATTCAACACTTGGGTACCTGTTAATGTATGTGTCTGGTGGGTTGGCTTCTGAAATTTGATGCAGCAATCTTGGGACCAGATCGTACGCCTCCTCGTACGTCCCGAACATACGGTGCAGGACCTTCTGTTTCGCCTGCCACACCTTCTTGTAGCTCACATTGAACCCCGCCATATTGGCTACATCCGCCAACAGAACCTTCGGACGGATGGACACATCTGCCACCACAAGATGGCTTATTAGCTCCGCAACATACGATGACGACATGTTGCGGTGCCTATGTAGTGGCGCCGCAAGCTCACAACTATGATCCTTCAGCACTGTTATCCGGAAGCCTATGGCAGCGCCCCTGAACAGCTTGCCAGGACAGGAGCTGTCCACACACTTGACGGTGTAGGTGTCAGAGTTTGACCTGTGCACCCGATATGTCCGGCTAATGTTGACAGCGTATGTAGCAGTAGCTTGTTGGACAACACTCTTATTACGGAAGCACTGCCCTACAAAGAGTGTGCTCTCGTTGAACCCCCACTCTTCCTCCTCTGCCCATGCCAGAACTAGGGATTCCGCTGCGATGTTGTCTAGTCTGGACGACACAGACGCACCGTCGATGGTCACGACACCACCTAACACACCTCCTGCTGTACCTTCGCCATCTTCTTACTCTTCTGAACTTGCAGTTTCCGCATCCTCCTCCTCCTCGCTATGCACTTCTTCCACCTGGTCCGCAAGGTACTCGTGACAATCAACACGGGCGGCCCACCACCTCTCCACACCTTCATTCACTTGAAAATTCTCCACACGCCTCTGCAAGTTTCCATTTCCCATTGCCTCACCCACTTCTTCTCCTGCACCAGCATCTTCATGAGCGCCCGAGAGTACCCCAGGCACTACATCTCCACCAGCGTCACCAGAGCCTCCACAGCACTGAGTAAATTGAGGAAAAATAAGCCTCTTGAAAGCCTTCTATCCTATAATTAGTATATGTAATTTAATCAAAAAATCTGAACGGAAAATTTCTCCACATAAAATATAAAATAAAACACACTACAACTACAAACATTTTTCAAAAAATGACATGCAGCAACTCCGTAAATAACATTTACGCAAATTACAGGCTAATCAATACGATAAGATTATAGACGAATGGAGATGATATTTACCTTTTCTTTCCTTCGCTACGATCCTTTCTTGCTCTGCTATTTCACGCTTCTCCGCTCACTCTTGCAAACTAAATGAAGCCTTCCAAACGCAGACCACCCTCTCTGTTTTATCGCAACTCACACGACACTCAAATGCAGGGAATGAAGTAGGGGACGTCTCTAGCATATGGACGCATGGTAAAGTGTTGCAGAAGAAAGCAAACACCAAGCGAGACGGAGCGAAAAAGCCAAGAAGACAACATGAGATTCTCTGGCTTTCGGCGACGGACGGGACGACAGGTAGGTCATGCAGTTGGGCACCGCACGACCCGGTTGCTACAGTGGTTCGGTCCCCGACCGCATGATCAGAGTGGTGGTGCGGTCGGTGACCGCATGACTGCTAGGTGTCGTGCCCAGAACAATTGTGCGGTCGGAAGGGGGCTAGATACAAAAATCCTGATGTTTAGAAGCTAGATACGGAATTTTGATGCTCTACGATACCAATTATGTCCAAAATTCGCACTAGGTAGGCGAAGGCCAAAGATGCGTTCGAGCGCCACGTGGCCAATGGTGCACGCCCTCCGCGATTCCTTGGCACACGCGCATGGCGGTGCCAAGGAATCGCGTGGGAGGCGGCGATCCGATGCGTGGTGTCGCGTTTGTTGTTTGGCCGTGGGAGGGCGAGAACACGACACCGACTCTCGTGTTGCGCGCCGACGCAACGTGCATAGGAAACGCCCCGGCCGACGTGTGGAGCTAGTGACGTGGAGATGAAATCACGACGGCACACGGGAGCTGAAGAAAACTTACTTTTCAATTTCATCATCTGCAAATTTTAACTTTTCATCACAAAAGTCATATGCCAATCTTAATTCATCAAGTTTAGCAGTTACATCACTAAGTTGAACCAAATTTGATGTGTTAATTGTTCTAGTAGATTCCAACTCAGTATGTAAAACTTGACGAGACTCACAAGATCCATCATTAGGAATAGAATCTCCAAGTCTATTGATTTCAGAATTTAAGCTCTCAACAACGAAATCATGATTTTTAATTTTCTTTTTATACTTCTTAAGCTCATCTATCAATCTAAGCACAACACAAGATAAATCTGTATAAGAAGGTTTTACCTCATCAGGATCACTATAAAGATCATCACTGTCGAGCTCCTCACTGTTGGCCATAAAACACATCCCTGTGAAGTCCATCTCCTTTGTTTTCTTTCTATTATCATCATCGTCGCTCACAGAATCAACACACTCAAATCAATCTCGTCAAGTGCTGAAAGTACTTTGTTGACCGCCCTGCGGTAATTGCGCTTCTTACTTAGGTCAATTTTGAATTGAGAGTGATGAGTTGGTGTCTTGTCATCCTTAACCTCCTGGCTTCCCAGTTTGGGGCAATTCATCTTGATGTAGTTACGCTCATCACATTCATAGCATCTGATTGAACCTCCTCTCCGCCTTAATCTGATATTATTAATTGCCCTGGTTACCCTGTTGAAGAGAAGTACAAGCTGGTCTTTTGGAATCTTCTCTAATTGTTTATCTGAAATAGAGCACAATGCAGACAAAGAACCAATAGAGAAACTAGAAGATTTGTCAGTTTGGTTAGTCACTGAGCCTAAAGAATTTGTCTTGTTTATTCTGGTAAAAACATCAATCTCATGTGTTTTCATCTTGGAATAAAGATCATTCAAAGTGAATGTTTCTATATTAACAGAATGATTAATAGTAGTGACTAACACATTCCAAACAGACATATCCAAAGCATTTAAAATTTGACGAGCATTGTCAAAATCAGAATATGACACATCTACAGATGTCAAACTACTAACAATTTTATTGAAGCGATCAAAAAGAGCATCTACTGATTCTCCAGGTTTCATTTTAAATTTAGAATACTCCTTTTTGAATTTATTCTAACGCATACCTTTAACAGATTTAGATCCTTTATGATAATCCGCTAGACTGGTCCAAATTTTATTTGCAGATTTAAGGTGAGCAATTATGATAAACTTGTTTCTACTTAAACCTTGCAACAAGATATTTCTAGCCTTAGCATTAGTTTCAACCTCAGAGGAATTTTCAGTTGTAACAACAAGAGGCACTTCATATGTATTTTCAACTTTTTGCCAGATAGAATTACCTTGTGTTTGAAGAAAAACCTCTATACGCGTTTTTCAATAAAGATAATCTAATCCATCAAAAAACGGTGACTTACCTAAAAATCGATCCTGATCTAATGTCATTGTAACCTGCTTTGATACTACTTATAGGATCATCGATAGAAATCCCAGGGGTAAATAATTACAGCGCCTAGCAGAAGTATTTTCTATCACCTTACTAATTTCTATTTGTCCAACTTGCCAATCACAGAAGAACACAAAAAAAAACAGTCTAAAAGAAATAAAAAAGAATATTATTTTACCTTACTGTTGTTCTCTGTGCATGAACTACATAGCAAGGGAAAGGAGTAACTACTACTGCCATTGGGTGGGACTAGCTGGTACTGAATTCAATTGGATGATGCACACGTGAACGAAGTAAATGCTAGTGCTTGCTTCTCCCGTACAAAGACAAAGAAAACGACGTTGCAGCTATTTAATGCTGCCCTGAAGACGTCGAACTGAGATGTGACAATTCACGCAACACAGAACAAAGAGAAGATGCACTGGCTTGATAATCGAGGATGATGTTGCGTGTTGTAATCATAGGTTTGACCGACGGACAAATCTGACCGAGCAAACACCTCACATGCACGGTGATCGATGAGATGAAGTTGAAGTGTATTGCTGTGACGCTTCGAATTTTTTTTATAAATAATCTATTTTTTAAAAAAAATGTAGAAGTATATCTATAAATTTTTTTAAAAAAAATAGGCTTAAGTCGTCCAATAAAAATTTTTTTATGATAATTCACGCAATACTAGAGCTAATCGTCCAACCAGAGACCGACAGAATCTCTGTCACGTCCCCATTTGGTGACTGCAATTAGTCCCCCGTGAATTTTTTAAGTTTTATCAATTTTATAGTTTTAAACTGGAAAAAAAATCTGGTGGAGTTGTAATAAAAGTTTATGTTCATTGTATGTTGTAGGTGCGTAAATAATCTTTGGAAATTTGTTTTAGGAACGATTGTCCGTAGAACGATCGGTACATACAATGATAAGTGATATTTTGATTTTAGTGAGAATTCGTGTACGTAGAGAACCGGTATGTAAATATTGTTAAATGAATAGCTATGTGAATCATTGTGTAGGACCGAAATGGCGACAGAGAGGGGTGAATGTCGTTCTCTTGAAAAATCGCCCCCGAGAATTCAGAAAATTAATTCTGCTGAAAACTACAATGCATGCAATACTAAAAAATTCAGCATAAATCAGAGAGTAATCAGTAAAAATTTCAGCTGAAAATATTGTCGTTTGATCTGCATGCAAAATCGTCAAAGATCAGCAAGAAGAAAAAAGAAAAGTTACCAAAGGTGTTTTTCTTGCTTGCCGAGACGTGATCTGCTGCCAGGGAGGAAACACTAAATGAAAGAGCAAAAGAGAAGCAAAAAGAACAAAGGAGCGATGTATCGGAGAGACTGAAATCGATAGCAATGTATTTTGCGAGACAACAACAGGAGACCAGAGAGAGTATTCGGTTTGCAAGTGTCTGACCAAGGACAACAGGAAATTGAAGAAAATGATAACTCAGCACAGTAATTACAGCAGAGAAGAAAAGCAGGGAATAGCCAAAGATTTACTGAAGACAGAGAAGAAACGCAAGCATCTGCAGTGCTGCAGTAAAATCAAGTCAACATGAAAACTGACTGAAATCTGACCTGAGAATAGGAATTACTACTTGCTGCCTAAATCCTGAGACAAAATAAATAATGCAGCACAATCATAGCCAGACGGAAAAACTCAAAAACAGAAACTGCAGACCTTGGCCAAAAGTAAAACAAGGGGGGAACAAGAGGCCAAAAACTCAGAAGTTTCAGGACAGAAACTAAAAAAGGAAAAGCAGGCTAACAAAGGGAAAGCAGCAAGCAATCCTAAAGAAAGTAGAGGCAGCCGACAAAATTACCCAGAACAGTAAAGACTGGACAAAGATGAAACTAGAAAAGTGAGCTGATCAAATGCTACCCTTCTCAAGAAAAGGAATTTGACTTCACTCTAGACATCAACTTGGTCCCAGAAAACAAGATAATACAAATTTAAAACATTTGGACTGAAACTGAACAGAGACGACTCATGAAGCCGGAAAAAATGAATCCTGAACAGAAGAGAACCCAAGATTCAAGAGCTTGTGATTCTATAATCTTTTCACCTGGAGACCTTTGAATTCAGCAAGGAAAAGATCTCAGATTGAAGGATCCCACGGCTTTAAACAACTTTCAGTTGGAACACACATGTGCATGTGATTGCTCTGCCATTAAAACCTAGATTTTCCAAAAACAGAGCAAGTGCATTAATCCAGATTTTGGAGAGTTCTTGACTGATAGAAATGATTGCTCTTGGGAAGATGCTATCCAAAGGGCTTAGAGAGAATTTCCAGTTCGAAATAAAATCATCTTACAGCCAACTCTCATCTGAGAGACACACGCAAGAAAAGCTCAAGAATCCATACAGAAGAAAACAGCCCAGATCAAGAACACTCAAGAAGTCTTAAATGCATGATTACAGAGGTGTCCCCATACATGATTGAAACAAGAGGAATGATTACAAGACTCTCAATCTATCCTCTTCCTCTCAATCCTCAAGAACACCAAGAGCCTCACATGCTTCTTGGGAGGAACACACACAAGAAGTGAATAAACTCTCAAAACCCTTGTGATACACCTTGTGATCCTCGAAGGGGTATGCAGCCCCTCAACACCTATTTATAGCCATTGGCTAACGGGTCTCCAACCCGTTACGCCGGCTAAACCCTAACGGAGCCGTCTCCGCTTGTGCAGCCTTGCGACTTACCGATTCGCCCCTCCGCACGTTCCGGAAGCTTCCGCGCCCTTGTCGCCCACGACTCGCAACCACATCGAATCTCCGCCGTCTTGACACATCCGACCGCTCGACATCGACACCGCTTTGTGTCTAGTCCGGTCACCCGTGTCTCGCCACAACTCGCCTCGACGTCCTGCAGCCACACAGACAAGAAACACGTCAAATAGCACCGCTCGATACATGTAAGCATAATAACATCAACAAGTCCAAACCTGTCGTATCAACAGAATATACATCCTAACCCATACGACCAGGTTCGACCAAAGTCCGACCGAGCCCGTTGCACCCCGCAACGACATGGTCCGAACAAACCGACTCAAACTCGACTTTTGTAAACCGATGTCAATTACTCATCATACACAACGGGATGACCTCCACATGGTCTCTCACATTGAATACGAAAAGATAAGATAATAAGATTTTTTGAAATGGTACATGAAATTTAGCTGTAACATAGCAGTTTTACAAATGGTACATAAAATTTAGCGAGAGTCTCCAACAACACCGATCAGACATGCATTGCATCGCCTAGTCATGTGCCCTCCTAACCGCATCGCCCGCAATGTGCACCATATGGTCCAGCTTGCGATTCGTCCATATCATTTCTAATATGCCGGCTCTATCGCCGACCTTTCCCACCCTTCAGCATGTTAACACTAGAACCCAGGCTCTCGCTGCAATGTCCAAGGTGGCGAAGTTTCCGACCAACCTAAACCCCCGAAGCTCCCCACTCCAAGCGTGCAATACCCTCTCCTTAAAGAAGTATCCGGACATAAAGTTCGAAGGATCTATGCTCATGGTCCCGCATGCAGCGAGGACATGAGAGCATGGCTTGTGTAACAGCTCCAGCTTGTTGTACTTGCAGCTAGGTTCGTTTGCATGATCACACAGGCATAGCTCGTAGGTAACAAGGGAGCTAGCCGTCCCAAATCCGGCTCTATCACGGAGTATCACGTCGAAACGATGCTCCCTGTTGCCCATGACCTCAACTATGTGCAATTGACCCTTCTGTGCCTTCGTCTCCATGTACGCCGTAGTTTTTGACGAATACAGGGCTCGGGGGTTGGCCGCATGAAGTGCGGCACTCGCATGCCTCTCCCTGAAGTACCAGATTGTGCTGTGAAGAACACCTTCGACGATGGCGACAAGGGGCTAAGAACGGAGGCCCCTGAGAACCCAATTGTACACCTCGGCAAGGTTAGTTGTCATTATGTCATACCTTACGCCATCCGTGTCGTGTAACAGCGACCACTTCTCTAATGGTTCCCCCTCGATCCACTACGAGAATCACTTGATGTATCGTGAGCTCCTCCTTCTTGGACCAGCTGGGTTAGGCTCATCGAGTGCTCATCGGTACATTGCGGTTGTGCCGCCCCAAGAATGACTGGCCCCTTACTCCTCTCTTCGATGTTCTTCCTGATGTGCTCATCCAACAACGCCCACAAAGCATCAAATTTCCTCCGCTGGTTCTGCCTAGCCAGCCTCTTGAATAGCTTTATCAAAGGTTGTTTCGGGAATTGCTTGAAAAAGTTAGCCCCTAAGTGATGAATGCACCACCTGTTCCTCATGTCCGGCCAAGAAAAGGGCTCCTCGGGGTCTTCCTGCAGTTTTCTTATAGCCTTTATAAAACCGGCGTGATGATCATGGATTACGCACACACCAGGACGAGTGCCGACAACTCCAACCCTGACATGTTTGAGAAACTACAGCCAGCTCTCATAATTCTCACTTTCCACAAATGCGATGACCAACGCCAATATTTGGTTGTTGCTGTCAACACCTATGGCCGTCAGGATTGGCCCCTTGTATTTGTCTGTCAAGAAGGTTCCATCAACTGAGATCACTGACAGCATGTGCCTGAATGCCTCAATGCAAGCACCAAATGCTAACAAGGCTCTCTGCAACACCGTATATCCTGGTGGACTTGTGGACGACTTGTCTTGCATGGCAATATACGTTCCCGGGTTCCTTTCCTGCAACACCGTAAGCATACGAGGAAGATTGTCGTCGCACCGAAGACCAAACATTTTTCCAACGCCTTCTGCTTGGCACACCATGCCTTCGCGTAGCTAATCTTGTACTTGAATTTATTCTCGATGGCTTCCACGATATGTGTGGCCTCCATGTCTTTCTTCTCAACTATTTCTCCGTACATCAAATTGGCTTTAAAGGTGGACGTTAGGTTACGATGCCTCGCTAAAACACTATTGAGAATGCAACAGTGCATCTCCACTTTTGACACAATCCAGTGAGTCTCATATTTGGGTCTACGTGCGTGCACCCTCCAAGGACAACCAGCCTGCTCATATTTCTCAGTGTACTATTTCTGGCTTGATTTCACGACACGAAATGTCCGCTGCATTGAAAGAGCCTACAGCTTGATGGGATCCTGTAGTGCTTCCTTGTCAGCAAACATATAATGCAACCGGAACTCTGTCTCATGATACTCCCACGCTGATTCATGCTCATCATGTGCGAAAACACCCTCAGCGTTAAACCGGTTCCATTCCTGCAGGATAGGAACTTCATCCTAATCCGAACTGTCCTCCTTGTCGTCCTGTACAACTTCCTCTTCAGCCCATGCCCTCTGGTCATCACGGTCCATCTGCTACACGATGTACTCAATATGCTCCCCTTTGTCGGCTTGTCCAGTTCCCTCTGTTTCCTTGACCATTGTGCCTCTCCTCCATATACCGCATCGCCTTCATCACAAGCAACTTGATCATCTTCGCCAACATACAGCCCGCCCGAGCTACTAGCACCTCCCAGAGCAAGGGCGGACGCATGAGCTTGTGCACCTGCTTCTAGTGAGCACGGTTGCACAAGCACAACACACTCTATCCACGGCGCCAGCACCCTTGCACAAAGCCCTTTCACGAAGCAGTGTGCACCAATGTCTTCAACTCCCATCTGATGTCCGTGGGAGACCGGCTCCAAAGCCCTTGCACGATGACACTACACACCTTGGGTCCAACGAAAAACTCTGGGTCAGCCAATGCAGCATATTTGCGATTCGAGCATTCTCGCCATCCGTATACGAGTGACTTATGGAAACCGCTCAAATCCACAACATTCAAACCTTCACGAATGGTTCCAGCACCGTAATACACTCTCAATGTAGTCGCTACTGCCATTGATGATGTAGGCTTGCATATATGTTTCAATTTTACGACATGTCAAATAACATCGCACAATACTATACTACAAATTGTGCTAAAATTTCTATACTACAAAATGTTCCATACTACAAAATGTAAACTAAAATTTTTCTATACTAACATTTCTATACTAAAAATGTACTAAATTTTCTACATCTACAATTTTTACTAGCACTAACATTTCATAAAAATAATACTGCAAATACAACATAATCAAAAAATACACGGATCCGAGGATCTCAATGAATGAAATAGCTTCCACTCCTCCTTGCTCCCTCACCTCCTCCTCTAGTCCACTTTCTATCCTGTCCTCCTCTACCTCTCCCTCTCCTCCCCCTCCTGTCCCTCTCCTCTTCTCCCTTTCCTCTTCTTCCCCTCCTTACTCTTCTCTTCTTTTTCTCTTCTTCTCTTCTTTCTTCTCTGTGCGAGGAATGAGGGAAAAACACAGAAGTGGACGGCGGCCGAGCGTGCTGCCTTAAACCCCCTGTCGCCCTAGCGTTGGGCGACTGCAACATCAGTCGCCCAAATGTACAACGACTGAAATGCACTCGTCCAACGTTCAGGAGACAGTAATAAATTGCCTAACCATCGCCATATTCCCCACGTTTTGTCTTCTGGTTGTGCGATTAGCTCCAATCGCCCCGCTGGGCGACTTGAGCCTATTTTTGTAAAAAAATTTCTCGTGGGTATATTCTGTAATTTTGAATAAAAAATAGATTATTCGTACAAAAAATTCATGACGCTTCACTAAAAAATAACACCGCGTGTGATCAACAGCAGATTCTCCTCTTCAGACGATGCGCTCCCACAACGATCGAGACAACCAGTGTCGTACATGAGACGCGCCGCCACCAACTCTATTTCTCTGGAATAGATCTTTTTATTGCTGAAATATATTGGTGGCTATAAAGTGTCCTTCTGGCGCTTCTCAACGCTAGCACGAAATTAGCATCTCCAAAAACCCTAGGGTTAGCCTCTAACCGCATCTCTATTTATACTCTAGGGCCCAAAACTTGGGTGATCCTAAGCCCACGAGTTCTAATCCAATTCCAACAGCAAAGGGACCCGAAACCCTTCCTAACACGGGTTTTCCAAAATTCCAACTTTTCTAACTCGTCACGTGTCGAAGCCTCCAGGACCACACCTCCCGTAGCTTCTCCACACATCATCCATCATGTGTCGTAGCCTCCAGATCGCACATTCATAGTTCCAACATGTATCATTTATCTCTGATCTCCATGCGCCGCAAGCACGAGTCCGACCATCTCGTGACCTTCTTAACCGTCTGAACCTCGGATCTCCCATCCTAGTCCCGGTCCACCATATCACCGACCATAATCGCCTCCATACTCAACTTGTACATGCAAAGACCAAAGACTATTTTTTCGGCACAAGGTCGTTTCAACTTGACCAACATCAGTCCACACACGCAACACGTCTCGCATAACATCGAAAAGCAATATTATCAAATATTCATCATCATAAATTAATAATTGTCAATTATTCATCACCAAAATATCTTATATCTAGTCATATGGTCTAACAACGTCTTTCTGCAGCAAATTAGTAAGAGGTTTAGTGATCTTGATAAATCCTTTATGAATCTCCTGTAAAAGCCTGCATGACCAAGAAAACTCGTAACTGCTTTAACGTTGGTTGTTGGCCGGAGCTTTTCAACAGTGTCGACTTTTGCCTTGTCAACTTCGATAACTCTTTCTAACACATCATGTGCCTTGTCAACTTCGATAACTCTTTCTAACACATCATGTCCCAAAACCATGCCTTCTCTAACCACGACATTTCTCCCAATTAAGTAGTATGTCAACTCCACTGCATCTTTCCAAAACTTTGTCAAGAATTTCCAAGCAACTATCGAAGCTCTGGCCGTACACAGAAATCATCCGTAAAGACTTCACTGATTATCTCAATGAAATCAGAGAATATCACCATTATACATCACTGAAATGATGCAGGAGCATTACATAAATCAAAAGGCATATATCTATAAGCAAAAATATGAATGTTTTGCTAATATCTCCAACATCTCATCAACGCAAGGTAATGGGAAATGTTTCTTTCTTGTGGCTTCGTTTAATTTTGTATAAGCAACGCACATTCCACATCCAGTCACGGTTTGCTGTGGAATTAATTCGTTCTTCTCGTTCTTCACAACCGTGAGACCTTTCTTTGGCACACAGTGTACTGAGCTAACCCATTCATTATCGGAGATAGGGTAAATGATTCCTGCATTTAATAATTTCAGCACTTTCTTCTTCACCACATAAGAATAATTCTAATTGTACAAAATGCAGAGCTTATACCTTTTAAATCAGCAATAGTATAGCCAATAACCTTCTTATGTTTCCTTATGAGATTTAACAAACGCCTTGTTTGAGTTGAGGAACCGTCGTTGGTGAATCCAATCTGATCGGTTTTTCTCCTATGCAAAGAGACAGATCAATCATAGAGTAATGTAAATAGTATATTAGAAAAACAGAGATAGGGAGAAGAACTCCTAATCTTTCTTTATTGCTTTATCTTTTCACGTGTGTATAAAATAGCCAATGTCCCTCCCTATATATAACCTAGTGGTGAGGTGTATACCCTGGGCCAAGGCATTAAGCTCAGGCCCAGGTTTCCTAACACTCCTCCTTGGGCACTCATTCGACACGTTCATGCCTCATCAAAACTCCATAAAAACCCAATGGGAAAAATTTAGAGAAAGAGTATATGATACATGTTATACTGTGTTGCACGAATTGCCTCAATAAAAACCTTGGCCGAAAAACTTTAGGAAAACTCGTCAAGGGAAAAAGAGTACAATCCACCCAATTTCATTTAATCTTCAGGATTTATTCTTCGTGTACTTGATCTTCGTGATCAAGTTTCAATGACGAGTTTGAGAAAAATCTCTCCCTAAATTCTACACTTCTCTAAGTCTCATCATTCCAATTTCTCGTACGCATCTTTCAAAACTAGATGCTGGGAGTGACTTAGTGAATAAATCTACTAGATTTTCTCATGACTAGTATGCAGTACCTTTATTTCGTCCATCTTTCGCAATTTATGAGCATAGAAGAACTTGGGGTTGATATGATTTGTGAGATGACTCTTCACGTAGCCTGTCTGCACTTGTGCAACAGAAGCTGTATGATCTTCATAGATAATTGTGGGAGCTTGCATGATATTCATTCCATATGACTGCTGGATGTGATGAATCATTCGTCGGAGCCATGTACATTCTCATGCGGTTTCGTACATCGCTGTGATTTTTGAGTGGTTCGTCGAAGTCGCTATAAGACTTTGTTTTGACGATTTTCATGAAATTGCAGTTCCACCAAACAAGAATACATAGCCTATTTGTGACCTTACGGTATATGGGTCCGATAGGTACCTTGCATCTGCATAGCCAGTTATATTCAAGTCTTGGTTCTTTCTGTAGAATAACCCAAGGTCCTTGCTTCCTTGGAGGTATCGGAAGATGTCTTTTATTCTTTGCCAATGCCTTTTGGTAGGTTTGCACTATGCCTTGCTAATAGGTTTACGACAAATACAATATCCAGTCTAGTGTAGTTCACTAAATACATAAGTGCTCCTATTGCACTCCCCCTCTTCCCTAGGTTAGTACGGATCATTTTCTTACTATAAATATCTCCCGATCATCGATACTTTCAATAGATATGCCTTTTCAAAGACAAACTTTCTAACACCTTCTGGGCATAGGCTGATTGATGTACTAATATTCCTTCAGCGACATGCTCGAGCTGCATGCCTACTCAATATTTAGTTTTATCCAAATCTTTCGTTTCAAAATTTGACTCCAATAAGAACTTGCTTTCTTTATGTCTTCTATGATTCCGATGATATTCAGATCATCTACATATACTGGGATTATACAAAATCCTTTCTGGGATGTTGTATAAATACATAGGGACAATCTTCATTGTTCGTGTAGCTTTTCTTGCATAGAAAGTCGCTTAAGCGATTATACCACATCCTGCCTGATTGTGTAAGTCCGTACAATGATTTTTTGAGTTCCACACTGTACATATTTCTATTTGTTCTGTCTTGGTTCGGGACAGGAATACCTTCAGGTACCTTCATATAAATTTCTGAATCTAAGTTTCCATAAAGGTATACAGTTACCACATCCATCAATTTTATTTCTAAGTTCAGGTTTATTGCCATTGAGATTAAGTACTTAAAGGCGATTCCACTCATGACCGGGGAATAGGTTTCTTCATAATCAACTCCTGGACGTTGAGTGAAACCTTGTGCAACAAGCCTTGTTTTATATCTTACAACTTCATTTCTTTCATTTCTTTTTCGAACAAATACCCATTTATGCCCTACAGGGTGCACATGGGAGGCATACAGCTTACAGGCCCAAACACCTCTATTTTATTCAGAGATAATAATTCAGTTTCTATTGCTTTTTTTCAATCTTCCCAATCTGATCTTTTCTTACATTCAGCGATCGATGCGGGCTCTAGATCAAGATCGATGATTGTGGCAATTTTCTTTGCAAAGTAGATATCAACATTAGCTGTTGTCCTATTTATGGATTCTCCCGTGTGTATATAGTTTTTAGCTATTTCATCATGAGTTGATTCTTCTTGTGCTTCTACCTACTCACCGCTCCTTCTAGTTGCAGCGGTAAGTCCCTTTAGTTTTTCAGTTCCGATGTGTGCGCACACATCCATGCTGATTTCTCTCTCCATAGGAATGTTTGGATCCGGTATGCCCTTTTCTAAAGGTATCATGCTGGTGCCAGGTCCCAACTGGCTCCCCTCCTGGTTCTGGGGAACTCAGTGATTGGCTGTATCAAGTCCTTCTTATCCTTTTTCACCGGGCGCCCCCAGTTACATGGGGTTCGAGGGACCGAAGTTCTCATCCTTTTATTTTGAGGCCTCTGGATGGGATTAGAGATACCTTCAACTTTCTTTGGAATTATAACCCTCTCCGGTGCATTGCGTGCAGGCACATGCGACCTGGTCTCGCTCTTTAAATCACTAAAGTGGTCAGGCAATTGGTTTGCTAATGTTTGCATGTCAATGATCTTCTGGACTTCTCTATTTATTTCACTAGTGTACAGGTCATGTGCATGAATTCCCGTGGTTTACCACGTAATTTCCCGATATTTTTCATGAAGGAGTTGATTTCCTCCCCCTAATGTTGGGAAACTATCCTCATCAAATATGCAATCAGCGAAATGGGCAGTATGCAAATCTCCTGTCATGGGTTCTAAATACCTGATTATGGATGTTGTCTCTAACCAACGTATATCCCAGTATTTTGGAGAGGACCCATTGTAGTACGCTGTGGAGGGTGTATAGGTACATAAACCTTGCATTTGAACCTCCGGAGATGAGAGATTTTCAGTGTTGACCCTTGCGCTAGTTGTATAGGTGAATGGATGTTGCGTGTACCCAACATGTAGTTGGTAAATTACAATTCTGCAAAAGCGGTCGAGCAATAAATTTAATTCTCTTGATTAATGCCTCTGCTAGTCCATTCTGGGTGTAGACATGCGGTACAGAATGCTATACTATAATTTCCATTGCCATACAATAATCATCAAATACTTTTGAAGTAAATTCTCTGGCGTTCTCCATTCTGATAGACTTTATGCGATGACCAGGGAAAAATTTTCTAATATGAATTATCTACGAGATCAGTTTTACGAAAGCATGGTTTCTCGTAGACAATAAACATACGTGTGACCATTTTGAGGAAGCATCAATGAGCACCATTAAATGGCCCTGCTAGTAGTTGTATGGGACCACAAATGTCTCCTTGGATGTGCTCCAGGAATGCAGGGACTTCATCGTTCACTTTCAGAGTAGAAGGTATAGTAATTAATTTTCCAGTGGAACATGCGGGGCACACAAAATCTTCATGATTCGGAGAATTCTGTATATTAATATTATGTCCCTATAAATTCTTAATTATATTTCCCATCATCCTATGACTTAGGTGGCCTAATCTGTCATGCCAGAGACAGAAGAGTTCAGAGCTCCTAAATATTCTTTTCAGGGCAGTATAGATTGCAGGTGTCTTTATATTAGTGTAGTATAGCCTAGTTTCTAATGAAGGAAGTTTTTTTAATACCCTTTTTCCATTTGATTCACACTTCATAATGAGCAGGTATTCCTTAACATACTCTTCTTTAGTCTCAACATGAAAACCATTAGCACAAATATCCTTGAAACTTAGGAGAGTTCTAGTCGATTATGAGTACGATAATGCTTCTTGGATAACCAAAGTTGTGCCCATTGGGAGTATAATTGTGGCTCTTCCTGAACCTATTATACAAGCATTGCTACCGACGAATGTTGTAAGGTTGTCAGCATTCTTACTAATCAACTGAAAGAATTCTGTCTCTCTTAAGATGGTATTCACAGTCACTGTCACTAAGCACACTTCCTCCAAAGGGTGCCACACGTGTTCTAATATAAAGTATTTTATTTATATCTAGTAAAGGCAATCAACACATAAATAAAATACTTTAATATCAGAACATATTATGCCATTATAAATTAATTAAATGAATGAATTATTCAATATCATCTAACCATCATGAGAAAATAAAATTGTTTGAGTACCATGCATGCAAAATCCAATTTATTCCTTCCACACATAAAATAAATGACAATTAAAGTCTAAATGTATTCTGTGCATTAGACTGAGCCCGCTAAGAAGTCAAAGACTTTGGCTGCTATCTTCTCGGGGGTGATATGCTCTTCCAGAGAAATCATGGCGACAACAGCTGCAATGTCAAGAGGGGTGTCGCCGAATGGAGTCAACCTCCATCGGCGTGGTAGTCGCTCGTAACTCTCCCCTTATGAAGCAAAGTGGGTTTCATGCTGCCTTTGCCATCCTTCTTCTTCTTAGCCTGGAAGGCGTCGACGACGTGTCGCTCTTTACAAATCCACGATCAGTGTTCCCACTTACCACAATTATAGCAGGTTTGGTCTTGCTATAGGGCTTGTCGTCCCGCTTTGGTTTGCTTGCCTTATTCTCATGTGGAGCATCTGACTTGTCTTTTTGGGCTGCGGCCTTGCCCTTCCTTCCCCTTTTATTCATTATGAGCTTTCGCACCTTGTAGCTCCCGGCGTTAGCTTCACGGCCAGCGGAGCTCCTAGGTGGCTATGCGACGAATTTTTTGCGGAGAACTTCTTCCTGAGCCTTTACAACCTACATCATACCAATCAATTCAATATAGTCCTTTTAGCCATCTTGACGATAGTTGCGCACAGACTGCACTACATTGGGGTGGAAGGTGGATAGGGTTTTCTCAATCTTCTGTTCATCTGTGATCTGCTTGTCACAAAGTTGAAGCTTTGTACAAATTTTGTGCAGAGCAGAATTGTACTCCCTGATCATTTTGAAGTCAGCAAACCTCAGTCGGATCCGCTCTTGCTCTACCTGAGGAAGGATGGTGTACTTTAGCTTCTTCAACCGCTTCTTGAGTACAGTCCATAATGCTAGCGCGCTCTTCTCTGCCATGTATTCATTCTTGAGAGTGAGACAGAGATGGTGCCTGAGGAAGTGAAGTGCCTGATCATTTTTCTCAGGGGTGGGTTTGACATCCTGCGGTGCACCAATCCCAATGGCAGCACCGAGCTTCTTGGCTCCAAGTACTATCTCGACATTGGAAGCCTAAGTCAAGTAATTTTGACCGTGCTGGGCCAGCTCCTCGAACTCCCGGTTCGTGATGCTTGCATCTACATGTGCATGAAAGGAATAACTAAGTTCACTGCCGGTAAACATGCATAAATAAATTTACTATAGGTAAATAAATTGGGCAAATGTACAAAAGATTCTCATAATGTTCTAGAATTTTCTACGCATTTTCTATAAATTTTACTGTTAATTTTGGTGATTAAAGGCAATTTAAATAATTATGATTAATCAAAATAGTAAATAAATATAGAAACATAGAAAATAATAATGAAAAGTGCTAAACATGCTTCAAATGTGAAACATAATTCAAAATTTGAATTCCTGAGGCCCTTTTATTCTGGAATATAAATTTTCAGTGAATTCTGCAATTTCCGAGGGCTTATACACAAATTTCCAATTCAGAGAAAATTTTCGCGTAATTTCCTAATTCTTCGAGGGCCTTTTTGCAAAATTCAAGAACCGTCTGAAAATTCTGAGGACCCTACCGTAATTTTCTAAATTCGGGGGTCCTTTTGCAAAATTATTGGCGCCGGCCTACTCTCCCTGCTTTTGTTTCCTTTTTTTTCTTCTGGCCCATTCGGCCCACTTGGCCGGCTCAAAGAGGGAGGGTAGGGTTTCCCCTGCTCATCGGTCGGCGGCTTCGAGCGCGAGGCGCATGACTGTGGCCGCTCCTGACAAGCGGTGGGCAGCTTCGGTGTGCAGGCTCGACAACGCCGGAGTGCAAAGGCGGTGGCTTCGTGCACGTGCTCGACGACTCGGGATGGTCGGTGGCGGCGGTCTAAGTGCTAGCATCCGCGACTTCAGCGACCAAAATGAATGGTGACGGTGCGACTCCATCGGTGTGGCGGAAAGCCAGCATGGGGCGACGGCTCAAGACGGTGGGAAGCCGGTGGTCGGGCAATGACGGCTCGTAGGGGCCGACAATGATCAAGGCGCAGTGGCAAGACAGGCGCTCACACAGCGGCGTCAGACGGGACTAACGGCGTGTTCGGTCGTGCGATGATGTGACCATGCCACAATCACATACAACCATAGCGCCCAATATCAAGATTAAACTAAAGGTGAATTCGTTTATTCAGCTTCAATATATTTTAAATGAGAATATGATGCTACCTAATGATGAAAATATATATTTTACAGCACCACATCACTTTTGCACCAATTCAAGGAAGAGTTCAACTTGGACACGTTTTGGAATCCAATTCGCCTTCGATCAATTTGGATTCAGCTTGACAGCCCAACTTCAAATGTGCATAACTTTCATATACGAAGTCCGTTTGAGGTCCACGAGTACTTCATGGAAATATTTCCTCATCCTCTTTCGAATGGATCTGGTCTCATATCTAAATTCCTTCTGAGCACACCGGAATCGTCAAAAGAGTCCACGTTGGGCACGTACTGGAATCGGATTCGAACTGCTGCGATGTTGTCAAGTTCAAACGGACATAACTTTTTCATACGGACTCCATTTGGGACGTTCTTGGACTTCATGGAAAGCTTATCAAGTCTACTTTCTAAAGGATTTAACCCCACCTTCAAATTTTATCCGAGCTGGCCGCAATCGTCGAAAGAGTCCACGTTGGGCACGTACTTGAATCGGATTCGAACTGCTGCGATGTTGTCAAGTTCAAATGGACATAACTTTTTCATACGGACTCCGTTTGGGACGTTCTTGGACTTCATGGAAAGCTTATCAAGTCTACTTTCTAAAAGATTTAACCCCACCTTCAAATTTTATCTGAGCCGGCCGCAATCGTCGAAAGAGTCCACGTTGGTTTTTGAGTCCGAGTCAAAAGGGTGCTGCGCTACCTCCACTTGGGTCCGTGGACCTTGTAATGCTATATAAGAGCCATCTTTTCCCTATGCTAGGACTTAGGTTTTGTTTAGATTAGTTTAGCCCCATGTGCAAACTCCACGTTGTCTGTTGTGTCGACTAGACCAACAGATTCGTGTTACAGAACCTCAACTATCTTGTGCGACTTTTATATCTAGCAATTTTCAGATTGCTCACTATCCTTGTTCTTGCTTGTTCTTTGATTGCATGCAGGAATAGACCTTCGTGGTCAGGTCAACCGCGTTCTTGGCACGGTTGATAACAACTTAGAATTGGTTCAGCGATTGCTAAGGCGCAAGCGTCGTCGTACGGTTGTAGTCGGATCGCAAGGGTCACGTCCACCAAAATCAAAGTTATCATCCTATCGGAAGATCGGGACCCCATGGCTCCATCGGTTGGTATCGAGCTTCAGCTTGACCGGTAGGAATTTCTTGTATCCCTAGTTAGTAGTTTGGTTTTATTTCCCATAGTCCGAAAAACTGTCCTACAAAAGAGTTAATTTCACCGCCCAAACCTCGTTGTGCCTTTCAATCTATTAGTTTTGGTTTGCTAAATTGAGTTTATGTTCGTTTTAGCTTTGTCTAGTTGCTGGTCATATCCTTGATTCCATAAATATCCAAATAAAAAAAATTCCCACTCCAAACCCTAATTCCAATTCGGCTGAATTTTCCTTTCTCTGCAGCCGCCACCAAAAAAGTCATAACTTTTGATTCCCTGATCCTTTTTGAGTGAGACCACCTCCATTAGATTCATAACTTCATTATATATCTGTGTATAAAAATTTGCTTCAATCCAGTACGGCAGTAAAAAGATATCTGCGGTGCAAGTTGACCTAAAATTCCAGTTTGAATCTGCAATAGTCTGCAGTTGTGATTTTTGTGCGAATTTTTCAGTCGGTTTGTGGAACTTTGCCCCAAAACAAAAGTTGTGGAAAAAGCCGTCAGGAAACTGTGAAAAAAAGAATCATTGAAAAAGAGGCAACTTACAGAAAGTTACGGCCAAAATACCGACGTGCTGTCCAGTGGACAAAAATTTTCAGTTTTCAGTTTTGGGTTAATCCTTGTGTTCTTCAATTCCAAATTGCATTCTATTGAATTATCTTGTGTCTATCACTCCTATACTTTGTTATACACTTATTTAGCCTTCATCCATCGTTGTTTGATCAGCAACATAGGCTAAGTGCTAGATACGAACTATAATTCAATTATATGCAATTTCTGAAATTAATTGATTGTTCTCCAATGCTACATATTGAGCCTTCCAAGCTATACCTTATACCGACCGAAGCGCACCACGTCGAACCGCTTTTGCAATCGCTGAACTAATCACCAAAGTCAGATTTATCACGAACCAGCCACCGTTGCACCACCCGCTTGCTTTGGTAAGAACTTGTAAGAATTTGGTAAGAGCTTGAGAGATGTGTGACTTGATTTGAGCCTCCACATCCCAAAGAGTTGATAGGAACATATACCTATGATTTGTTTCCTTGCTTTCTACTAACAATGACAGGCTCGAGAAAATGGGTAGATTATGATGTCATCATGGGCAGATTTGAACTCGAAGGAAACAACTACCGTATACATCTTGCCACTCACCGAGAGTACGTCTTCGACTACTTCTTGTGGGTTACTATGTTGGATAGTTACTTTGAAAGACAAGATCTTGATCCTTATGAGAAGATGAGCATGGCAAGGACGACGCTGATTGGTGATGTGCAACATTGGTGGTCGAATCTCGAGTTCCACTATATATACACATGGGAGGAGATGAAGAAGAAATTGCAACGTCGTTTTGTACCTCCATCACCCACGGTCACAAGCGAGGTGCAACCTAAGGTAACTGAAAATGTTGATATTGTTTTGGCTCCTAATCCATCTGCAGATACCGCCGAGGTGCTTAAAGAGATGAAGGATGAACTGGTGCATCTCATGCCATTAGAGGAGAAGTTTGAGGTACCTACAGATGTCGATGAGGACGATAATGACAAAGGTACTGATTTGGTGCTACAACAAGACATAGAGCAACCTTGTGAGTATATACCTACTGTAGTTCAATCTTTTGATATTCCTTGTGTTAACTTGAATGAACCATGTGCTGATCTAAATTCTTATAATTTTGCACATATCGAATTAATTACACATAAGGAAGTATTTGATAGAATATCCTCACGATGCACTGTGCTATATCATGCTTAATGAGGCCGTTAGTTTGGAATGTGCTATGAGGAAAGTTTCTGACCTTTTATATCTAAATTCTCTATCTAGCACGTACACCTATTGTTTTAAATTAATTGGGGATTATGGTGTAGACAATCAATTTCTTGTATATCGAATATGCATAACTTGTGATCACATGGATGAACTGAAGCTTGTTGTTTTGAACAACAACTCTTATATGTGAATCTTGTTCATTATGAAAGAAAAATAAAATCTAGTGATCATTAAATGCTTATGTATTCTTCTATTGAACCATCTAACATTGACAATCTGAATAATGAAATTGATGTATGGAAGAATTTGCAAATCTTTTCACCCTTGCTAGATAAATTTGTTATGGCTCAATTGAAATATGATTATATAGATGAACTTTGCTTGATTCCAAAAGTTGTAGCTTTGCCCATATGTGCCATTACTACAAGTTCACAACTTCAGAGATTTGAATTGCATAAATACTTCGATTACATTTGCAAACCTAGTTTCAATAATTGCTGTGTGAGATTTTTTTTTGATTTGCTCATTAACTTATATGATTACTCTTGGGTTAATAATACAATGAGCTGTTATGATCGCTGTTGTTTTATAACATTAATTGTGCAACAACGAAGAACTGTTAAAACGAATGACATATACATATACCATGCATACACCTTGGCTTCGTTGCTACCCTATTTTCAGCTTATCAAAAGCCAAGGATGGCTTTGTTTGCAAGAAGGGGAGGATGATAAGAACATGTACCCTATGGAAACAACTATATTTGCTATACTTATTGTTCCAATAGCAAGAGCTCCTATGCATCACTTAAATTATCAGGTGAGCTCGTTTCAAGGAGGTTTTACTTTGTGTTATAAAAAACTTATGATATTACATAATGAGAGCTTGCTGCATTTGTTATCATGTACCGAGATTTATGATCAAGATCATACAATACATGAGGCTACACATATGTTAAAACCGAGGACGGTTTTCTGTCAAGAAGGGGAGGATGATGTGACCATGCCACAATCACATACAACCATAGCGCCCAATATCAAGATTAAACTAAAGGTGAATTCGTTTATTCAGCTTCAATATATTTTAAATGAGAATATGATGCTACCTAATGATGAAAATATATATTTTTACAGCACCACATCACTTTTGCACCAATTCAAGGAAGAGTTCAACTTGGACACGTTTTGGAATCCAATTCGGCCTTCAGATCAATTTGGATTCAGCTTGACAGACCCAACTTCAAATGTGCATAACTTTCACATACGAAGTCTGTTTGAGGTCCACGATTACTTTTTGGAAAGATTTTCTCGACCGCTTTCCAATGGATCTGGTCTCATATCTAAATTCCTTCTGAGCGCACTGCAATCGTCAAAAGAGTCCGCATTGGGTTCGTACTGGAATCAGATTCGGACTGCTGCAATGGTGTCAAATTTAAACGAGCGTAACTTTCTCATACGGACTCCGTTTGGGACATTCTTGGACTTCGTGGAACGCTTATCAAGTCTAATTTCTAAAGGATTTAACCCCACCTTCAAATTTTATCCGAGCCGGCCGCAATCGTCGAAAGAGTCCACGTTGGGCACGTACTGGAATCGGATTCGAACTGCTGCGATGTTGTCAAGTTCAAATGGACATAACTTTTTCATACGGACTCCGTTTGGGACGTTCTTGGACTTCATGGAAAGCTTATCAAGTCTACTTTCTAAAGGATTTAACCCCACCTTCAAATTGTATCCGAGCCGGCCGCAATCGTCGAAAGAGTCCATGTTGGTTTTTGAGTCCGAGTCAAAAGGGTGCTGCGCCACCTCCACTTGGGTCCGTGGACCTTGTAATGCTATATAAGAGCCATCTTTTCCCTATGCTAGGACTTAGGTTTTGTTTAGATTAGTTTAGCCCCATGTGCAAACTCCACGTTGTCTCTTGTGTCGACTAGACCAACAGATTCGTGTTACAGAACCTCAACTATCTTGTGCGACTTTTATATCTAGCAATTTTCAGATTGCTCACTATCCTTGTTCTTGCTTGTTCTTTGATTGCATGCAGGAATAGACCTTCGTGGTCAGGTCAACCGCGTTCTTGGCACGGTTGATAACAACTTGGAATTGGTTCAGCGATTGCTAAGGCGCAAGCGTCGTCGTACGGTTGTAGTCGGATCGCAAGGGTCACGTCCACCAAAATCAAAGTTATCATCCTATCGGAAGATCGGGACCCCATGGCTCCATCATGCGAGTTTTTCCTTTCTTTTCTTTTCAATCTACAATGCAATTAACATCTACTCTTTTATGTAATCTACCGATCGACATTGTGCCAGCGACTTCAAGTCTGCTCATGGTAGATTAGAGCGGATTTACACCATAGAAAATAATCTAGAAAGCGAAATCTGCAGAATTTAAAGTGATCTAGATGTAGACAATTCAATATACTAATGCTTCGATGGTTACTTTTCGATTCATCGGAGCGATTCATTGATGAGGACATCCCGGAGGTTTGAATCAAGAGAGGATGGAGATGAACATGTGCTATCTAGAATTGTTTGATGCTACAAGTAGTGAACCAGAGGGAGGTGAGGGAGGAAGGGGCGCCACAAACACGAGAGGAAACCGGCCCAAGCCTTATGCGGCCAGCCCATGGCCCAATATGAGAGAAATGTGAATGTTTATACTTTTGTAAATTCATGTTTTTCATTTCGTGAATTCAGCCCAATTTGTAAACGGTAGGCCAGCTAAGCCAAAACTGGCCCTAAGCCCATGTGTGGGGCGAAAGGGGGTGTACCTTTTATAAAGGCAGCTGCCACCCCTTTGGAAGTGAGACCACTTTTGATAATAGATTGATTCAGCAAATTACTCTCGTTCTTTCCGTTGGCCGAGCCAACTTGAGGGAAGAATTGGGAGTTCGTCGAAATCAAAATCGTTCAACCGTTCCGCTGGAAATTGAGAGCGCGATAGAACTTCATCTGGTGGTCGTGAAGCTCAGCATGTGTGATTGGGCGAATTATAGAGTGCTAACTCTTGCATTGGTGGCGAGTATCTTGATCCTACCTTGAAAAGATCGGATGGCCCTATATCATTCGTGCTGATAATGTGTTGAGGAACCATCGCTGGCGAGTTCAGTCCGATCGATTCCTCTCCTATGCAAAGAGACAGATCAATCACAGAGTAATTTAAATAGTAGATTACAAACACAGAGATAGGGGGAGAACAGAAGGATAACGGGTAGGCTACGCTAGCTACAACAATTGATTTTCTACCGCGTTCAACCAAAAAACATGCGTGTAAGCAAGTCATGGATAGTTACCACTAGATGCGCTGCGCAGCGGAAGAAGAGTTGGAGCAGCCCGGTCCAACGTAGATGCGCGTTGATGATGAAGAAGCAGTCGATCTGTTCATGCCTCGTGTCTTATGCAATAGCCTTGCGCTTCTTGCCAATCAGCACAGCAACAACAGCAGCAGCACCTCCACGGAGTCCACACGTTCGGGATGGAATGCCGTGAGCTGGTGTGCTAGCACCGCGCGCCCGGCTAGGGTTTCGGGATGCGGCCGAGGGGAGGTGGCGGCTAGGGTTTTAGAGCGAGGTACGCTACCTGCAGCCCCGCCTCCATATATTTATAGAGCATGCTAATGGGCTTCCACGTTGTAGGCCCATTAGAACCCTAATCCCATATGGATCAATATCCCTCTTAGCCTATAAAACCGAATTGTTTATGATTACCTCTTGGGCACATCACTAACAATCTCCCACTTGCACTAGAGACATCATATAGGCAAGCTCTCCAATTCCAACCCCTTAAGTGTGTGACCCGTTAGGTTCATGTGTAGACAGCCATGACCCGAAAACCCTTTCAAACCATAAGTCAATAGTGGCACCTAGCAGGGCATATTGACTCCCGAATACACATAAAGATCATATCGGCTAAACCTTGATATACACATACTTGGATCCCTTTTGCCACACGATCTTGTGGTGGATTACAATTCATGACTAACCCTTTAGTCACATTGTGATTAACTCTTTAATCACCTTGGCATGGCCATGCACTTCTCTAATCCAACCACATCGAGGGGTGCAGAGATATCTCTCCTGTTATGTAGGAGGGGCAAATTCCATCTTAATCCGCTCACATCCCATTCCATGTTTCATGATACACCTGAAGACCACTTTTATAGCTACCCAGTTACGGAGTAGTGTTTGGTAGCCCCAAAGCGCACCACTACACACAGTGAGAAACAATGGCGATTTCAGGTCGAAGGATCCAGTAGGTATACCACTCGAGATCGCTTGATGGCACATATTAATATAACAATCCCAGCAACGTCTCGGAGTGGGTCAATCCAACACCATGTTCTAGTCCATAAATCATTGTTGTCTCATGTAATGACATAAGACTAGGGATCTTTAGAATAACATTAAATAAAAACAAAGAGTTTCACGAACAAGTCACATACTTGTCAATCAATGCATACAATCATTATTCAAGGAACCAAATAACACCTTATTCAAAATTTCATAAACATAGACTTAATACAATTATCTCCCACTCACACTAGAGTCAATCATGTAAGTATCTAATACCCATTGCACTCGTGTGTGCCTCATGCTTTGGTTGTGAGAGAGGCTTTGTCAACGGATCAGCAACATTCAAATCCGTGTGCACCTTGTAAATTTTCAATTCACCCCTATCAATGATCTCACGGATAAGGTGATAGCGCCGAAGTATATGTTTTTTTGTGTGACCTAGGCTCCTTTGCTTGCGCAATGGCTCCACTATTATCACAATAGAGATCCACTGGACTGGACACACTAGGGATCACACCCAACTCAAAAAACAAATTTTCTAATCCAAACGGCTTCCTTTGCAGCTTTAGAAGCTGCAATATACTCGGCCTCAGTTGTCGAATCAGCTATCGTCTCTTGCTTGGAACTTTTCCAGCTCACTACCCCTCCATTGAGGCAGAACACAAAACCGATCATGATCCGCTATCATCTTTATCAGTTTGGAAACTAGCATCGGTGTAACCTTTTACAACGAGCTCTTCTTCACCTCCAAAAATAAGGAACATATCCTTAGTCCTTCTAAAGTATTTAAGAATATTCTTTACAGCCACCCAATGAGCTAGACCGGGGCTAGATTGATACCTGCTTGTAACACTTAGAGCATATAAAACATCTGGGCGTGTACAAAGGATAGCATACATGATGGATCCGATGGCTGAGGCATACGAAATCACACTCATCTTCTTTTGCTAAGACTAATGCCATGTGATATAGGCAAGAGACCGTTCTTGGAATCTTGCATATTGAACCGTTTCAATACCTTGTCAATGTATGTACTTTGACTTAATCCAATGTAATATCCCGAACGTCGTTACGGCGTAAGTTCTTAAAACAATCACCGGTTTTTCGGCAAATCGCGTGAAGGAAAAAATATAAATTGTAGAACATTAAAAATGAATAAAATATATTAAAATTATTTTAAATTCAGAAGTAGGCTGCCTGGGAGGTGGGCCGACCACCCTTGGGCCAAGGCCCAAGGGGGGCCCCACCCCCTCCTATTGCAGCACCCCTATCCCTCCTTTTAAACCCTAGGGCTCTCACCCCTCTCCCCTTTTTCCCCAACAGTCGCCACCCCCTACCCTTTCTCCTCTTGGTGGCCGCCCCTCCCAAGGTGATTCCCCCTCCCAATTGCTGCTGCCATTGGAGGAGAAGCAAGGAGAAGGAAGGAGAAGAAGGAAGGAGAAGGAGAGGAGAAGAAAGAAGAAGAAGAAGAGAAAAAAGTGGGGAAATTCTTCATCGTGGTAATTTTTCTCCATCTCAAACCCTCTGTTTTTATGAGAAATTAGGGTTCTTAGCACGGATTTTGATGGTAGTTAATAGATTAATTGCTCGATTAGAGATTAGTTGTTGTTTGCCTGTAGATTGATTCGTGCAGCACGTCTGTCCTCGCTAATTTGACCTAGTAAACGAATTGTCCTGCGGACCCTCCCAAAAGGAAAGTTGTAGAGGACTTCTAGATGCATCTGCTGTAATTGTTTTGTAATTTTTGGCTGTGGGATTTGGGAGATACGTTGTCGGGAATACCGCTGTTCGCCAGACGAGCAAATTGGTACAGACCGACGGTAATTCGGGGATTTGAGGTAGTAATTGATTTTTTTGCTAATGGCCGTAATTGAGAAAATTGTAGATAATCTGGTAATCTAGCTGCTGTAGAAATTTTAGAATTTTAGACCCCTGTAGTGTTGCTGGGATGCAATTGAACACTGCTGTCTAATCTGCTAGAACAGAGTTCTTCCTCTGTTTTGGGCATTAAATTACCCCTAGCTGTGATCAAAATAAAATTATGTGTTCTACATAAAAATTGTAGGCTTTTAAGTCATGAATCTAGAGAGGTATCCTTTTATGTATTGGATTATTATTTTTAAAGATACGAAATTGTGAAGCAGCGCTGCTGTAGAGGGTAATTTGCTGAATTGTTGAGCGGAGAAGAGTTTATGCGGGTTCGGGGTTCTAGTGACGTGTTTAATATTTTTAGTCATGTTTGTATGCTGTGGTTGTGTGCTGAGAGTTGTGTTTTGGACATGTGGTCTTGTCCCTGTGGTTGTGTTTAACTTGTTATTCCTTCTACTTGCACTTTACATTATTATCTTAATTTGATACAAGTCCTTCAGTGTGCAGCTTCATTTGGCGCTCAAAGTGTTGTATGATACCCCTAGTCCGAGGAGAATGTGGCGCTGCCTGCAGGTCCACTGGTTCTCCTGACATTGTTAGAAGAACACAAGAAACAAACCAAGAAGAGAAAAAAATAATAAAACTGCAGGTTATGCCCTGAAAACTACTGGGATGTGGTTAAATCAAGTCGCACACTCTCAACCTGTTCTCTCAAGCTCTTGCAAGTTCTTACCACAGCGAGCAGGAGGTGATGGCAGCCGACAAGACAAGACAATATCTCCTGGAAATTGGGTGTATCGTTGCCTCGGTCGCTAGTCCCTGTGAGGTGGTAGCCAAATCTGTGGAGCTATAGGTGGGCTGAGGGCGAACAAAGGATAACTAGAACCACATTAGTCAAAGCAAGTTGAATAATCGCTCAACGACGGCACCGTGCTGGTCCTAGGCTAGACCATACTAGAGACGCGAGCCTAGAACACAAACGAAATACACCGCGCAGAAAGAAACTAGATGACGCTGCACACGGAGTTTGGAAGCTCGAAAAAGGATGCCGTCTTCACGGAGAACCTTAGATGACTTGCAGAAGGGCTCCGTCAATTTTTAGCAAATTCTGAGAAACTTGAATTTTTCTCGGTTCGTGGGCCCGATTTGAGGCCCTAAACGACATTTTCTGGGGTCGAAGCTGCTGCGCGTGTGCCTGGAGGCTTATGTGGATCTGAAATCTCCAAATTTCCTAGACTTGAATTCTGAGAAACTTGAATTTTTCTCTTTTTTCGCTCTATCTTCTCGTTTCCTTTCCAACGGATCAAGAATCGCCTCAATCGGAGGCCGTATGCAAAAGTTAGGTGTTTTTTTCTTTTTTTTTCTCTTTTTTTTGCCGCGGCTCTTTCTAGATGCGGTTGCCTGTTCCCCCTTTTCTCTCTCTTTTTTTTGTTTTTCTCTCTCTCTTTTTTACTCCGAGACCAACTAGGGCAAAGCCTCCCTAGAAACCGAGTTCGGATCTAACTGCAACGGTGATACCAAGACGTGAACAGAACTCGAAACTCTAAAGGATCTAGACACTAAGACCAGTAAAGGACACGACGATGCAACCGAAGACTCAACAAACCAAGACTATGCAGCAATAGATTATGGCTCAAATTGTTTCAGATTTTGGGTAATAGATATCTAATCTACTATTTTTTGGTTTTCTGGACTGTAGGTAAAAAAATGCAAAGACTAAATTAGATCTCTCACCGATCAACCTTGAGCTCTGATACCAACTGATAGCACTAGCGGTCCCGATCTTTCGATGAGAGTGGTAGATTCGATTGGGCAAGGAGATGACGTTGACAACCCAACTACAACCATCCAAGGACGTTGCGCCTTAGCAATCGATATACCAACTCCAGAGGTTGTTCGTGGCCTTGTCGGCGCACGATCAACCTAACCACGAGGGTACTTGTTCCTGCAAGCAATCGAAGAACATGCAAGATCAAGATGAATAGCAACTCAATTGCAAATAAACGATGTAGGATTCAATCGAAAACAGAAAAACGGTGGGGTTCTGAAGACAAGTATTCGGGCGTTCTAGCCGACACGCGCGAGTACAAGGCGAAGTAGCAAAAGCTAACTTAGTCTAACGAAACCCAAAGCCCTAGAAGAGGGTGCGGCTGCCTATTTAAGGGACACGGAAGGTGGAGGGTCGGCCAAAACACATGGAAGCCGAACAGGACTCGATTACAAGGCCCAAGGCTCACTTTGACTCGGACTAGAAAAGTGATATGACTTATTTTGCAGTTTTTAATCGGCTTGGATGGAATTTAGAGGTGAGACCAGATCCATCTGAAAGTAGACTTCAAGAGCTTTCCAACGAGTACTCACGGGCCCCAAGAAATCTTCTGGATCAAAAGTGATGGCCGTTTGAAGTAGACGCTGTTGGGAAGGCCGAATCCGAGTTGAACTCGCGAACAGGACTTGGTTTGCGCTTGACGGTTCCACTTCTATACTTGAGATCATGTGGTTCTTCCCCATGGTTCCTAAGGACAATTAAATTATCACAAGAATTAAGTAGTATTCCATTCTTTGAAATATTTGTATGCAAATTTAGGAACACATTCACCTGATGGTTAAGTTGACGTGCTCGTGCTCTAGTCATTGGTCCTTGTATCATAGTTTCAGTTTGATGTGGAGCTGGCATGGTTGTATGCATGGAAAGGATGTCCTCATCATCCTTCCTCATCTTTGGCCAATAGAAATGGTCGGCCAACATTTTAAAAGTCTTCTCACGGCTAAAGTGGCCCATCAAGCCTCCTGCATGTGATTCCAGCAACAACAAGGGCCTAACCGAAGAATCTGGAACATATAGTTTGTTAGCCCTAAAAAGAAAACCATCATGCGCATGATATTTCTCCCATCCTTTCAAATTGCGACATTTTTCATATGGTTCTAAAAAGTTATGATCAGCACCATACAAATCTTTTAAACTCTCAAGTCCTGGCACTTTTACTTCAATTGATTCAACAAAGCATGTCTACGGGATAAAGCATCAGCAACCATATTTTCTTTGCCTTTATTATATTTCACAATATATGAAAACGTTTCAATGAATTCTACCCATTTAGCATGCCTTCTATTCAATTTAGCTTGGCCTTTCAGATGTTTCAAAGCTTGATGATCAGAATGTACAACAAATTCTTCTGTTTAGCATCAAGTCAGCATCAAGTCAGCACGCTGTTTAGCATCAAAATTTAACTTCTCGGAAGATGGAAGTGGTAGCAAATCAATAGGAGCATGAGGCACAAAGCCATAGACAATCTCAAAAGGGCACAACTTTGTAGTAGAATGCAGCGAACGATTATAAGCAAATTCAATATGAGGCAAGCATTCTTCCCACATTTTGATGTTCTTTTTCAAAACAGCCCTAAGCATGGTAGATAAAGTTCTATTCACAACTTCAGTTTGTCCATCAGTTTGGGGATGACATGTAGTCGAAAATAACAGCTTAGTCCCCAATTTAGCCCATAAAGTTCTCCAAAAATGGCTAAGAAATTTAGTGTCACGATCGGAAACTATTGTGTTTGGCACACCATGCAAGCGAACAACTTCACGAAAGAACAATTCAGCAATGTTGGTAGCATCATCACTTTTATGACATGTTATGAAGTGTGGAATCTTAGAAAATCTATCCACAACAACAAATATGATATCCCTCCCCTTCTTTGTCCTAGGCAGTCCTAAAACAAAGTCCATAGAAATATCTTTCCAAGGCACACTAGGAACAGGTAGAGGCATATACAAACCGTGAGGATTAAGTCGTGACTTAGCCTTTTGATATGTAGTGCAGCGAGCAACAAAACGTTCCATATCACGTCTCATCTTTGGCCAAAAGAAATAACTAGCAAGTATGTCTTCCATCTTCTTCACTCCAAAATGCCCCATCACCCACCTCCATGCGCTTCCTCGCAACAACAACAAACGAATGTAACTAGTCGGAATGCATAGTTTGTTAGCTCTAAACACAAATCCATCATTTAAAACAAATTTATTCCACGTTTTTCCCTCTTTGCAGTTCAGCAACACATCTTTAAAATCATCATCATGAACATAATGCTCTTTAATTGTTTCCAATCCAAAAATTTTGAAGTCAAGTCGTGAGAGCATGTTATATCTCGTAGACAATGCATCAACAATAATATTCTCCTTTCTCTTTTTGAGTTTTATGACATAAGGAAAAGACTCTATGAATTCAACCCACTTTGCATGCCTACGGTTCAATTTTTCTTGACTTCTAATATGCTTTAATGACTCATGATCAGAATGAATGATAAATTCTTTGGGCCATAAATAATGTTGCCATGTCTCTAAAGTTCGAACTAGAGCATATAATTTCTTTTCATAAGTAGAATAGTTCAAACTAGGCCCACTCAATTTTTCACTAAAGTATGCCACAGGTTTACCTTCTTGCAACAGCACACCACCCAATCCAATTCCGCTAGCATCACATTCTAGCTCAAAAGTCTTACTAAAATCTGGAAGTTGGAGTAATGGGCCATGTGTTGAAGGCGTCTTCCTGTGCATTTCCCCAAGTAAACGGCACCCCCTTTTTAGTGACTCATTCAATGGTGCGGCGAGGGTGCTGAAACCCTTCACAAAACGACGATAGAATCAAACAAGTCCTAGAAAACTTCTCACCTGCGTGACCATTTTAGGAGTCGGCCAACTCTGTATTGCCTCAACCTTGGCTTGATCAACTTCAATTCCCTGTGGAGTAGCAATATAGCCAAGAAAAGAGACTCGATCCGTGCAAAATGTGCACTTCTTAAGGTTACCAAATAAACGTGCATTACGTAAAGCATCAAAAACAGCGCGTAAATGGTAAAGGTGTTCCTATAGTGATCTGATATATATTAATATATCATCAAAATATACCACCACAAATTTTCCAATGAAAGCATGCAAAACATCGTTCATTAATCTCATGAATGTACTAGGTGCATTAGTTAAACCGAAAGGCATCACTAACCACTCATACAACCTGAACTTAGTTTTAAATGCTATTTTCCATTCATCTCCTAATTTCATGCAAATTTGGTGGTACCTACTACGCAAATCAACTTTAGAGAAAACAGTAGAGCCACTTAATTCAACAAGCATATCATCTAACCTAGGAATAGGGTGACGATATCTAATGGTAATGTTATTGATCGCTCTACAGTCCACACACATACGCCATGATCCATCTTTCTTAGGCACTAAAATTACCGAAACTGCACAAGGACTAAGAGACTCACGCACATAACCTTTATCAATAAGTTCTTGAACTTGACGTTGAATCCCCTTAGTTTCTTCAGGATTGGTCCTGTATGGCGCACGATTGGGCAAAGATGCCCCGGGAATCAAATCAATCTGTTGCTCAGTCCCTCGCATTGGTGGTAGCCCTGGTGGCACGTCTTTTGGAAAGACATCAATGTACTCCAAGATTAGTGATAGTAGGAGGCACAAAAGAATATACATCCTCGAATGAAAATAAAGCTTGTTTGCAAAGTTGTTGTTTGCAAAAGGAAAGTTGTAGAGGACTTCCAGATGCATCTCCTGTATTTTTTCAATTGTTTCTACCGTGGTATCTGGGAGATACGGAGTCGGTAATACCGCTGTCCGTCAGGCAAACAGATTGGTACAGTCCGACGGTAATCCAGAGTTTAAAAATAGTAAACGAATTTTCTGGCCTTGGCCGTAGTTGAGAAAGTTGTAGATAATTTAGAGATCTAGCTTCTGTATAAATGTCAGAATTTTTAGACCGCTTTGCTGTTGTGGGCACGTGTTTGAATACTGCTGTCCCAACTGCCAGAACAGAGTTCTTCCTCTGTTTTGGGCATTAAATTACTCCTAGCTGTGATTAAAATAAAAATAGGTGTTCTGCATGAAAATTGTAGGTTTTTAAGTTATTAATCCAGAGAGGTATCATTTACTGTATTTCAATCTATATTTTTAAAGATACAAAATTGTGAAGCCGCGCTGCTGCAGAGGATAATTTGTTGAATTGTTGAGCGGAGAGTAGTTTGTGCGGGTTCAGGTTTCTATCGACGTTTATAATTATTATGTCATGCTTGTATGCTGTGGTTGTGTGCTGAGAGTTGTCTTATGGACAGGTGGTCTTGTCCCTGAGCGCTCTTGATCTTTGTTGTACTTCGCTTCGTCGGATTGAGGCAAGTAAACGTAGCGGTGGTTGCTACCGTTTAACCTGTTATTCTTTCTACTTGCAATTTACATTATTATCTTATTTTGATACATGATGCCATGATTGCATGATATTTTAATTGTGGAGTTGATAGCAAATTTTTATCCATTGATATATTGATATTATGCTAGTAGACATGTGGGCTTCTTGCTTAATGTTATAATGCGGATATGAAAATAACATGTGGTGGATGTGGATATGTTGAGAGCATGATAATGTTCCTTGTGGATGAATTAATGTGATTAATAAATTATCATATCATTCATGTCATATCATGTCATTTGCATATGTGGATGTCGCCGCACTTAGCCACGCATCACAGTCACAAAGATCGTATATTGTCGTAATACGATGCACCTCTTTGCCCGCGGAAGCATCGTATATTGCCGTAATACGATGAACTACAATTTCTGCCCTGGCAAGAGTGATGTGGAGCAAAGCATGAAGCATTCATATGCATTGCATTGTGGAAAGATTTATTTGCATACATATGCAATATATATTATGGTGATGTTATTTTGTGGAATATACAACTTTCTAGTTGTAATGTGGAATTGGCTCATGTGAGCTACTTGTGGTATGAGGATTGTGGATGTGGTCGTGGAATGGGATTCGGCCCTTGTGTATGGTAAGAGTTGTGGTAGTGGTATGAGATTCTTTTCACTTGTATTAATTATTGATAGCAATTGTGGATGTGAGAATTAATAAAGTATTGAGATGATCATACATATGTTTTATTGTCTTTGATGGTGATTTGAAGTTGAGGATATAACATTGTTATTTGTGGAAGATTAAATGTTGATGATTAATCTATGTTAGTTATGGAAGATTAAATGTTTCATTTGCATTTAATTGTGGATAAAATGACTGCATTCATATGCCAATTAAATCTGAATTGAAGAGGTATGATTCATGAAAGTTTATGGTGATTAATAATTATGGATATGAATTGCGGTTGTAGTTGTATGGAATTATAAATGATGATGTATAATTGTTTGTAGTTTGAAAAGCCTGTTAAACAGTTTGCTTGCTGAGATTTTATCTCACCCTTGTTTCCTCCTCCCTATATGTGGACATTGAGCATGCATGGGAAGGGTAGAACGGCACCACATTGATGCACATGAATTTTGTGTTAATGCTGAAATAAAGTCGAAAGAACTCTAGTCTTTGCTTAGCTATCTTGTGGATGATTGTTTCATCTTATTATAGTTAACTTGGAACCGTTCCTTTGGTTATTATTATTTAAGTTGATTATGAATATTAAATTGTTCTCATTATTTTATTATTTCCTAGTTGTTTATGCTTCCGCTTATATTAACCTGTTAATTAAATGTTATCAGTTTAATTTATCTTGTAAATTGGCTAGTTGTAGAGTAGTTAGTAGCATCCCAGGGTAATGTGGGTCCTGGGGTTCACATGCACGGTTCATTTGATCCCACCAAATAATAGCGTATTCAGTGAACTCAATCGAAGCAGTACGAACCTTCTTTTCTTCGGAATAGTTGTGGTTGTCAAAAATCTGATTTACACGCATCTCCTACTCCAAATAAGCCTCAGCATCAGCTGTGCCCTTGAACTCCGGTATAGTTATTTTGATGCAACCAATACCATCGTCCTCATGTTCCACACTTCCTCCGCGGTGTCATCCATGTGCAACACCCGGCGATAAAAAAATCACGCCGTGGTGGTCGTGGATAGCCTCGATGGCCATCAGACATGTCCTCATCATCTTCATAGTAGCATGCGTCATCATATGACCGCGCACGTCGCATAAAATTGGGTTGTTGGTGTTGTGCTTCGGCCCCTCTCGACTGCAGTAGTCGTCCCTTCAAGCGACGGAGTGTCACCTCCAGATTGTTGAAGCCCTCCGTGAGGCGAGCATTCAACGTATCTTGCACCTCGGTGATTCTTGTATGCACGCCATTAATGCTTTGGTCGAAATCAGCACGCATGACGTCCTCCCAGCGTTTGATGTGGCCGGTAAGTGCCATGACTCGGGTCCGTACAGCGGGTGGTAAATCATCACCGAATGATTTGCCCAATTCATCGCTATGGTAGCTGCTCGAACCTCTTCTACTTGCTCCCAACATCCTGAAATCAGCAAGAAACACAATCACGTACCGTGATCAACCACGCTCTGATACCACGATGATACGGACCAACTAAGGATTAGTTGATGCGTAGGGATGGCCCGATCTTTCTCGGTACGTTCAGCGAGGCTCCTTCTCCTTGTCTTGACGCAGCCAACAATCTTGATAAGGGCAATTTGCACTAGTATGCAAGGCACACACTAGAAACAATCCACCAAACTCCCCAAACCGTGAATTCAGCAAGAAGACACGAATTAGAAGAGATGAACCTTGTAGATTCGATGGGCAATCTGAAGAATCTCCAATTCTTGCCTTGCACCAACTCAGCAAACTCTAAACGAGAAAACTTTGCAATCACGCAATCTGGTCGCCAACAACCATCATGGTGATTTTCTCCTTTATTTCACAAGCATAAAAACTTATCATATCATAGCCTAAGTTACAATGGGGCTAAGGCCCTGGCCTTATATTGGTGCACAACGCACGGCCTTGACTAAAACTCACACACAACCTGGCCTAAGGTCGAAACAAACTCCAATACGAACTAAAAAGGAAATATCTAAACTACTACCACCGGATTCTTTCCCAATTTGTGACGTGACCGTGAGGATTCCGTGGCTGGCACCTCATCCATTGTATGGGGCTTCGAAATAGCTTTCCAGTGAGTCCAAAACACCCAAATCGAACTCTGTTTGTGAAAGTTATGGGCATTTTAATGTTGGACTTCCTATCTGACCCGAACCGAATCCGAACTGAATTCAAATCTTTATAGGTTTCCTTTTCTTGTTCAAGGGGCTTCCAAATCCGTTTGGAACTTGAAAAGGAGTTCTTCTCATCCTTTGGAAAGCCATGGTATAGTCGGATTTTACCCTTACTTGTATTGCAATACTTGGACTCTTTATGTTTGGCAAGTCTCGCGCGTCTCTCCGAACAGCTCGTGCAGGAATCAATGAAGTTGCCAGAACTTTGTGTAGGAAGCTCCAATCATGCGACATTTGATTCGTTGAAAAGTAGACCTCATTATCATTCCAAATATGTGTTTTATGTGCATTAGAAACCTCAGAATTGGCATTACAATCTTCATGAACATTGTGGACAGAACTACAATCATGAGAACTTGATTGATCTTGTGTCTTCCTCTTTACCCAAACTAGCTTTCTTTCTTTACTATCCACACCTCTAATTCCATGCATTGTTGGTTTGTTTGCATTACGCAAAGGAGAAATCACATAAGTATCCGCACGAACTAGGATATTCTTCTTTCTCCTATAACCGATTGCTTCTTTCTCCTTGCGCAATTCAGAGCTACTAAGCCTTGTAACTTCATATTGCATAGGTGAAGCACAAATCAATGTAGTATTCACACTCTTGGCCACATCACCACATGTGTCACATCAATAGGCGGTAAAGCAAATTTTTAGATATCTTCAGCCAATTCTAGAATTTGGCTTATGGTATTCTTCTTCATCTTGCCTTACCCTTAGAGCATATTCAAATGCAGATTTTGGGGCTGTAGAATTGATAGGAAGTGTGCTTCTTGTACGCCATTTCTTAGGCATATCTCTTGTTTCATGGGCTTATAGGAAACAATTGTCTGTTGCACTCTCCACTGCTGAGGCAGAGTATGTAGCTACTGCTTCTTGTTGCTCTCAATTGCTTTGGATGATACCTACATGGATTTTGGCTTAGAATTAGATAGTGTTCCACTTTTTTTTGTAATAACACTAGTGCTATTTGTATTGCTACAAATCCTGTGAAACGTTCAAGAACCAAACACATTGATATTCATTATTATTTTCTTAGAGACCATGTAAAAAAAGGGATGTTGTCTTGCATTTCATTGATACAGACTCTCAAGTTGCTGATATTCTCACAAAACCACTTGATTCTTCATATTTTGCTTATTTGAGAAGTGAGTTGGGTGTTCTACATCCTATGGGATTATTTTGAGGACGAGCTTATTGTTTAAAATTTTTTAGAAATTTTGTTTATTATACTTACTCATATGATGTGTAGTTTTGATCATGACTGATTGTAATTAATTGATTATAGATATTACTTTGCGATGTCTATCTAAAATGATTAGCTTGAGTGTACGTCTTATTTTAAATCTCGGCTACGATGCTCATAAGTTTCATGTTGCAATCTTTTTCACTCAATTTGGCATGTTATAAAATATGAGATTGAGACAATTGAAAAGACGTATGCTTCAAGCATGACATAAAAAAAGGGGCACAAATAGAGTGCAAATAAAAAGAAGTATGCTTCAAGCATGCCACCATTTAAAAAAAGTATGCTACAAGCATACCAACATGAAAAGATGTATGCTACAAGCATGCCACATGCTTCAGACTTGAGTGTGGAGTAATAGGTTGTTACATGAGGCTTTTCGTTGTGATATCTCATTATGCCCTTTATAATTGGTTTGGTCATTATTGAGATACCCGCCATTGATATAAATTGCTTAATCATATTGCAAAACTTATTTTGATATTACTATATGATATATGAGTTTTTATGATCTAGGTAGCTCTAGTAAAAAATATGACTTGATTAAATTATTATATGAATGTAAAGTGACTAGGATAATCTACAAAATCTTCGTGATTTTTACTCACATTACTTCTTCTTAGAATTATTCCTTCTCTGAAGTTTCTTGATGATCACATTGCCAAAGTGGGGAGAAGTTGGAGAAAATTGCTTCTCTTATTGAGGGGGAGTTTTTCTGAGTTTTCTGAGAGAGTTTGTGGCTGTGGTTTGACAAATACATTTTTCTACAACTTTGAAACTTTTCTTTTGTAAATTTTACTTTTCTTTCAAAATACAACTCATTCGAGCAAACTCTTCCCTTCCAACTTTTCAATTTGTCATGTGTCGAAGCCTCTAGACCGCACCTCCCGTAGCTCCACCATGCATCATCCACTTTCGTTCTCCATGTGCCCAAGCATGAGCCCAACCATCTGGACCCCAGGTCTCCCATCCTAGTCACAGTTCACCTCGTCATCAACCATGATCGTCCCCATGCTCAATTTGCACATGCACATATTAAAGAACATTTTTCCAGCACAAGTTCTCTCCAACTTGACCAACATGAGTTCACACACGCATAACAGAACATAATTCGCCTATAAACACGAACCAATTCATCTACAAACTCAATTGCCACATTTTCCAAAAATCAACCCGAGGTCACCCTGAAAAACCGGTCTGACCGCAACACCTGAATATTTCAGCACTTATTAGTTTTCGCAAAAGTGCATCGTCCAAAATTTTCATAAACATAAATTCCAATTTAACCCATATTAATTATTCATTATCACCATATTTATGACCTATCTACATGGCCTAACACCACCGAAACACAATAGTCATTATGGTGGTTGTCACAAAATGAAGGCTAGTTAACGTTGTGGCTGCGAAAAGCAAATCATAATAAGTGACGTGGCAGGAGATATATCCAAGTTCCCATACAAGTGCAGTTTGTCGAGGGCCGGTGCAGAAACCCCGGTAGAGCTTATATAATTACCTAATATATAATAAGATATCATATTATATTAGCATGTCTCTGGTGCTTCCTTTGAGGTCCTTTTTATCTTTAGAAGACACATTACCGACTGATGTCAAGCAAGTCTCAGTATAGTAGCTAGATCGGGGTATATTTTTAGCTAAGCAGGCACCTATGATTGTCTAAAGCCAAAAATTCTTATGAGTCCATATTCCACTTACTCTTTCTGATCACTATCAAAGCAAATCTGGTGAACAATTTGGTATTAGTTGGCCAGATAGATATGTGTAATTGAAGATTTATCAACAGTAGAGCATCTAGAATTCAAATCGACGAAATTTACACAAACATTGTTAAAAACTACTGAGCATTTAAAATATGTCTATCAGATCTCCAACTGCAAGCCCTGATAAACATGTATTATGAAATCGAAGGGCTAATACTGATGTGTATTTAGAACCGGAAATAAGCCTACAATATTCAACACATAACAAAATACAACATAAGATAATACTAGCTACACACAAACTGAAGAACAAGATATCAAGAGTGAGAATCAGGAATGTGATTATAAAAATCTTTATTAAAGCACAGACATACCAAAATTGAATCCATGTGCAGCGATTACTTATCACTTGTGCAATTCATAGTTTGTTTGTGTCAAGTACATAGATTTAGATATAAAAAATATCAAGTAAATTTCAGGGGGGTGTTTTGAATGATCCTCTAATATAAAAAAAATTCAGTCAATCTCAGTTAGAATATTTCATAAGTTATTTTGTTGTCTCCTCTATATAGAAATTTCGGCGGTTATCGGCCGGTAACCGCCGATTACCAGAAATCCTGATGGGTACCGGGAGGGAAAAACTGGCCAAAATCTTAGTGTTTCAAAATGCATTTGCTAGGTTGGTTTAGACCTTTTTTGTACTAGATACCTATTGTATGAACTAAATATGCATAAATATGCTAGTCCCAACATTTTGTGCTAGGTTTTCTCTAGATTTTCCTAGTTTTAGCTAGTTTTCGGTTCCTTAAGCGGTTTTTCCACTTTTTTTGATAACTAGAATGGATACCAGTTTCAAATTTCCCAAATTCAAAATCTGATTCATGAATTTCAATTGGTTTTTTCCTAGGATTTTCGCTAACCAGCCGCTCGCGAGAATACCCCCGGTTCCGGGTTTTGTATCCTTGGTCCCCTCCATAACAGAAGGTAGTCTATTTTTGAACAGGTTGATAACAGTGGCAGTGATCAGCATTTGTTGTAGCTAAGGTTCTTTTCTCAGAACTCTTTGTAATGTTCATGATATATATATGTACTTTTTATTTGTCAGTTAAAATCCTGGACATAGCTGATATCTATGCATTTTGCCTAGAACATATTTTTGCGTATAACAGAACGATGAACTATTTGTCAGCTTCTTGGACAAGCTGTAATGCTTTTTGTCAAATTCTAGTACCAACAGATAATTAGAAGTTGAGAACATATAAGGTGCTTGGATAGAGTTGACATATTGTGTTATAACTGCACTCTAAAATGCTATAAATTGCTTGTTTTTAAAATACTAAATATGCCATGGTTCAAATTAAAGCAATTCAAGTGCAAGGCTAGTTTGACTAGTCAAGGTTTGTTACACATGAATAGTCAAAGTTAAAGACCTTTATGTTGCTAAGACCAACCTTGATGTCTAAAAAACTATTTAGATTGGTCACGTAAAATAGTATCATTAGATTAGTTATGAAAATTATTGAAAACAAGTTCCTTTGATGTTTGATATACTTTACAAAACGGCCTTTGTAAATGATGATTGATGATTTTTTTTGCCTTTGTATAGAATTGTTTTTTGCAATGATGATTGATGAAATATTTTTTTGCAATGTCATATAATAAGCTTTATAGTGTTCTCTACTAGACACTTGATTGTGTCCATCAAAATCTACTAGAAAACACTCATATGTTGAAGCCTCAACCAGAATGCCACCACTATGGAACAAAATAGTTTGAACATGAGTCGTTGGTGTTTTGCTACAGAATGGGAAAGTCAAATTGTGAATCCCCGAACCCCTTAGGAGTTTCGAAGGCTATACATGAGTTCCGACCCGGATGCAAAATATTTTTAGGATAGTATTAGGTTTTTCAATAGCTTTTCTCCTTCACCACCCTTGGTGTTAGTCTCGACAAGAATTATGCTAACATGAGGGATGGAGTGTACAAATTTCAGGTCCACTGACAAATTTACCACAATGTACACTCGTTTGGTCCAGTGATGATGGTTCAGACCATTTGGAGCTTTAATTCTATTATGACGATCCTAGCCTGCAACATAGGTTTAGACAAATTGATAGCACCCATGGTGATTTCATCAAAACACACCAGAACCTTGACATGGATGTTATCACCTCCCTGGTTGACATCCTTAGGGACAACCCCCTATTCTCAAACATTCAGGAGTCTAGGAGGGGTCGATGACCTCGCGGAATACCATGTTACTTTGAACATGTGAAGCTAGACCAGACACATATAACAGGCCAGTAACATCGGAGGTGGGCACTGTGTGGGTCGAGGGGAATGAGCTACGTACGAAATTTGACCATAGTGTAACCCTCTTCAGGAATGACAGCATGAGATATTCCATCAAGTCTCACTTTGGATGCTACGACCCCCTATCATACCCCCTCTTCTTCCCAAGAGGTGAGCTCGGATGGCATCCCGAGATCCCAAAGGACAACATTCACCTTTCCCGGGTGTTACAGTCTTGATCCAACAATCACCAAGACCTAGGTTAGTAACCCGATATACCTGATTTGCATTTACTTGTCGTTGTTATTGTTACTTCAACTTACATATTGTCGATGCTCTCCTATTTTCAATAGATGCAAATAGTCGGTTATGCATCTCCGTGTGAGAGTACTACTGCTATAAGTTGCAGATGCGCCATGGGATATTCAACCTGACCTTGTTCAGGAAAGCTGAAGGATCGGAAATGGCAATAGAGGGGGTAAATGGTGCCAAGTATCCACTCAAAATTTCTTCTTCGATAGCTATAAAAGTTATGAAGAAAAAATCTTGCTCACTTAAAACCAAACAATAGACCGACAAAGACCCAACTGAAACCAAGGCTTGATTTCCAACATGAAATATATTGATTAACTTGGAGAGAGCAATCTGCAGAGAGAGCAAATAAAGGAGGACAGCAAAAATGAGAAAAGCAAAGGTTACAATCTCACATTTGCTGCAATCTGAAAAATAGCTTTTGCTGCATTTTCTGCAATCTGCAAACTGTGTAAAGACTGAAATCTGTAGTGTTTGGCTGAAATCTGCAGCTGAAAACTGACTGAAATCTGCACTGCCTTTGCTAAAGAAACAGAGGAATCACAGCAGCCGAAAGCAGCAGTTTGTTTCAGCAAATGGTGCTATAAACAGCAGACCAACAATAGCTGAAAATGGCAGAGGTAACTTCGGTACAGGAGTACAGATGAGCAGAAAAAACAAGGAAATTGCCAAACACAAATTTCTCTTCTTGGCCCAAGAAAAGCAGTAACACAAACAAAATATTTGACCTGCCACTAGAGATGAAACAAAAAGACAAATCAGCAGAGAAATCATCAGAGCAAGAAATGTGTATGGCTGCAGAACCGAAAATCTGAATGTTTGGTTAGCTGCCGAAAACAATATGCACAACAATTACTGAGAAGGTCCATCCAAGACAAAAATGACTGCATAATAGCTGTGAATTTCAGGCCAAAAGAGCAAAACTACAAACTTAATAGCAAAAGGACCTCAGGGAGAAAAGATTGTAGACAAAGACTCAAACACAAAGCAAAAACAGATTTTTCTGAAAAGAGACAGCAAAAAGGGGCAAAGTGCAGATTGCTCAAGATTCTCCAGCCTTCTCCTCGAGAAACTTTGAAATACAACAAATAATGAGCTAATTTCCAAATTACTCATTATTCTCACATCTTTTGCTCATAAACTTTTGCAATTAGCTAAGCAATGACATGAGGACTTGAAAACCCACATCTGGTCACATCCTATTGAAGGGAAAACAGAAGATTCAACCAAGCCCTGCCTTCAAACCATAGCTACAGTGAAAAACAGAGGAACTTTGCAGTTGAGATTATTTGGAAGAAATCTGCACTAGAGTTCTTTTGCTCTTGGGAAATGCTGACCAAATTGTCTTGAGATCAGTTCCCATCACAGAGCAACAAGAATTTGCAGCTACTTCAAATAGAAATCAACTCAAAGATTGTAGACTATTTGGAAAGAGTGATTGTAGATCCATTCATTTCTTTACTTCCTATGGTTAGTAATTTATTCCTAATTGCATTATAATTTAGATCTATAGCTTTTGGTGAAAGAAGAATTGAAGATGGTTTAAATCGAGCTAGCTTGATCTAGAGAGAAGTTTATTTCATCTAGAAAGAACTTTATTAACCATAGGTAGTTTATTAACCATAGATTTAGATCTAGAGAGAGGTTTATTTACATCTAGCATGGTATAGGGTTTAGTCATTTCATAGTTTATTTCTACTTAATTTAATTTAATTATTATTCTTGCTAAACTGTTAATTATATGTGTAACGTAGGACCGAAGCTGGATGTATGCTGAGAACCGTGTGAGTGAAGAGTACATTAATAGCGTGTCTGCTTTCACAAGAGCTGTGGAGGAAGATATGTTGAATAAGGGGGTGAAATATATGTACTGTCCATGCATTGACTGCGATAATCGAAAGATATTTAAGAACCGAGCGTAGATTGAAGCATACTTGATTCGAAGGGGTTTCAAAAAAGGGTATGCGTGTTGGACCAGTCATGGTGAAGAGCAGACTACACAGGAAGGTAGTAATAATGATATCACTGATGAAGTCAATGGTATGCCACCAGATGATGTCAATTATGGTTCTCATTCGGATAGGCTACATAATGACAATCTAGATCAGATGCTTCGTGATGCGGGAGGGAACTATGATGAGAGAGAGTATGTTAAATTCCGGGGCTTGATGGAGGACTCAGAGAAATCTTTGTTCACGTGCTGCAAGTCAAAATACACAAGGTTGTCAGCTGTGCTTGAACTGCTGAAATTGAAGGCAAGCAATGGTTGGTCTGACAAGAGTTTCATGACACTATTAGGTTTTTTAGCAGACATGCTTCCAGAGGGAAATAACTTGTCGAAAACCACGTACAAAGCCAAGAAGGTTCTTTGTCCATTGGGAATGAAAGTAGAAAGAATACATGTATTTCCGAATGACTGTATCCTCTACCGTAAAGAGTACGAAAACATGCATGCATGTCCGGTGTGCAACGCCTCTCGATACAAGCGTTAGAATCAATGAGATGTCAGCGAGGGAATAGAGGAGAAGAGAGAGTCTTCTGCTAAGGTGATATGGTATCTTCCTATAATTCCCCATTTGAAGTGATTTTTTGCGAACCCAAGTGGGCAAAATTGTTGTGTTCGCACTCGGAGGAGTGCAAGAATGTGGAATGCTAAGACACCTTGCTGATTTCGTCCAGTGGAGAAACATCAATAGGTGGTTTGCATACTTCGGTGCAGAACCGAGGAATATAAGGTTCGTATTGAGTATAGACGGAATGAATCCTTTCGGTAACATGAGCAGCCGGCATAACACTTGGCCCGTGACTCTCTATATGTACAACCTTCCTCCTTGGTTGTGTATGAAGCGAAAGTATATTTTGTTATCGGTACTTATCCAAGGGCCGAAGCAACCTGAGAATGATATTAATGTGTACCTAGCACCGTTGGTGGAGGATCTAAAAATATTGTGGATCTAAGGGGTCACACGTACAAACGAGAGAACTTCACTTTACGCTCATTGTTATTTTGCACCATAAATGATTATCTTACCCTTACTAACTTGTCGGGCCAGAGTATAAAAGGGGCTAAAGTCTGTACTCACTGCTTAGATGATACAGAGAATATGTGGCTGAAGCACTCACACAAAACCGTGCACATGCATCACCGTAGGTTCCTTCGGAGGGCTCACCCATACCGTAGGATGAAGAAATAATTTGATGGAGAGAAGGAGGATAGTTCAGCTCTAAGGCATTTAAGTGGAAAAGAGATCTATGACATGGTTAATGATTTAGATGTTGTGCTCAGAAAAGGGTGTAAACCGACAACCTGTGAGAAGAACATGTATAAGAAGAGATCAATATTTTGGGAGTTACCTTATTGGGAGCACCTAGAAGTTTGCCACTGCATCAATGTCATGCATGTACAGAAGAACCTATGTGACAGCTTGATTGGTCTCTTACTGAACATTCATGACAAAATAAAGGATGGTATCAACGCACAACCTGACTTGGTTGATATGGACATCAGGCCTGAGTTAGCATTGACAGAAACCGATAAAGGATGAACTTACCTTCCCCTGCTTGTTACACTCTATCCAAGGCTGAAAGAACTGAACTGTGCCAGTGCTTGCATGGTGTGAAAGTTCTATTTGGTTACTATGCCAATATGAAGAAACTTGTTTCGATGGAAGATTTGAAGTTAGTTGGCATAAAGTCTCATGATTTTCATGTGCTGATAACACAGATGCTCCCTATTGCAATTAGAAATATTTTACCAATTAAGGTCTAAGAGACAATCATGAGGCTGTGTTACTTTTTAACACAATTGCTCAGAAGGTTATCGATCCCGAAAGACTAGATGCTCTGTAGGATGAGGTGGTGATGACTCCATGTCATCTTGAGATGTATTTTCCTCTATCATTTTTCGATATCATGGTCCATCTCATTGTTCACATTATGGGGAGATTAAAATATGTGGGCCCATGGTCCTACGTAGCATGTACCCATTCGAGAGGTCATGGGAATTCTCAAGTCCTATGCACCGTCTAAGGTTATGCAACCAAAGAAGTCACTTAGTTCTACATTGATTACTGGCTCAGATTGAACCGATAGGTGTACCTTGATGTCACCATGAGGGGAAGCTCAAGGAGCTCTGTAGCTATCAAAGAAAAAGGGTTGAGTGAATACTTGGGGAGGATTTGAAGGCACCATTCACCCCCCTATGTTGCCTGTCCGGTCCTACAAATTTTCTAATGGACTAAAACCTAATCAAACTCACACGAAAATAGCATATTAAACTAGAGGTTCGGATTTTCTATTTTTGTGAGGTAATTTTCGACTATGTGGACTATAGGATAGCAAGTAACGAATTGAAATTAAAGAGACAAAATCATATCGAGTAAACCGTGCTATGATACCAAGATGATACAGGATTACCCGATCTTCTCGACGTAGGATTGGATACTCACGGGAGTCTTGATGAATCGTAGTGATACTCCAATGCCAATGCAAAGGACGAACAGTTTTTAATCCGCCAAAACACACTCGTGTTGATTTCACCGACCACCAAGTGAAAATCTGTCGTGCATCCAATTCCCAATGGAAAGGCTAAATGATCTTGATTGAGGAACACTCCCTAATTCTTCATTTAATTTCGACAGGAAGAACACAATCAAGAACTTTTAGTACATTGATTTCTCAAAATGTGGTCTAACCCTTCCAAGGGGGTGGCGGCTGCCTTTAGGGGTGCGCACCCCCTTGCGCACACACACTTGGGTCCCACACCCCACACATGGGCCTAGGATCCCCCACACGCACACACACAGCCTAAGGTGTATTTGACCCAATTGTTTATATGTTGGGTTGAGTTCACGAAATGGGAAACATGCGTTCACAAAAGTATAAACATTTGTGTTTCTCTTATTTTGGGCTAGGGGCTGGCCACATAAGGCTTGGAATTACATCTCCATGTATTTTGGATTCCCTTCACTTGGTTGGGCTTGAATTTCTTTTGAGGCCGACTGCACGGTGTATCCTAAGGTTTGGCCGCATGGGCCCTTCCTCCTCCCTCTTGGCCGCATGGATCAAGCCCCTTGACCGCATGGGCCAATGGTTCCTTCCCCTTTAGTCGATTGGTCCTTCTCCACTTGGTCTTCCTTTACTTCGACCTGAGAACACACAATATAGTTGCATAAGATTGCATACCATTCTCATCTAAAATAATAGGAAACTCTTTAAGAAACAAAAGCATCTATTGTTAGAGTAGCCTAGCTCTTGCTCTTGTCATAGGACCTTTTGGAGCCTCATCGGTATCTTTGTCATACACACTTAGAGTGGAAGATGCATGTATAGTGGAGATGCCCTCATCAAGTTAGCATCTCTCTTTATTACAAGGCATATAAATTAGAAACAAATGTGAACCTCTAATCACCAAGCTAGAACAAATCGAACTATAAGCGACTAGCTTTACAATCGAATACTTCCCAAAGTTGGTCGCCTCCTTCAATGCAGCGCAATGAAGATAGATCTGTTGGGACCGGTCTGGCTTGGTATTAATTAATAAAGCGGTGTATCCCAGACACGTCCAACCATAAACTGTCTGTAATACGTAATAATAAACATCTGTGATGTGTGCAAATATCGCAGATGGTTCGTATTAATAAACGACCGTGATGTATGCAAATATCACAGACGATTCGTGTTAACACTACTACAGAAAAGGTCATCACAGATGGTTCAAAAACGTCATCACAGACGGTTTTGTGAACCGTCTAAATTTATGGGTCAGTGATAATCAAAGGTTATCACAGACGGTTGTCGAACAACCGTCTGTGATGTTTCAATATCACAGACGGTTTGTAGCTACATACCGTCTGTGATATTGAAATATCACAGACGGTTTTTAGCTACAAACCGTCTGTGATGTTCCTTTCTACCTCTAAATCTACTTCTGTTTATTGGCTAGCCTCAGAAAATGCTAGCCATGCCCTCTGAAACAAGCAGATGAACAGGTATATGTATACATACAATTCAGATCTCAATTCATTTGACAAACATATCACACTTCATTCACATCACATTTCATTCACAAACATAAGGCATCCGTTTCGCAAATGAATTAATTGAAATAATATTAATATCCATTAACAAATTCACAATTACAAGTCGCGATGGAACTCTCCATCTGATCTGATGACTTTACTGCACAAAAACCAAGCGAACTCTCCTCGATTTTTTGCAAAGTCCGGCTGTTTCAATGCACATGTAGAGATGGGCGCAGCCTGTCGATAGGAAAATCAACGCGCTTACATATATAACGTGACAAGTATGAAATGAATGTGGGAAGATTGACAAACCTTAGAATTGCTGATCTTCGAGGAATCGAGGAGTAGTCTCATATGGTGGCACACGTAGTATCCACACGTGTTGCCCGGCTGCTGCTGGTGGCACTACAAAAAATAGAATGTGTTAAATCAAAAGGTATTACTGCTAAGTGTTGTATAGGATTAATTAATGTGTAGCTAGTGAATACCCGAAAATTGCGAGAATGTTTCATGGGCTTTACCCCTGTCGTCGAGCCACGTGTTTGTTGAATGTATGCTGCGAACGACCTTCGTTATCCGAAAAAGTTAGATTAGTCATTCGGAAGGAAAAAAGAGTACAATGTAAAATGTACTTACCTATCGAGTATTTCAACGATAGCGGTGTACTTGGATTTGTTCTTACTTAAAGAATCAAGGTATATAGCCTTGTTCCATTTTGGTATAATTACAATTAAAATCCAATGGAAGTGCTCATTGTATGGCATAAGAACAAATTCCTTATCGCGGTGAACCGGCGATATTGTTGTAATATAGCTCTCGTAAGGTTGCATCCTCGTTGATGGTATCATTGGCGACCAAGCGTGGGTCCAGGAAACCAATTGGTAATTTCGATGATCTAGCTTTGGTCAGCATGAATCTATATATATACACAGAAAAGCAACAAATTATGACATATATCGGTATGACGTGAACAGAGACGTAATTGTGCGGACTTACGTCGTCAAAGATCGAAGCAGTGAGGCGTCGAGGCGTTGAGCATGAAAAGATCAAATATATCGTCAAAGGTCACCACGAAGACACAATCACGAACTTCGTCTTTGAAAATGTTCCGCGTGAATTTGACAGTGATACCTGAGCGCCGTTCTGCCTCTGGCCTATTGGACTGTTGCATATACCAATTGTGTAATGTTTGGCAACCAAGTCCTAGGGTTACGAGTTGCTCTTGCGGGAATATCATCGGCTCGCCTAGCACAAATTTGCGGGCCAATGGCAGGTACGGGGTATCGTCATCGTCCTTCATCTTTGATTGCCCTTGCCATTGCCTCGACTGTAGGTCGACTTTATGGTAGACGACCTTAATGGTTTAGACGCTGCAAGTTGCTTTGGCGAGAATAGCACCCGTGGAGATAGCACCAGCGCTAGCTCTGGTTCGTGCTGCCGTTGTGGAGATAGCACCATCGCTAGCTCTGGTTCGTGCTGCCGTTGTGGAGATAGCACCATCGCTAGCTCTGGTTCGTGCTGCCGTTGTGGAGATAACACCGGCGCTTGTAGCTCTGGTTCGTGCTGCCCTTCTGGTCCGGCCACCGGTGAAGAAGCCTCCAGGGAGATGTCGCATTTGGGCCACTGGATGAATGTTCCAATGGCCTGCCCTAGAGTCACGATCTCGTCGTTGGGGGCCTTCGGTAGCGGGACGACCTCAAAATTGGCATGCACACCATCCACATTAACTTTTGCGTAGCTTGACGCTAAAGGTTGACCGTGCACCCCGCCCCGATACCGGTCGATATGCCCGGCCCCAAGCGGCAGAAAGGAACGGAGGCACATCTCACTTGGAGCCTGCACTTCGTAGGCTCCTACATAACGATACAAAATTAGCTACTCCAATAGGTCTATGAATGGAGCAAGCATTGGAGAGATAATAATTTTTACCTGGATGTTGTCCACAGAAATCGCCACGCTTTCGTCGGATTGACGCAACTACTCGGACGGTTATGCGGGCTAGCTACCACGGAGCGGCGGCTGCTGACTTTCTGTTTGTTTCCGCACCTCATCTCTGATTACATCAGCCAGCTCACCCATTATCTCCTCTCTAAGAGTTGCCTTGAACTCTTCTCGTAGCCGCTCCTCACGCTCGGCTTTGTTTCTCTTCCTACGCCGATACATTTCGGAGTCATCTTGGAAACCATATTTCCAAGGAACGTAAAGCCCAAGGCCTCTCGTACGGCCCGGGTGCTCCTTGCTTCCTGGGGCCACAGAGCATATAATTCTCCTTGTTCCATGGAATGATCCTGGTAGATTCAAAACTCGGCTCTTCCGCAAGAGCACGACATGTCATTTCAATTGCACGAAGTTCGGAGTAATTACAAGCTACGTGCTTGATTGATATCTTACCGTATTTGGGACACTTGCTGGTCTGTAGAGTTTCGAAAGGAGACGTCCCCCGATGTCATTGTAGATGACCTTGCTCTAATCCAATTTCGAGCGCTCATCCGGATATGGAAAATGGCGGGCGATGTCTGTTGGGTGCCAAGTCAACCTCCGTCCTCCATCATGGGATTTTACCCGCATACACAACATGCCAAGTCTGTGGGGTGTGTGTTTTTGCTTGGAGGGCTTTATGCGCCACACTTGTACTTTTGAAATCTTGATTGTCTTCATCGCCTTGAACTCTTCCCATTGTGGTTCCAGGAATGGGTATTTATGAATAGGCGTTTCGTCCGTCTCCACGTATTTCTTGACAAGCGTGCTCTTGAAGTTCGTCCGTCTCCATGCTTTGCACGCCGCTAGGTAGGTTTGTCGTTGCCGCGTCTTGGTGTTCTTCGGGATCTCGAACGATGCCAAAATTTCGTCCACACTCACGCTTCCGAGTCTCGAGAACGTTCTTCCACGAATTGAATGTGATCTCACCGCTCTTGTGCAACTATTCCGATCAATGTTCGAATACGCCATCGCTTTGTGAGGAAGGAGAGGGACCCCGGATGCATCGACCGTGTGATGGTAAATCGCCCTCGAGCTTCTTTGATAGCCCTCTTCCTTGGCGTCTTGATGTTGGAGCGGACGCCTCGACGATGGTGTTGAAGAATGCGCGGATGACATATTACTCAATTGGTGGGTCTATAAGGATAAAATAAGTGATCATATTGAATTGGAAGAGAGAGAGGAGTAGAGGGAGGGAGGCGGCGGCGAGGGCTATGAAGCAAATGGCACAGACCAGTGTATAAAGTTCATTGAATCCGATACACTGGAGTGTACCACTTGCTTCATGCCCTTTGAAGGTCTATCTGGCATATATTATTAATATAATGTCTCTAAACAAAGTTCTATGTGGCCATACAGGGAAACACCTTGCTTTTAGTCATGAGCAAATCATAGTATCATATGAGCAAGCCATGTACTCATCAGCTAGTTGAAAAATAAGTTGAATAGGAGCACATGAACTGACATTTGCACGGGTGAGTAGTTCCTAGTGTGTTTTCTAACATTTGCGGTATTTGGAGTTCTAACATGAAGCAAATCATAGCATCACAAGGTTACCTTAGTACTTATGCGTCGGGGCGGCGGCGGCGAGGGCTCGGGAGGCGGCGGCCCGCGAGGATCGGGAGGCGGCCGGAGGCGGCCGGGCGCGACGGCGGGCGTGGAGGCGAGCCGAGGCGGCTAGGCGTGGGCGAGCCGGCGATGGTCTTTGAATGCGGGCGGCTCGGGAGGCGGCGGCAAGGGCTCGGGAGGCGAGCGAACGGGCGGCGGGCGTGGAGGCGAGCCGGCGTCGGTCTTCGAATGCGGAGGGCTCGGGAGGCGGCCGCGAGGGCTCGGGTGGCGGAGGCGACGAGACAGATCGGGATTTAGATGTAGAATATAATCGCAGATACGGCGTGGAAAACCCTAGCGGAGATAATTATAGGAGGATTATCGCAGACGGCTCTACACGTAGAACCGACTGTGATATAAATGTCACAGACGGTTATAAATGTCAAATCATCTGTGATATTGTACTATCACAGACGGTTATAAATTTAGAACCGTCTGTGATATGTATAGTATCACAGACGGTTATAAGTGTAGAACCGTCTGCGATAAGCCGACTGTATTTCTTCAGATAAATGCCAACCAGCTGCATTCATGATCAACCACCAACAGCTTGCGCGCATTCATATACAACACCAACCAGCTGCATTCATATACAACACCAACCAGCGGCATTCACACAGTATATTTCTTTACATATTTTCTCATTCTCAAAATTGACGCATCACACATTTTCACATATACATCACACAAACGCATTGTTATATACATATATGCAAATGCCCACATATATGAAGCTCATTCTCATTGTACTTGCTTATTTCCTTTAAAATGAACCCTTCATGATGATCAATGCGACGTAACTAGTTTCACACGTTGTTCGTCAATCGACCCTTATGCCATTTCCAAAAGGAGGTAACTCGTCAAATTGATTGTATTCTTCCTCGTCCACTACATTCTCTACTCCGACAATTCTCCTTTTTCCATGAAGAACTACATGGCGTTTCTTATTTGTCGGGTCGGTTATATAGAAAACTTGAACAACTTGGTTGGCGAGCACGAATGGTTCGTCTTTGTACCCGACACGTTGGAGGTCCACGGTAGTGACACCGTACTTGTCAACCTTCACCTGTGGGAGATGCACCCAACGGCAATGAAATAAGGGATCTTGAAAACCACGTAGTCGAGCTCCCAAATCTCTTCTATGAACCCATAGTACGACTTTCTCGACCCATCGGTCTCGAACGCATCTATGCGCACACCGTTGTTCGGTTTCGCTCTTTACATCCCGAGATCTGCGATAGAATGTGTACCCATTTATGTCATGTCCTTGCCATGTCACAACTGTAAATGTTGGCCCTTTGCCAACCATGTCGGCGCCTCACTTGGCGAGCTCCTAGCGATTTGCTCCTTCAACCATTGGTTGAACCGACATTATATTGCCTCATGATCCAAACATCCGGCCGCTCTAGATTTTGTTGTCAAGCACATTCTTGTCTTTGGTCGACATAAGGCGCCACTTCACCATGTGTTGCAAGACCGTGAAATGGGCTTGAGTATACGTGTCCATATCTGCAGTGATTGCTTTCCTTCCGATAGTTCCGATACCCTTCAGCCTCCCCTCATGACGAGATTGAGGCACACCTATCGGTTGAGTCTGAGCCATATAATCGACACAAAACTCAATGACATGTTCGTTTGCATAACCTTCGACAATGCTAACCTCTGGCCGAGATCGATTCCATACGTAGGACTTGAGAATTCCCATGAACCTCTCAAATGGGTACATGCTACGTAGTAATACGGGCCTGATCTCCCACACAACGTGAACAATGAGATGTACCATGATATCGAAAAACCAAGGAGGGAAATACATTTCAAGATGACATAGAGTCATCACCACCTCGTCCTGTGGAGCATCTAGTCCATGGGGATCGATGACTTTCTGAGCAATTGTGTTAAAGAAATAACATAGCCTCATGATTGTCTCTCGTACTTTGATCGGCAAAATATTTCTAATTGCAATAGGGAGCATCTGTGTCATCAGCACATGACAATCATGAGACTTCATGCCATTTAACTTCAAATCTTGCATCGAAACAAGTTTCTTCACGTTGTCGGAGTAACGACGGAACTTTGACACCATGTAAGCAGCACGATTCGTTCTCTCGCTTGGACAGTTGTAACACGCAGGGGAAGGTACGTTCGTCCATTATCTCACATCGATGCTAACTCGGGCCCGATGTCCATATCGGCCAAGTCAAGCCGTGCGTTAACGCCGTCCTTTGTTTTGTCACGAATGTTAAGTAAGAGACCAATCAAGTTGTCACATACATTCTTTTCTATGTGCATGACGTCGATACAGTGTCGAACATCTAGGTACTTCCAATAAGGTAAGTCCCAAAATCTCTTCTTCTAGGTGTTCTTCTCATGAGCCCTCATTTTACGTCCCTTTCCAAGGACAACATCTAAATCCTTAACCATATCATAAACCTCGTGTCCCCTTAAATGCCTTGGAGCTGAACCGTCTTCCTTCTCTCCGTCAAATTGTTTCTTCATCTTGCGGTATGGGTGAGCCCTCCAAGGAATCGTGTGACGCATGTAGACCGTTTACGTGAGTGTCTCACCACACACTCTCGGTATCATCTAAACAGTGGGTACAAGCTTTGGCACGTTTTGTACTCTGGCCCGATAGGTTAGTAAGGGCAGGATAATCGTTTATGGTGCAGAACAATAAGGAGCGCAAAGTGAAATTCTTTCATTTGTATGCATCCCATACATGTACCCCTTCGTTCCACAGTACTTTTAGATCTTCTACCAACGGTGCTAGGTACACATCGATATCATTTCCTGGTTGCTTTGGCCCTTGGATAAGTATCGACACAAAATATACTTCGCTTCATACACAACCAAGGAGGAAGGTTATAGATGCGACAATCACGGGCCATGTGCTATGTCGGCTCATGCTACCGAAAGGATTCATTCCATCCGTACTCGGTCCAAACCTTATATTCCTTGGTTCTGCACCAAAGTCTGCGAAACTCCTATCGATGTTTCTCCACCGGACGGAATCGAATGTGTCTTAGCATTCCATCCTTCTTGCGCTCCTCCGAGTGCCAACGCAATGATTTTGCCTCCTTTGAATTTGCAAAAACCTTTTCAAGCGGGAATTATAGGAAAATACCATGCCACCTTAGCAGAGGTCCTTTCTTCGCCTCATTCCCTCGCCGTTATCGATTGATTGTTACGTTTGTATCGGCATGCGTTGCACACGGACATACATGCATGTTTGCATACTCTTTACGGTATAGGATACGATCGTTCGGACATGCATGTATTCTTTCTACTTCCATTCCCAACGGACAAAAAACCTTCTTGGCTTTATATGTGGTTTTAGGAAGCTCATTTCCTCCGAGCATGTCCGCTAAAAGACCTAGCAGCGCGTGAAACTCTTGTCGGACCAACCGTTGCGCCTTCAATTTCAACAGTTCAAGCACGGCCAACAACCTCGTGTACTTGCAGCACGTGAACAAAGGTTTCTCCGAGTCCTTCATCAAGGCCCGGAATTTAACATACTCTCTCTGATCATAGTTCTCTTCTACATCACGAAGCATCTGATCCAGATTATCATCGTGCAACCTATCAGTATCATCATCCGGCGGCATGTCATTCACTTCACCGGTGATGTCATCCGGCGGCATATCATTCACTTCACCGGTGATGTCATCCTGCGGCATATGATCATTTACTTCGCCATGACTGGTCCAACACGTATAACCCTTTTTGAAACCCCTCCGAATCAAGTGCGCTTCAATTTGCCCTCGGTTCTTAAACATCTTTAAATTCTCGATCGGTATGGACGATACATATATTCCACCCCTTATTCAACATATCCTCCTCGACGGCTCTTGTAAAAGGGACACACCATTAATATACTCTTCACTCACACGGCTCATGCATACATCCGGCTTCGGTCCTACGTTACGTACATATATAACAACTCAATATTAAAAATTAGATTAACTAATTATTACTAAATACATACCGGCCACATGTATTATATTGAGGCTTAATTTGCTAGCTCAATTCATATTATAAACACAACAGCTATTATATAACCAACAATTTTGCAAATTAACCATCTTCAATAACACTTACTAATTACTTAGATCTAAATTGTAATACAATTAAAGAAAAAACAAGTTTCCTTACTAACCATATATATCTAGAGCTACAAGGAAAAGTATGAATGAATCTTCAAAGCTCAATCACTGTCTCTTCCCACCAAATTAACTGGCCTGAAATCGCCTAGCTCGCCCCCTGAGCGAAGGAGTGCGCAGCAGTGGCTATAGATCTGGATCGAAATGAAGACGATGCGGCCTGAGCAGCGCATTAAATGCTTTGTGGCATTATCACAGACGGGTTTTTATTACAAACCGTCTGTGAATTATCACAGACGGTTTTCTATTAAAACCCATCTGTGAAAAGCTGGTCATCGCAGATGGTTGTTTCTTAAAAACCGTCTGCGATAACCAGCTTTTCACAGACGGTTGTTTATTTAAAACCGTCTGCGATAACCAGCTTTTCACAGACTGTTGTTTATTTAAAACCGTCTGCGATAACCAGCTTTTCACAGACGGTTGTTTATTAAAAACCGTCTACGACGCCGCCAACACAGACGGTGTTCAAATTAAAACCGTCTGTGATAATGAAAAGTCAGAACGTATCTCTTGTGTTTCGTGTAACGTATCTCCTTCGTTATACGAAGCGTCTATTTCATTAATATTTGGTATACGAACCGTCTGTGCTGAAGGTTAAATATGCACGCCAGGTCTTCAACATACGTACTGTCCTCTCATCTGTGCTGTTCTTGTGATCACATCTCCTACTGTTCTTACTACCAATATGGATTCTAGTACTGTGATCATCTCCTTCCTCTCATCTGTTCATCAAGAGTTGTTCGGCCGGAATCTTACACAGGCGGCCAACAATTTACATCTGGAGCAACTTCTTCGGTCACGCCCTGCTCTCCTTCCCCAACTTTCTTGCATCCGTCACCGACCGATCATCCGCCGTCGGCGGGCGTCTCGTCTCCGCTCAAGGCAGGAAACAACCATCACCACGGTTCTTATATACAATGTGCACAAAGCGGAAGAAGCAATTGTGGCATTGGAGAGATTGATGGATAGCATTACCGTTCAAGCGAAATGATGATTCGAGGAATCTTATAATGCTATCCTCTACGAGATTATGACGACGCTCGATCATTTGCCAATGCCGGAGGAGGAAGTGCCGAGGACAAGGACAATCTTAACGGCGTTCGAGAACTCGTGGCGCCTCTCAAGTCCCAAAGTCGAAGAAGAAGCGTACGAAGCCCAGAAGATTAGAATCTGGGAATCTTTTTATCTCTGCGACTTTTGTAATAAATTTGCCTCGAATTGAAATTAGTAAATTTGCATTTTATTTGTGATCCCCTATCTCTGTACGTATTTGATTGGTTGTTATTATGATAGACGGTTTTTTATTACAAACCGTCTGTGATAATTTCAGATTATCACAGACGGTTTTTAATACAGACCGTCTGTGATAATCATCAGTAACAACCGTCCGTGATACTCGTCTTCTCCGACGCCGCCTACACAGACGGTGTCCAAATTAAAACCGTCTGTGTTAGTGTCGGTCACAGACGGTTTGGTCTGTGATTGGCCGTCTAGTATTAGGCTTTGTGTAGTAGTGTAATAACCGTCTAAGAACTATCACAGACGGTTTTTAATACGAACTGTCTATGATGTCTTCAACTATTAAAGACGGTTCGTGTTAATAACCGTCTGTGAACTATCACAGACGATTATTAATACGAACCGTCTATGATAATAGCTTATCACAGACGGCAAACAGTCACTTCTGTAAAATCGTCTGTCACAATAACAGCACAGACGGTTCCCTATGAATCATCTGTGATGAGGTGTCTAATATAGCTTATTTTATAGTAGTGTCAGCTGCTAAACATGAATATCTATTTCTGATTTGGTTTATTTATGGGTTTTGTACATGTGTGCTTTGCTCGATATATATTTTTGAAAAATAAAATTGATGTTTAATGTTTAGTTTAGAATTATGTTTGATAATATATGTTACTCTTATTTGATACTCACTTATAACATATGGACACCTTAGTAATGGGTAAAAGTGAACATCGCGGACAGGAAATCTTTTTAGCCGCCAACAGAGAGATCTTTTGAAGAGGACACGAAGCCACGGAGGGAACAATCGACTTACCACTTGACTGAAATCGATATGGACGGAGCTAAGGTTGTTCTCGGGCCCACTATTGAGCTACTCCAACCAGATGACGCGCGGACGGAGACAACTCTTGATGGGACAGAGCTAGCAAAGCTAACAGAGACCGCGCCCGCATGAACTAGAAAGATATCAGTAGAGCTGCGACTTGGGTTGTGTTTTTTTAGCTAGTCCGAAGCACGACTGACACGGTATAACCTAAGCACGGCCCGGCCCGACATGTGGCGGGTCGTGCCAGCCTGGTACAAATAGTGGGCCGTCTGGGCCTGCAAATCTGCACGACGGACGATGCAGCACGGCCCGGCGTGGCGTGTCGTGCTTGGGCTGGCCCGCCCGTGTGAGCACGGTCGGCATGGAGGCACGCCCGGCATGGTGGGCACGCCCTGATGGGGCGATGGGGTCCTGATCTTCCGATAGGATGATAACTTTGATTTTTGGTGGAGGTGACTTTTGCGATCCGACTACAACCGTACGACGTCGCCTGCGCCTTAGCAATCGCTAAACCACACTCCAAGTCGTTATCAACCGTGCCAAGAACGCGGTTGACCTGACCACGAAGGTCTATTCCTGCATGCAACCGAGGAACAAGCAAGAACAAGATAAGAAGCAATCTGAAATTGCAATTATTTATATTGAGTTCAAAAGGTGGGATTCCGAAGGCTGTCTTGACAGGTGGTCGTCCGACACAACTGAAGAACAGAAGTTTGCACAAGGGCTAAACCAAAACTCAACGAAATTCCAAGAAAACTAGAAGGGTGCGACCTCCTTAAATAGGGGAGGGAGGGCCGCGCAATACTAAGAAACAAGGGGTGGTACTACTCATGGTACTGTTCACGTGAGCATGCACTGTGAACGATGGGCCTAGGGTGGGGCACCTCCCCTTTGGGCCCAAGCATTACAAGGCCTAATTTGACCCAAATAGGTGACGTAGCACCTTCTTTTGATGATTACGGTGCGCACAGAAGGAATTTGGAGACGAGGCTTAATCCATCGGAAAGAGGACGAGAAAAGCTTTTCAACAAGTACTCGTGGACCTCAAACGGATTCCGTATGTGAAAGTTATGCACTTTTGAAGTTGGGCCATCAAGCTGAATCCGAATTGATCTGGAGGCCGAATTGCATTCCAAAACGTGTCCAAGTTGAACTCTTGCTTGAATTGGTGCAAAAATGATGTGGGGCTGTAAAAATATATATTTTCATCATTAGATAGCATCGTATTCTCATTTAAAATGTGTTGAAGCTGAAGAAACGAATTCACCTTTAGTTCAATCTTGATATTGGACGCTGTGGTCATATGTGTCTGATAAAGAACTTATGATATCCTCCCCTTCTTGACAGAAAACCGTCCTCGGTTTTAACATATGTGTAGCCTCACGTGTTGTATGATATTGATCATAAATCTTGGTACATGATAATAAACGCAACAAACTCTCATTATGTAATATCATAAGTTCTTTATCAACAAAGTAAAACCTGTTTGAAACGACTTCACCTGATAATTTAAGGGATACGTAGAAATTCTTGTAATTGGAACAACAAGCACAACAAATATGATTGTATCCATAGAGTACATGTTCTCATCATCCTTCCCTTCTTGCAGACAAAGCCGTCATCGGCTTTTAATAAGCTGAAAATAGGGTAACAAAGAAGCCAAGGTGTATGCATGGTATATGTATATGTCATTCGTTTTAGTAGTTCTCCGTTGTTGCACAATTAATGTTATTAAACAAAGCGATCATAAAAGCTCAACGTTTTATTAACCCAAGAGTAATCATATATGTTTATGAGCAAATCAAAATTTCTCACACAGCAATTATTGCAACTAGTTTTGCAAATGTAAGTGAAGTATTTATGCAATTCAAGTCTCGAAGTTGTAAACTTGCGGTGGTGTCACATATGGCTAAGCTACAACTTTAGAATCAAACAACGTTTATCCATATAATCGATTTCAATTGAGCAACAACAAATTCATCTAATAAGGTTGAAAAGATTTGCATGTTCTTACATACATCAATTTCATTATTCAGATTGTCAATGTTAGATGATTCGACAAAAGAAGAACGATAGGCATTGAATGATCACTAAATTTTATTTTTCTTTCATAATGAACAAGATTGAGCATACAAGCGTTGTTCAAAACAGCAAGTTTCAATTCATCCATGTGATCACAAGTTATGCATATTCGATATACAAGAAATAGATTTTCTACACCATATTCTCCAATTAAATTAAACTTATACCCAGGGGTGTAAGCACTAAACAAGAATTTCGAACATGCAAGTTCAGAAACTTTCTCCATAGCATGTGACAATTTCAAAGGTAGATCTAACATGATGTAACACAACGAATTAGCAAGAGAAATTCTAGTCAAAACTTCTTTATCTCTAACCAAAGCCACATGATCATTGTATGCAATTAATTCATCACATGAATCACTCAAAACAGCTGGCAATTCAATCATTTTTTGACAAGGTGCACTCAACTCATTCTCAACACTCAAATCAATGCAGTGTGAATTCTCTACTTGAAATATGGGCGTGTCAGAATTGTTTTCCACTAAGTTTTGCTCTAAAATAGCATGAACATTGCATAATTTTAGTTCGTCACAAGCATACTCACCGTGAGTGATGATAGCACCATGATCTTTACCTTTTTGGCTCTCCTCAGATGACGTAGGTGCATCCATCTCCTCATCTTCGTTCTCAACCAATGGAGTCAATGATTCAATCAGCTCATGATCCTCTTCGACATGGTTCTCAACTACCTGCAAGTTGTTAGTCATAGGAAAAGGCACAAACGCGGGTTTGTTCTCATATTTCTTATCATCAAGCACTCTCAATTTCTCCTCAATCTAACTTTCAACCTTACAAGCAAGTATAAACAAATGAGGGAGAGAATTATATTCTTCGTGAATGAGAAGGTCCTGAATTTCTTTATTAAGACCACATAAGAATCTATTCTCTGTAACTTCAACATGTTCCTCTAAGCCACAACGCAATAAACGAGTTTTTAATTCATGATAATATTCCCTTACAGTTCTACTTCGTTGTTTTAAACGTTGCAATTTAGCTAGCAAATAATTAGCATGATATTTAGGAACAAAGTGATCTCTTAAAAGTTTCTTTAATGCATGCCACGTTTGAGGCACTCTTCCAAGTTTACTTAAGTACTTCCACCAAAGTATTGCATCATCAATAAAAATACTAGTGGCAGCTCTAATCTTTTGCCTATCAGACCAATCATAATATTCAAATTGTTTATCTAGTGCTATCTCCCAGTCAATATAGGCATCAGGATCAAATTCACCAGCAAAGGATGGCAAAGTGATTTTAGTTTTACCGGACGTACTATCATGATCATATACCTCCCGTAGTGAAGAATCTTGTCTCAAGCGTGCAACTTCCTCATGAATTTTTTTGATTTCCCGGTCAGTGGCTCGAAAATGTAGATCTATCTCGTAATCATCCCGTGAACCTGCCATGTGTAATACCCCGGAAATTGTTTAATTAATTGTTTAATTAATAGAGAGGACTTTGTGAAATAATTAAATTTATAAGAGTTTTGAGGGTTTTATGAAAATTTAAGACAACCGGCCTAGGCCTTGGCCGGTGGGTTTCTTGGTCAAGAGGGAGGGAGGCCACCTCTTAAAACCCTAGGCAGCCCCCCCCCTGCGCCTCCACCCCTGCGCCTCCACCCAGCCCCCGCCCGTCTTGCCCGACGTCTTCTTCCCGGTCGCAGTGGCCCAAGAACCACTCATGGCCCCGGCGCCACCACCGCTCGCCGCCCGCGGCCCGCGGTGATGTAGTCGGCGATGGCGATGGCCGCCAGAGCAAGCCGGCGGAGCCGTGAGACGCAGCCCCCCCCCGCGCGGCCCGCGCGGTGGGGAGGGGGGGAGGACGGCGGCGGGGAGGTGGGGAGGAGGAGGCGGCGGGAGGTGGGGAGGGCAGCGGCGGGGAGGTGGGGAGGAGGCGGGTGGGGAGAGGAGAAGGGACCGAGGAGGCGCCGGATCGGGGAGCCGGGAGGAGAGGAATGAGTTGGGGTGGCGACGAATCAATTTAGGTTAGGTTTGATAGTTTTGCGATTTAGTCCTTCTGTTTTCTGAAATCTATGAATATGTTTTTATGTATTTTGATTTCGTTTGTTCTAGTCCTCATAAATTCTAATTTCATCACGAAAAGATCATATACATCCGTTGTAACATGTACATCTGTATGAAGCAGTCCTTAGAATGCCAAATTTGAAGATTGAGTTAGGGTTTGAAGATGTGAATGTGTGATGTGTGTGTATATATATATATATGAGATGAGGAGAAAGATGAGGATTGTTGGATCTTAATATAACGAATGAAAAAAGTGACTGAGATATGCTGTGATTTAGGCCGAGTTTATTTTTGCACTTGTGATATAACGTGTCTTTTATCGTTCTTTCTTAAGAAATATCATCATACAAAATAATGAGTATTTTCAATGTTGCTCCTCCTTAGGGCTAGACTTGCACATGTACATAGTTGACCAACCAATTATGCCTATATCCATGTGCTCATATGCATATATACAGGTACACATACATACGTACATATATACAAGTACGTGCACATTTCTACAATCTAATCATCATTTTCTACATTTTTTAAATCACCCCAGAGTAATACATATACATGTGTATACGTACATACATATTTTCTAAATGCGAAGGCACATAGAATAATAAAAATAATAGTGCGTATTTTTTTAGTTATTTACAAAGAATGATTATTATCGCCACTAATATATCATTAACATGGCTAATTAGAAAGTATCGTCCGCATGAACTAAATACATACGTCAACTAAACATGATTACCAAGCATATTCTAGACTACCAAACCACTGTTATGCTAATGGAACGTTAATAACATACTAAGCGTATTACTTGCATGTGAATGAATATACCTCTTCTTGAAGGTCTTCACTGGATCTACACTAATTCCAACTGTGAAATCTCCCAAATCACAATAAAACCACCTCAAAAAACTAATTTAAACTATCTTTTATTATCTCTTTCTTTCTTCTTCCTTAGCTCTCTCTCACTCGAAAAGAAGAAACTCAATCTGCGCACCATCGATTTTAGGGTTAGGGTATTTTTGCGATTTAGTCCTTTAGTTTTTCTAAAATCTATGAATATGTTTTTATCTATTTTGATTTCTTCTGTTCTAGCCCTCGTAAATTCTAATTTGAAGATTGAATGTGTGATATGTATATGTGTGTGTGTGTGTGTGTATATATATATATATATATATATATATATATATATATATATATATATATATATGATATGAGATGAGAAAGATGATGATTGTTGGATCTTAATATAATGAATGAAAAAGTTCTTGAGATATGCTGTGATTTATGCCGAGTTCATTTTTGCACTTGTGATATGAGGTGTCTTTTGTTGTTCTTCCTTAGGTCACCACCACCGAACCATATGTCACATCCTCACGGCTTTCTTGCTTCTTTGTACAACATAGCTCACCCTATTGTGATTTTATTTTATGTAAGAAAATTACTACTACATGCACTTCTAATTCTAACATAGCTCCCTTCACCGACTGCCTTTTTAATTCGAACATTTGATGAGGTAACCACCCCACGTATGTTACAATTAACCATTATGTAAACAGAGATAGACTGTTATTGGTGTGTGTATTCCAAGTAGTTACTAAATGTTCCAGAAACTATTTAAAATTGATTTCTTAACTATAGTAAACTGCACTCATGACTCTCCTTGAGCTTTTCTATTTGACTAGTCGGGCAGTTCTGTGCTAGATTGTCGGGCGATGAGCTAGATGTCCACGTACGCCACAATCCAATTTGCACCAAGACATGCATACCATTGGACTAGATGACCAACTTCGAAGGTGGAATGACATGAGACAATAGTATCGAATTTTAAGTAGGTTTTTAATAAGACGGGTACAAGAGAAAGGAAGATGGCGGCCACCGCTACTATTGTCGCCGTTGCTTTCGTCGTGTATAGTTACTTTGGGCTGGCACGGCACGAACGCCGGCACGGCGGGCTTTGGGCCGTGCTTGGGCCTGGCCGAAAGCGAGACGGGCCGGCACGGCACGGCACGACGATATGACTGGGCCGAGCCGGCATAGCACGAATCGGCCCGAAGCACGGTGGGTCTAGACCGTGCCGGCACGGCACGGCCCAATTCCCACCTCTATATCAGGCAGGCTAGTCCTGCACTCTACTCAAGAAACCTTATCGCTATTGGTTTTATTCCGGTTTTCCATATTGGCAATTTCCTGCATTTCGTATTTCAAAATGGTGAGTACTGGATAATTAAACATGCACAGATGTGACACATGACACACAGCGCCCTCTGGTATGTTCTGTCGACCACCACGGTTGCAAGTTGCAAGAACTCACGCTAGCTAGTATCTAAAGAGACGCAGTATGTACAGCAGCAGTCTCTCAATGTGATCGTTATTGCCAGTGGCTGCCATTGTGGACTAGGTACCGGTGCGGCCGCGCCTCGCCGCCAGCGCCGTGCCGGTGGTAGTGCTACTGGTGCGGAACACGAGCCGGAGGGGAGAGCTGGTGCCTCCACCGGGACGCGCACGACAGCGCGGGACGAGCCATGCGGTGTTGGTGGTGGACGTAGGGTAGCAACCTGGACGTGGATGATGGGGTTGACGGCGACAGTTGCGGCATCGTCCTCGGGAACAGGAATACCCGGATGTTGAGCGGCCCGAGCCGGTCCCGTCATACTCCTCCAGCAGGTTAGCGAGGTCGTCGTCGCTCATCGCGGATACGAGCGCGTCCAGGCCCTCCGTCGGTAGCTGGGCCTCCGACCCGCACATTGATTGAATTAATCTTGTTTCGGTAGGTTTTGTTATTTTGAAGAGTTTGTATTTCATAGTTAGGAAGTATTAGTTATGGACACTAAAGAGTTTGTACTCTCTTTCGGATATATAGAATCTTTATTGAATACGTGTAAGTCATTTACTCTCAATAAAAAGGGCATTCTGTAATCAGTTTTAGGTGAGAGAAATAATAGGGAGAAAAAAATAGAAAAAAACAGAAGTGCTTAGTGCTCCTGGAAAAACAATAAGTGCTCTCGGCGTATTTGTCTCTGGTGTTTTGCCTCTCCGGCAGGTGCGTCATACAGAAGAGGTCAGACCATATTTGGGCCCCCGTCGGTTGGAAATACCGACAATGGCCACCCTTCCCACGGAAATCCAAGTTTTTTTTAAAAAAAGAATTGTACTAATTTTGTAGGAATAGAAATTTTTAAAAAATTGTACAAATTGTTAGAATATAAAATGAGCTGCAAAATAGAAAAATGATTTCGTGGAGCGTTGCAGCACATTTTTTAAATAATGTATTTTTGTTAGAAATTACAGCAATATATCTTCGTTCAATCAGTAGCGACACGTCGATAAGTCGTACACCAGTTCATCGATTTAAAATAATAATAATAATAATATTTTTGGATTGATCCAATGGAAATAATTATGGTGGAATAAAGAGCAATTTTTGTATATAATACATGTACCAAATCTTGTTTGTAGGTTGTTATTATTTTTTGGAAATAAAAGAGCGAACAAGGTAGGTTGGTCCGTTTGTGATTTTCGTAGATTCTCAAGGGTATGAAATCATTAGACTATAATAATATTTTTGTGATCATTGTATGTTGTTGTAGTACGAAAAATTTTTGAAGAATTTTGTGGGGACGATTGACGTGACAATGATTCGTAAGTACGAAGCTAAGTGATATTGTAATGTAACAGAAAATTCATACACGAAGAACTTTGGATAAATGGCGTAACAATAACAACACGACAATTGATCCGATAGGGGGTTACATGGCACGTAGGCTAACGAACCAAGAATGGTACACGCATGCCTTTAGAAAATTAGAAATAAATGAGACATATGGACAAAGAGGGTGGAACTACTGCGTTAACCACGACAATTTGCCCTTCCTCTTGAGGTTGACGTTGTAGTCCTCACGGGCAGCCATGGCCTTGGCTGCCGGTTGACCCTTTCTCTCGCGCTCCTCCACATGAACCTCGCGCTCCCTACGCCTGCACGCCTCCAGGTGAGCTTCCGTCTCCTGGCGGATACGATCGCTTCGATCTTCGATGCGCCACCGCTCCTTCATCCCGTCGTGTGCCGTAAGTGCATCCCACTCCTTGCAGTTCAGTTGCAACTGGTTGTGCGGGTGGATCTTACGGTCGATCCATTTACGATATGCACATAGTGAATCTGAAGACTTCGGGAAGAGGAATAAGATAGTTAATGCATGCCATAGAAAAGAACTAGTAGAATATACTATAATCCGTCCTTATCGGTTGCTGATAGCGGTTCGTTTCCCAATGCCGGTCGGTATAGTTCCAGGCATAGTTACGGTAGCCCCAGTAATGCTTGCCCAAACTCAACCACTGCTTTGACTTGAAGAACTTGCATGTGTCCCTGCATCAGCAGAGAGGGGGCATCTACCCCACGGGCGGGTCCTGAGGCGAACGCTCGGTGGGAACATTTTGGTATGGGTTGGGGTTAGAGGTGCGAGGGACTTCGTTTGGGAGGTGACCTCTGCACGCTCTACTTGTTTGTCCCTAGCTGTTGCAGCCCTTGCAAGTCGGGTGATCTCCTCCCATTGCTTCTCCATGCTAGGGATGTGGTGTTTTAGCCGTGGTGCAGAAAATACAGTGCGGAAGGGGTAGTACTTATAGGCTAAGCCGGCATAGCGTTGTAGGATCAAGGATACCGACTAGAGGGGGGTGAATAGGAGGTTTTAAAAATTTTCTTTTCACTTAAGCAATTCGCTCCAATTTTAATAGCTTGAATGTATAATTAATCAAACCTACACAATTCTAGTCAAGAGAGTAAATAAGTTAGCACAAAAAAGACAATTCAATTTACACTAAGCAATATAAGCAAGAAATAGAAGGATGTAAAGTAGAGAAGTACATAACAACGTTTTACTGTGGTATCGGAAACTTGCCGGTTCCCCCTAATCCACGTTGAGGTTAGCCTGAACGAATCGAACTGGCTCCACGAATTAAGCCGAAACACCTCAATCACTAAGGGTAGCTCTTCCCCGCTCTGGGTAGGTGAGCTACAACCTTCACAAGAAAACCGAGTCTTCTCACAATCTCCTTTGAGAAGATCACCGATCAAAACTCCTCCCAATCGTCCAGGTGCCGGCAAACACCAAGAGTAATAAACCAAGAGCTTCGCTTGATTGCAAACAAGTGACAAGGATCAAACTAATGAATGCAATGCACTTTTTGATTAACCACCTCAAATAAGTGCTCAAGAGAGAAAAGAGGTGTGGAGTGAATGCCCAATGATCATGAATGTTCAATAGGGTCTCTAATATCAGTCCTAGAGCAGTGGTACGGGTATTTATACCTTCCACCTACCAAAACTAGCCGTTTGGAACAAATTCCAGAAAAATCAGGACAAGCGGAACTACCGCCGGTCTAAGGCCGGTAGTACCGCTCCTCTATCTCACACGACAGAACGGCTACGTCAGAGCCTCTGCAGTGACCGTTGGGTAGTCGGCGCGGTACTACCGCCGTTGTAAATTGTGATACTACTGTTGACCGGTAGTTCCGCAAAGCCGGCGATGTACTACCGCTCGAGCCGAGCTCCAAAAGTTCAAATTTGGTGCTCTCTGAAAAAAAGGCTCCGCCTCCTCCCGAACTACACGTGTCCCAGTATCGCTCTAACAATGAACTACCGCTTTGATGCGGATACGCACGTGCTTAGCACTTTTCAGGCGAATACATTATTTCATTGGAAAGAAGTATTGAGCCGCATTAAATATTGTCAGGTGAATTTGTTTCTTAAGGAATTTCTTTTAATTGATGATGAACTTGGAATACTACCTCATGCTATTAATTTATGTATTCTTAGGTATGATTCATGTGAAGACTTGGAAGAGCAAAAGGGAGGAGCACAAGGACTTAAACTACAAGTTTTGGATAAGATTTTCAAGCCAAATTCGGATCTCCCACATCCTCAATCCAATTCAAATTCGGATTCAACTCAGAATTCAATTCGGATTCGGTTCGGGACAGCCTGACAGTCAGTTACTAAAAAGGCCATAACTTTCACAAACGGAGTCCGATTCAGGTGTTCTTGTACTCGTTGGAAAGATAATTTCAAGAGCTACGCAATGGATCCTTCCCCACCTTCAAATTATCACAGATTAAAAGTTATGGCCGAAACATTATGACGGCTTAATTTTAGGTTTTTCCCTTTGTGTGAGTTTGTTTCCAAACACATGTAGGGATAAGTTGGAGTTGGTTTAAGACCTCTTGGCCAGCCATGAGGTGGACAGGGAACTATATATTAAGGGTTAGATCCCCATTGTAAGAGGACCATGTTTGAGAATAATGAATCTACTAAAGTTTGTTCGAGTTTAGCATTGCTACCGAAGTTCCATAGGGAATTAGGAGTGATTTTCTTCAATCAAGATCGTTCAACCTTTCCATTGGGAATTGAGAGCGCGATGGAACTTCATCGGTGGTCGTGAAGTTCAGCACGTTTGATGAATTATAGAGTGCTAACTCTTGCATTGGCAACGAGAGATCACTACGGTTCATCAAATCCACATGAGTATCTTGATCCAACGTCGAGAAGATCAGGCGACCCCGTATCACGCTTCCTTAAAAACTCGAAATGCATCCGGAGGGTGCTCTTTGGAGAAAAGGGTCCGCTCGGGATCCGGAGCTTCCGGTCGCCGGTAGTTCCGATTTTATCTGCGGAACTACTGCTAGGCGGTAGTACCGATGTTGAAATTATGAACTACCGCTCTTCCGCATGAGCGATGTTTTGGCTTTTAAACATATTTTTCAAGAATGCATGATCCTAGTTGATCCATGTGGCACATAAAATTTGCTATCAAGCTACTTGCCATGATCCCTCTTTATGGTACGATTATTTAACCTATAATCCGGTCTTCCACCTTTTCTCCTAAGACCGGTAAAAGAGAAAGGGATCCTATTCTACATATACCTTTGCCTTGAGTCATGTTTGATCTTCAACCTTGTCCTTTGGCTTGCATTTTGTCCACCATAAATGGACTTAACCTTTAAACACTTATAAAACACGTTAGTCTCATATTCACATAACCTCATTAATTACCAAAATCATTTTTAGGGGCCTAGATGCTTTCAAGCGTACACTTTGCAAGTCCAATTCGGTTTTGGGAAAATTCGCGTCTGCGAGGCAGGGGCACACCGGACGATTCATGGACCAGCGTAGCATCACACTGCTGCAGTGTTGGGTCTTGTCGGTGAGAAAAGCTAATTCGTTGGGTCACATCGCGAAAAGGTGAGTCGTTGGGTCATATCACAGCGTAAAGTCGCCTCACCGAGATAGCGTTAGGACGGTTTTTAATTCTTAAAAATTGTATTTTATCATGCCTCTTTCAGTGAAAATGTTATTTGCGCAAAATGACGTCATTTTATGAGTAGCTTGTAGTAATGTTCGGATGTGACATACAAATTATTTTTGACAGACATCCGAGTCACGTCATGTGCAAGGATGGCTTGTTGGGTCACGTGTTGCGCGAAGACGGGTCGTCACGTTGTTGCAAAAAGCTGGCTCGTTGGGCCACATCGGTGCGAAAAGCTACCTCATCGGTTCATGTTGGTGTGAAAAGCTGCCTTATTGAGTCACGTCAATGTGAAAAGCTACCTCGTTGGGTCATAAAGCACACTACCTCCCCCTGCAGACTATAAAATGCATGCGCGCCCTAAAAGACCATGCACTCGACCCTGCCAACAGTAGGAAGAAGAATCTTCCCCGTCATATAGTAACATGTATGGCTTAGATCGAGGGGCCAACACCTCCCCAGCCCAAAGGTCCCTATAGTGCACATCCAGCCCGTATGAGTAGAACTCCGCACTCTAAGTGTCATACATGTGGTGCATGTCGTAATACTCAAAGTGCCATCACCCACAACCTCGCCCACATCTCCATGCTAGCACCATCTACATCAGCGCCAGAGACCAACCTAGGCACTACATCAGCAACGCCTTCACCAGAACCAGGCATGCCTGATGACTTTATCCGCTCCATGAACTGAACATACACCGTCGGTCTAGCATATATTGTAGCAGAAGGGTTTCAAACAACCTCCATGTAATTTTGCCACGACGCCACTTGTCACCTTCAGAAGTTGTCATAAGGTCTTCCCTGAACCACCCACCATGGCGCAGCTTGTTCCTTGCAATGGCGCAATCGAACGTGGAATGGACACACCTCCTGAGCTTTGAGAGGCCCATGCCTTCAGACCGAGCGCCTGGATCACGGTCCGGTCACAGTTTGATAGGTCCGCCTCGTACGGTCTGTAACATCCAAGACAATCCCCGTAGAACACGAATAAATTATGAATGTCCAACATGGCGTACCTAAAACAGGTGTACAACAGGACAGTTAGCTCACTAACATATTAACCAACAACTCTACAAAATTTCATAATTTTTCAACGTTTTTTGCTTTTTAAAATAAATTAGGTCTTTTGACTTTTCGTACAGGCATTTTGGTATTTTTTTAAAAAAAATTCTCTTTATTAAATGTTGTAAATTTTAGAAAAACACAAAAAGCCACAAACGGTTATTGCAATATTACTTACATTTTTTTGGAGTCTAAAGCATTTTTATTTTCATCACAATTATCACAATTTACCACTCCATTCAATCCAACCTACAAAAAATCATGAGAGTATCCAACATTGAGTTACACCATTTCGCATTACTTTTGTCGTTGCTAAACTACGTACAATTGAGCATGTACCACCGTAAAATTCAAAAATTAGTCATAATAGTACTGCATAATATTTCTAAGCAAACAACAACAACGATATTCAATTTTGAACATAACAGTACTAAGCACATAAAATGCTAAGAATAGTAAGTATTTTGAAATGCATAAAAAATGCAATCTTGTTCCTATTCAAACAAAATAACCTACGCATAAGCTATGGCATTCATATAATTAGCATAACAAACAAATATTTAACGACACTAGCAACGTTGTTTCTTCGACATCAACTAAGGTCAATGCCCATTTACACAAGCCTAACTACCACCATTTTATATTAACAAACTACCATTTTTGTAATTACATGCTAACCACGTTGCTACAAAAACTAGCATATGTTGATGAAAATTACCTTTCTCGGATGCTCAAACGTCGATCTGCAATTTTTCCAAATACACAAACTTGAAATTAAAATTAAAAGCGACTCCAAAATCCAATGCTTGAACGGCCTTACTTCCTCTCTTCTCAGCTGCCTCTTTCGGTTTCTCCTTCATCTGCAAAATGGTGCTCCTGCCAATTCCAAAGAGAAATCCCACCCTGTAATACCCTGATCGTCGATTCGGCGTAAGTTTTAAAATAATCACGTAGTCGCTGGTTTTTTGGTAAATCACGGTAAGGAAAAAATAAAAATTGTAGAACAGTATAAAATGAATAAAATAAATTAAAAATTAAAGAATAGAAGAAGAGAAGGAGGAGAAGAAGAGGAGAAAAGAAGAGGGGTGATCCTAAGGGATCATCTAGGTAGTTTTTCCCCATTCCAAACCCTCTGTTTTATGGAGTAATTAGAATTCTTGGCACGGAATATGAAGGGAATTAATAGATTGATTGTCCGATTAGAGATTATCTGCAGTCTGCCTGTAGATTGATTCGCGCAGTGCGTCCATTTGCGCGGTTTCGACCCATGAAACGATTTTTCCTGCGGATCTTCCCAAAAGGAAAATTGTAGAGGACTTCGAAACCCATCTTCTTTATGTTTTTCAGAATTTTTGGCCACGGGATCTGCGCGTAGCAGAGTCGGGAATACCGCTGTCTGTCAGGGGAGCAGATTGGGACAGACTGCTGTTCAACTGTGATTTAGGGGTAGTAAATGATTTTTATGATTATGCTCGCAATTGAGAAAATTGTAGGGAATTCAGTGATCTAGCTGCTGTATAATAATTACATTTTTTGGATCCTTGTACTGTAGTTGGGATGCATTTAAATCTTGCTGTCCAGTTTGACAGAACAGAGAACTTCCTCTGTTTTGTTCATTAAGTTGCACCTAGCTATGATCAAAATAAAAATATGTGATCTTCACGAAAAATGAAGGCATTTAAGTGATGAATCCAGATACATATCGTTTGCTATTAATGGATTAATATTTGTAAAGATACAAAAATATTAAGCAGCGCTGCTGTAGTGGGTAGTTTGTTGAATCGTTGAGCGGAGAGGAGTATGTGTGGGTTCGGGGTTCTAGCGATGTCTTTAATCTTTAAGTCACACGCTTTGTTTGCTATAGCATTGTGTTGAGAGATACCTTGTGGACAAGTGGTCTTGCTGCTGAGCGCACGAGACTGCTTCGCTTCAACGGTTGAGGCAAGTAAACGTAGCGGTTGTGCTACTGCTTAACTCGTTAATTATTCTACCTTCACACTGATTAATTCTATTAATTGGTAATGCTATGTCTTTGTTACATGCTTCCCTAACGTGGTTCAGATGGTAGTATTTTTATGAATTCAATTGATTATGATCTTGGTGGATTAATTGTGGATGTGCGGGATTGTTCTTGATGAATCTATATAGTTATGGGGTAGAAACCTTTACGAGTATATTGTGGTCTAAGTGGTAGTATTCTTAGTGAATACTTGTGGTTGTGGTGGTAGCAATTATTGATCAATTGATAGATTTGGATATATTGCTCGTAATCATGTGGAAATTTGTTTAGTGTGCTAATGCGGAGTATGAAAATAAATATGGGGTGGATATGTGGTTGTGGATATGTTGTGAGCATGTTGATGCTCCTTTGTGGTTGGAATTCATGTGATTTATGATTATCATATCATTCATATCATATCATGACATTTGCATATGTGGATGTCGCCGCACCTAGCCTCGACCGCATCTAGGTACAACATCGTATATTGCAGAATACGATGCACCTCTTATCCTACCGGAAAGAGTGTTGTGGAGCATAGCATGAAAGCATTCATATGCATTGCATTGTGGAAATATCATTTGTATATCTATGCAATGTATTGTGGTGAAGTTATTTTATGGAATTTTAAACTTCATAGTTGTAATGTGGAATTGGCTCATATGAGCTACTTGTGGTATGAGGAATGTAGATGTGGTCGTAGAATGTGGTTCGTCTCTTGTGTATGGTAAGGGTTGTGATTGTGGCATGAGATTCTTTTCTCTTGTGGTAATTGTTGATAGCAGTTGTGGATGTGAGAAATAATAAAGTAGTGAAGTAAAACATACATATGTTTTATTGTCTTTGGTGGTGGAAGTGGTAGATGTTTTAAAGTAGTCAAACAAGATTTATTTGCTAATATTTTACCGTCGTTGATATGATTTGAGGTTGAGGATATAAATATTGTTAATTGTGGAAGATTAAATGTTGATGATTAAACTATTGTAGTTTAATTAGCCTGTTAAATAGTTTGCTTCCTGAGATTTTTATCTCACCCTTGCTTCTTCCCCCCTACAGGTGATCATTGAGCATGCAAGGGAAGGGTAGAGCGGCACCACATTGATGCACTTGGATAATAATTTTATGCTGTAATAAAGTTGAAAGGATTCTAGTCTTTGCTTCACTATCTCATCAATGATTACTTTAACTTATTAGTGTTAAACTTGTAAACTATTCTTTGGTTAAATTGTTGGAGGTTGTTTTAAATTATTAAGTTGATTATCAATATCCTGTATCTTAGTTGAATATGCTTCCGCTTATCCTATCTTGTTTAGGAATCGTTGTCAGATTATTTTATCTTGTAATTTGGCTAGTTGTGGAGTGGTTTTAGTGGCATCCTAGGGTAATGTGGGTACTAGGGTGTTACACACCCATTTAAACAACCAAATGGAGGGGAGGGAGGAGACTAGTTGTGCTTGGCGCTACCATCCGGAGAACGCATGGCATTGCCCAAGAGAACACTCGCTCATGGCTTTGAACACACACTTACACGGTGGAGAGGATGAACACGGTAGAACAACTGAGCACAAATGCTTGTTCTATTAGTTACTCAACTCAAAGAATACAATGACTAAGTACATATTTATACACATGCAGAACCAACTTGATTGTCCTATTCTTTTGCTAATCTACTAACTCTCCAACGCATGCATAGCCAGCTACATGACCTATTCTTTTGCTAATCATCTTGACCACTAACCAACTCTAACTGCTAACACAGGCATGTAGCCAGTTGTGACAAATCCACACCTCACCATGCACATGCACTCACGTATTGCAAACTTGACATGCTAAACTAACCAAGTCAAGATTATGGCCAACATTTTCCCCCCTAATCTTGACTTACTAAACTTCACAAGACGAAGTCTGATCTCCTGACGCATCTCTAAGGAGTTTTTCCTTCTTCTTATTGACCAGGCCGCCAGTGACACAGCTTGTTGGCGTCTTTCACTTCTTTACCATCGGTGACACACCTCGCCGATGACTTCAACCTCTACCATAGCTCCAATTATCTTTTGCCAGTACCATCGGCGACGGAGACACACCTACAAGAACTCACGCTTTCTCGTGGACACAACTAGCACAAGAATACACACATGTACAACAGCTAGACAGGAGTACACGGAGAGAACACATTTCTATTCTCTTGTACTACTAAACTCTTGGACACAACTAATTCACAGTGGAGGAAAACAAAAGAACGTCATAAGCACACACACAGCTTTTGGCACTCGACAGACCCGGAGCTTTTCCATGTGCTCTCATTCTTTATCCTCAACAATATGTCACGGGAGCCCGCCGCTCCGTCATGACATCGCGTCGCATTGCGCCCTGCAGGCGTAGCGCCGCAGCCGGCGAGATCCGCTGCCGCCAACCGAGCAAGGCCGCACGACTTCTCCTTGCACCTCGCCTCGATACCAATTGTTGGCATTGCCCAAGAGAACACTCGCTCATGGCTTTGAACACACACTTACACGGTGGAGAGGATGAACACGGTAGAACAACTGAGCACAAATGCTTGTTCTATTAGTTACTCAACTCAAGGAATACAATGACTAAGTACATATTTATACACATGCAGAACCAACTTGATTGTCCTATTCTTTTGCTAATCTACTAACTCTTGAACGCATGTATAGCCAACTACATGACCTATTCTTTTGTTAATCATCTTGACCACTAACCAACTCTAACTGCTAACATATGCATGTAGCCAGTTGTGACAAATCCACACCTCACCATGCACATGCACTCACGTATTGCAAACTTGACATACTAAACTATCCAAGTCAAGATTATGACCAACAAACGCACGTGGAGGAGAAGGGGACGGCCGAGCGGGCATGCATGCCACCCGCCTCACATGGTCTCCCTGACACCTCGTGCGGTGGGCGACCGCGTCAGGAAGGTGGTGTGGGGGCGGAGGGGGCGCTAGTAAGGGTCGCACGTTGGGCGGCCACGCTAGAAGAGAAGGTGCAGTAGGGGGCGCGTCATGGAGCTAAATTCGGACTTCTGTGGGGAGGACAGCCATTGTCGGTATTTCCGACGACGAGGGGCCAAATATGGCCTGAACTCCATGCAGAACAACAGAGAGCAGATGAGCTGTTTCTGGGGGTCACGTCCAGAAGACCAAAGGGTCCAACGGAGCAAGAAGAACATCACAGAGAGGCTTTTGCCTTCCTCTACCAGATGGTGCATCACGTAGGGAGTAAGCGCGTCAAGTCTAGGAGGCAAGGCGCTTGCAGTTTCTTCATCTACCAGCTGGTGCATCACGTAGGGAGTAAGCGCGTCAAGTCTACGAGGCAAGGCGCTTGCAGTTTCTTCATCTACCAGCTGGCCAGAAATTTATAAGCGCGTCATGTCAGTGGCGGACCAGAAATTTTAAAACAGGTATTCAAAATTACAAAAATATTATTTAATAGAAAATATAAATATATACAATAGCAAAAATTAAAGTACAATTATTCATACTAAAGGTAACATCTCAAATAATATAAAAATTTATAAAGTAATTAAAAATTAACACAACGATGATTCATGTCTTGCAAGCGAGATAAAATGTCATGTAGACAAGCATATAAAAGGAAGCAACTTCAGCAATAAGTGAAGAACATAATTCAAAGTCTAATAATTTTAACCATGATGGCTGAAATTAGAGATGAATTGTTTCCCTATAACTACTAACCTAAGTCGTAGTTCAAATCCGAATAATTCTACAATAGAGTTGTACAATCACAATGAGATGCTTTAATAAAGTGAAAAGACAATTTTCTTTGTCAGATTTTTATGTTTTACAAGCAGAAGTTCAAATGTGCTTTTATCATGATCATACTTTGTTGAACGGTTTCTAACTATCTTAATCCGAATTAACTAAACTGCTAAACAAAACATGGATCAGATAGCCAGACACCAAAGGGGATCAAATTATCCAAGTGTCCAACACATCAAGCTACAAGAAAGACTTGACAATACTTGCATAGTTTCTAAATAATTGTTACATCAGTTATCAGAATATAATCAACTACTATGCAAAATCTTAATTATTATAGATGTATCACTTCTTTAAGCAAAATACAACTCACATCTTTATTTAGACACATAATTTTGCTTTAAATCGGAGATTGCTGGGGGAGGAGAAGGAGATGGAGGGATTACTGCATTAGGGATATGGGGCCATGCCGCCATACGGGTCGTTGGGTCGGGGAGGACAAACCTGCGTGGTTGTGCCGCGCCGACGAGCGACAATAGCGAGACGACTTGTGACTTGCGAGACATGCGCTCCAGTGCTCCTACGCAGCCTCTTGAGTCCTGCCTCCAAAAGTCCAGAGTCCAAAAGACCAGAAGTCTCCTGCGCCGCCAGATAGAGAAAACCAGAGAGGATAGACTTGAGTGAGAGGAAAGACTGAGTGAGACCTGGAGTTTCTACCGTGTGTCGTGTGAATCATGACAGTGGGCTAGTGGGCCTAGGCCAGTGTCCGGTGCCAATTTGAGCCTGGGAAATGGGAATTGGTTAAAAGGATTTGGCGTCAATTTAGACTGACTGGGTATTAACAGAACGAATTTGGTCCAACTACTAGTATACATATGTATTATACTAGTACATTGCCCGTGCGTTGCAACGGAATCCAAACATAAAAGATGATTCATAAATTCAGCTAAGAATTTTTTACTTCCTTCTGCAGAACCTTGTTCTCCTGCTACAGTGACTTCTCCTGCAGCAAGAATGCAGTGTGTAAGTACAGATAGTACTTGCAGGCATGTTCGAACGTCCCATGACTTGCAACAGGCGATGGTCAGCTAAAGATGTCATGGCAAGTTAGCAAGTTATCACACCTATTTAGGTAAGCAAGGCTGACAATTTACCTTCTTTTGAAGCTCGGAAATGGACTCGAGCATAAGCTGGCTCTGCACATACAACGAATTTTGTAGTTGTCAGCTCTTGACCATACAGAGCATGTCATTGTAAACTACATACACATAATGTGGATATCTCAGTCTAGAAGCTACCTACTTCGCTGAACTTTTCTGCTAGTGTATTTCTTTTTTTTCTAGATAATCTACTACTGTATTAACTGATATGAATTACTACCTTTCTGGATCTGATATGTTTCAGTTAACTTTCCAGCTGCTGCTCGAGGTGCTATAGCTCCTTGAGATTCAAAGATTCAAGATCCTCTCCCATGAGGTGCCTGCAAGAAAAACAAGTTCAGTCACATTTACATCTCTAACAGTGTATAGTACACACTGGCAACCAATTGAAATACTTTGAACCAACGGAAAGCAGAAGTTTCTGCTCAATACCTGTCATTACATACTCAGGCACAGCATAACCATAGGTGCCAACAACCCGAGTAGAGACATGAGTTTTATCACCTTGAGGACCAGCTTTTGCCTAGGCACCTAGGTGCATGAAACACTCGTCCTAGATATATATATAAATAAATTAGATATATATATAAAAATAAATAAGAGGGTTTATGTACAAGCAAAAGGAAAAGAGGAATTGATAATCCCGTATGCGAGGAACAAATTAATTGAGAGAGTAACCAGGAGAATAATTATCGAAAGCAGAAAACGATTTGGCCGTTTCTGGCTAGTAAGAAACACAGTGGTTCATACAATTTTAGTTAGATAATACCCCAATTAATCCTGGCCATAATAGTCAAGTTAGCATGCATTAGAGATACATTAACAAAAGGTGTATTCAGGTATACGTCACTGATTCTGGTAGTAACTAACACATGGACGATCCACAAAAACCATAGCACTCCGTCACATATATTTACTGCAATTCCAATGTTTGGTGTTGGAAAGGATGTATCATTAAGCACATACGGGCCATACTTGAGTTCTGCGCAAATGCAGCTCGAGGTTGTTCTCAACTTCTTAACAATTCTTAACTTAATGTGGCATGACAGTCAGTGGGAGGCAACACAGGTAGTTAAGAGCACAAGTAGTCTGCAAATTGACATGGATCACAAACATTGGTAAAGAAGGCCGAAAATGGTCCGCATGAGCAACCTATAACTTTGCATGGAAAGTAGAGAAACAGATCAGAGCTAAGCTAGAAAGAAGAACAGGCGTTACAAAGATTTGAAACAATGTAATGACTTCACTGAGAACAGATACTAATAGGAAGTATCCTCCCAAGAAATAGCGCAAAAACCCCAACATATCATCATCAGGGCCAGGATTGAAGAAAACATTGTTGCTTGTGCTTTTTCCAAAAATCCACTGCCACACACCACCATCGTTTTCAGGCAAGTAATTATTGTCCATTTAAATGTTCCCAGACATGTAGCACATTATACCTAGAGAATGTAACAATGATATAAATTACACACTAACAATCTCTAGGACATCACAGGACTCACAACAAGCAAATAAACAATATATCAGAGCACCTTGTAGTAACAACTATCAAATATATGGTTGATGCACTATGATTTTTCAGGACAGGTTACGGTCAAAAAGTGCTGTTGAACAGGACCATGATGAAATTGCTCACAGATAAAGATTAGATTTAGATTAATTCATCATAGCATACAACTGGCAGTATGGCAGTAACTCATATTTTCTGCCACTGTGCCACATGATTACAAGGCTAGCACATACTACTAACTAAAAGTTAATTCACCATCTAATACTACAAGGTATACTTGTTAAGCAGGAAAGTTATAAAGATTTCAGCTGCAGAATAGAATTGAGTCAACTAAGTTACCTAACTTCACAGTCAACTTCTCCTGTGACTTCACCATCACCTAAAAATCAATTTCCCCCAATAATCACAAATCAGCATGACCAAATTCATCTGAAGAGAGAAGAGGAGAGTAAGAAATTGAGCACCACAAAGGAAATTACCTACACAACCTGCACTCTCCACCGAATATATGAAATGCCATCACAGAACCCAGTTGGCTCTGAAAACAACCAACGCAATTCAAACCGAATCAGATTAGGAGGGATCCAAGCAAGAACCCAATGCTACGGATCGGGTGGATCTAGCCCCACGTCCTCGAAACTAACACTAACATCTACGCGGGGATGAGACCGTGTGAAAAAGGAGGATCAAATCGTGCATGGGAGGATCCCGCACCTAGTGGATGTAGGTCCGAAGGGTTCATAATTACCTCAAGATGCCGCGCCCACTTCCTCTCCTTGACTGGTGATGGCGGCATGGACAAAGGGAGACGATAGCGCGAGGAAGGAGAAGACGGCGCGATGTGACCGCAGCCGTGGCGGCGGCGTGGGGGAGGAGCCGAATCTGACAGTCCCCATACATGGCGCCTCCGTGCCGCCCTCTTTCCCCTATCCGCAGCGTCGTTATGGCGGATCCGGTCGATCTACACTGCCGAGTAGATTCGAAGGATCTGACCATGCCGCACGGTCCCCGACGACCGCCGTGAACCTTCGACATGTCCCTCGTCACGGGTCACACACCACCTTCTCCACTCGCCGCCGATGTGCCTGCCTGCCGGGCAACGCGGGCGGGATGAGGGGCGAGGAAGGCGGTTGAGCTCGGCCTCGGCCTTGGCGGAGGAGACCCACTGCGGGCATAGGCATGCGGAGGATGGAGAGCTCGGTGCCATGGTCTGCAGTGGCGACCTCTAGGGTTTGGTGAATCTGGTGAGGATGAGTTTGAGAGTGGAGGGATAGCGAAGTGGAGACCGCCGGGAGGCAGAGCGCGGTGGCGGCAGCAGAGCGGAGCGGAGATGTAGTCGAGGCGAGGCGGGCGGTGTCGGAGGAGGCGAGCGGGGTGGGGAGGCGGCGCGGGCGGGGAGCGGGAGGCGGTGGCAGCGGGAGGAGGGAGGCGTCGGCGGAGCGGGGAGCGGGAGGCGAGGGGTGCGGCGAATCGAGGGTGCGGAGGAATCGATGGGGAGGAGGCGGTTCGATGGAGGCGGGCGCCGATCGGATTGAACAGGCGGAGAACGTGGGAGAGAATCGGTGGGGAGAAGGCCCACACGTCGGCGCAGACGGAATGGGGAGCACGACGACCGCCACCAACTCTAATTTTTAAGTAGTAGAGATCTTGTATATAGTTTTTTTTGTAAAAATTTAGATATTCCCATGGAGAGGAAGGCGCGTCTTTGGACCGAGCGGTGCCCGAGCCAAGATCAAGGAAAATATTCCAACACGTCCCTCAGCTTCCGTTGCAGATCTGAAACGATACAGCGAAACAAATTTAGTCAAACACCGGACACGAGCCAGACTTCTCGGTGGATGTGCGTGCGTTATACGTTGGTAGATTTATACCGTAGAAATGGAGGGAGCAGTCGACGGAGAGCACGCGGTTATCACAGCCAACGTAGCTTACGTAGTGCAGCGCGCCGTCGGAGTGGCGAGGCAGGATCCTTCCGCCGTAGCTGCACAGGAATTTGACGCTTCCTTCGGCTGCCGCAGCGGCGTCCTGACTGCCCCACGACAATTCAGATTTGTGTTTGTGAAGCAAGAAGCAGTATGCTTTGGAGCAGTAGCTCACTGGCTTGGCGGCCCCACGAGCTGCTTCAAGCTCGTCTCGCGACCTGCTCGCTTCTTGTATAGCGTGGGAGACACATGGTTTCGACGCAAAAGATCAAGGTTAAAAGAACAGTACAATTTAGCGTACATTCTGATGATGTTTAACACTATTTTCAGGGGGCAGAATCGTATCAAATGTTAAACTCTAACCAGACAGATCGAGCAAAGCTGGTGTGTTGCTGCATGTGGGAGGACCGCAAGCCACTTGGACTAGCTGGATCCGCAATAGATGGTCCAGATCGAGCACTACAACAACCTTGAGCCGTACCAAAATTACGAACATCTCACAAGATGATTGGTCCTAGACGCCGATATTACAGTTTACAGCTGTGTGTTACATACTCCTGTTTGATAGCACATATCCTTTCAGCCTGAAAAAGAAATGGTGTCTACGGAACATCTTGGAATCGGACGACGCGACGAGGAACACGTCGCGCGTTCCTCAAATATTCCGAGGCTTATCCTCCCAACCCTTGAGGCCATATTTATATTTCGCAAGAACCGAAGGACGACGAGGAAGGCGTGAAGGAATCAGTGAAGGCCTCCATCCAGCGCGGGAGACGACAAGGATGCCCAGTCATGCGGCGGGCCCGGCCGGGGCCGCGTCAGGCCTGTCGTGGGGCGCTCCTGATGGCAAAGAGATAAAGCTTTCGGAGCCGGAGCTATCGGGCTAAGGCTGCCTGCCACCACTTCCTGGCCTTTCGTTTTCCTTTTTATCTTGTCCCTTGCTTTCCGATTTCTTTTGCGCTGAGTCATTTGGGCAGATTTTCTTCGTGTGGGATGATATGAGATTAATGCTGATCATGTGTTTACGTTTTCTTTATTTTAAAGAAGTGTTCTTATGTTGTACTCTAGATAAATAAATCACAAGGAGTACATATAGTTCCTAAAGAAAGTGTTAACGACGGTCATTTTAAAATAGATATGGTAACTGTAAAAACATAAATACTGTCACAGGTGTTAAAAAAATATCCCAATTCTGGACAACAATCATACAAGTCTGCCATACAACACGTAACATCCCAATTTCTAGGAAGCCCAAAATTGAGAAGAATTTAAAACTTTTTGCTTGCATCATCATTTCTTTGGTTTGGATTAAAGTTCTCTTGGAAAAATATTTAGAAAAGAATGTTCAATGGGTAAAATTCTAAACGAATTAAAACTTGAATTTGAAAAAGATGATAAAAAGTTGCATAAGGGAAATTAAAGCAAAAACTATGTCAAAAACTTAAAAAATATATTCATAGGGCAGGAAATGAAATTTGAACATTGTTGAGAATTTTCTAAAATTCATCAAATCAAAATAATGCTTTATAAATAAAGTAGTGCAATTTTAGGAATTTTCAAGAAAAAACTAAGATTGATAAAAACCTAGAAAATTTATACAAGGTTGTACACTATATTAGAAGCTTCCCCAAAAATTTTCATAAATTTTGGAGTGTGTTTGCTAATTTTAGGAACTCAAGCTTGAAATATGCGTTTAAATCAAAAAGGAAAACCAATTATTTAATTCTTTCTCCCAAACCCACCATCTAATTTCCGTTTCTTCGCGCGAAGGTGTACTTTTGCCAATGTGCCTTCTCTCACGCCGCTCGCCCTCATCACTATCGCGTGGGCCTTGGTCCCATTTGTCATTCTTAGTCTTCTCTTTCAGCTCTCTTCCTTGCCGCCTTGCTCCACATGTCACGCCAGCCTGCCATAGCCGAGTTCGACGTCGGCCACTGCCACCCACCATGTCTTGGGACCTCCCTGCCTCATGCCATGCATCGCCTTCAACCGTCTGCCCCACCACCCGCATCTCCCCAGCCCTCCCTCTCCTCCGCTCCATTACGCTAGTCTCCAGGTGCTTGACGTCACACAAATAATGCTACCCCAGCCCCTGGTCATCATTGGCATTATATCTCATCTGTGCCAGAAGCACTGCGTGCTACAGAGGTGACTCCATCCCATGGAATCCAACGGCGTGTAAGACCCGCTTGTCGTGACCCCGCCAGCACGCTCGCCCTCGAGATATGCACGTCCCTTCCTCCCTACCCTCTGATACAGGGTCGCCCGATCTTCTCGACGTAAGATGGATACTCACGGGAGTCTTCATGAATCGTAACGATCCTCTAATGCCAATGCAAGGGACGAACACTCTTTAATCCGCCAAAACACACTAGTGTTTATTTCGCCGACCACCAGGCGAAGATCTATCGTGCACCCAATTCCCAACGGAAAGGCTGAACGATCTTGATTGAAGAAAATCACGCCTAATTCCCTATGGAACTTCGGTAGCCATGCTAAACTCGAACAAACTTTAGTAAATTCATTATTCTCAAACGTGGTCTCCCTTACAATGGGGGTCTAATCCTCAATATATAGTTTCCTCTCCACCTCATGGCTAGCCAAGAGGTCCTAAACCAACTCCAACTCATCCCTACATGTATTTGGAAACAATCTCACACCAAAGGAAAAACCTAAAATTAAACCGTCACCATGTTTCGGTCATAACTTTTTGTCTGTGATTAATTTTAAGGTGGGATCAGATCCATTGCGTAGCCCTTGAAATTATCTTTCCAACGAGTACAAGAACACCTGAATCGGACTCCGTTTGTAAAAGTTATTGCCTTTTTAGTAACTGCCTGTCAAGCTGTCCCGAACCGAATCCGAATTGAATTGTGAGTTGAATCCGAGTTTGAATTGGGTTGAGCACGTGGGAAGTCCGAATTTGGGTTGAAAATCTTATCCAAAACTTGTAGTTTAAGTCCTTGGGCTCCTCCCTTTTTCTCTCCCATCTAACGGGCTTCTTTCCTCCTTGATCAACCACATGGACTGCTTGATTTTCTCTTTGCCAACCGCTTTGGCCTTCTTGTTCTTCATTGCTAGGCAGCAAATATGGGTATCCTCCTTCTTGTGCTCCTCTATTGCTTTGGCTCCAGCCTCCCTCTCAGTTCCAAAGACTTGAAGCTTGTCAAACCTGAGAATGCACAAAGTATTACTTTTATGTAGTATCCAATTCTCACGGAAAACACAAAGAAACTTGTTAAGAAACAATTGCACCTGTTGTTTGAGAAGTATAGATCGTGCTTCATAAACAGTGTTATAAGTACTAGGGATATCCTCATCATCCTCCCTTTCTTCAAAAAAAGCCGTCATCGGCTTTTGATAGCCTGAAAATGTGCTACACAAAGAAAACTACGTATATGCATGGTATATGTATTTATTATCCAAACAACTTCCATGTAGCGCATGATGATTTGCTAAACATGTACTAAACAAAGAGAACAACATATATACGTGATATATGTATGAATCAATTGTTGTGTTATTCGCGTTGTTTTGCACAAAATAAGTAACACAACTGCAACCATATGATGTATTTGATATATACATTACGGTACCTTCATTCACATCATTCTCCCTCCTATGAGAAAAAGTCGTCTTCGACTTTGCTAAGCATATGGACAAGTCATTAATGGGCCAAACCAAATTAAGTTTTTCAAATATGGGGGAGAAAATTTTTAGTTCCTTCCATGCTTCAACTTCTTTTGCTGAAATAATGTATTTGACTGAAAAGTGCTAAGATTGTGCGTATCTGCATCATCCTCCCCTTCTTCAAGAAAAGCCGTCCTCGGCTTTTGGTAGCCTGAAATTGTACTAAGCAAAGAATACAACGTATATGCATGGTATATATATTTGTCATCAACACTTCTTTTGCTTAGCATATCAAGAACATCTGAAGGTGTAGTAGATAAAAAGAACAACACATATGCATGGTATATGTATGAATCAATTATCGTATCATTCTGGTTGTTCCACACAAACAAATTAATATAACGACAACCATAAGATGTATACATTGCAACATTGTCTTTCATATCATTCTCCCTCCCATGAGAAAAAGTCGTCATCGACTTTGCTAGGCACATGGACAAGTCATTAATGGGCGAAACCAAATTAAGTTGGTTAAATATGGGGGAGAAAATTTTTAGTTCCTTTCATGCTTCAACTGCGCTACTCTGATTATTTGTACATGATTGTACATTAAAGGATAAATATGTAGGCTTAAGAAATCTTTTGAAACATGCAGCACTATTGTTGAAACTCATCTCATTGTGATCATGATATGGCACAGAAGATTGTTTATCCAAAATATGCAATTTCAATTCAGCAAGCCTATCACATGTAATGCATATTCGGTAAACATAAAACTTATCATTTATACCATAATTTCCAATCAAATTGAACTTATATGTATACGCATAGGTACTAACTAGTGATTTTAAACATGAAATTTGAGCAACATTCTCAATCACACAAGATAGCTCTTTAGGATCATCAAACATGATATAATATAAAGAGTCATCAGGAGATATTCTCATAAGAACTTCCGTATGAGTAATCAATTCCACATTATGTAAATTGAGCAAAGAAATTTCAGAACATGGAATTTTTATTCGTATATGTGAGTTCTCACAAGTACTCACCGTTTCACAATTAATTTCAGCACCAATATTTCTACCTTTATTGTTCTCCTCAGTTGATGTAGGTGTTGTAGGTATTAAATCATCATGATGTAACAACAGGGCAGCAAGTACTTCATCTTTAACTATGATTATCTCCTCATCGTTTATCTCCAATGGTGCCACTTGTTGAACATTTAGCTCATCTTCTTTAATATCAACCTGCACAATATGAGGAACAACACTAGAAGTGGATATTAATGTGTTAGTTTCAAAATCAACCTCACTTTGTCTATCTTCTACTTCTCTCTTTTCTTTGGTGTATCTCTCACACTCTCGCTTGATGCTCTCAAACTCACATATGGTGGAATCACACACCGCTCTTTTAACACTCTCACCAATTTGGCTATGTGGCTCTCATTCTCAACTAGGTTTTGATGCATCTCAATTGTTGTATGTATCATTGGAACAGCACAAGATGTCTCCTTTACCGAAGGGAAAGTCCCATGCTCGGTCATCTTCTCATATGTCACACTAGTGGAACCATAAGAGCTGAAGTATGGACATGGATTGAACCGTAATGTACGTCTCTCCATAAGTCTCTTCTCCTGCTTCATATTCTGCAATTTATCAAATAGATCACGCTTGTAATGACGCTGAACAAAACATGCTCTCATTTCTCGCTTGACTCTTGCCATGATGCCACGTGGTCTCGCTCCATTCTCACTCTTTGAGTAATGACTTGTTCCCACCAATCCAAAGCATAGCCTTCAAACTCAAGTAATGCCAATCGTATCTTTCTCTCATCCGTATAGTGATGCATATGAAATATTTTGTCAACCTTCAATTCCCAAGTGAGATACTCCTCGGGATCAGTTCCACCTATAAACTTTGGCATGGAAAACTTGAGCTTGCCCAATCCATCATCTTTATTACGTGGACGACGATAGTGGTTATTGTAATGCAAAGCAAAATCACCTTCTCATTCCATCGCATGGCAGCACCTCCACGGCCACCACCTAGGCCTTGGCCACGCCTTCCGTGGCCTCCTCCTCCTCGTCCTCCAATATGTGGTGGATGCACCACGTTGGCAGCCACTCGACGTTGCGGTTCAGGAGGTATATGTGCAGCAGCGTCTCTTCCTTGAACACTTGCTTCATCGCCACCATTGCATACTTGTATTAGCCTAGTGAGGGCTCCAATGTCCTCCCGCAATTGACGCACATTTTCATCAGCTTGTATGTCCATGTTTTGCATCTTCCGTGCAATTTGATCAGCAAAAGCATCATGCTTTTCATGGAGTTGATCGATCCCTTGGCGTAGCTCACGTTGAAAGTGTTCATGAGTGCCCTAAATTGATATTGCTTGATTTAATGCTTGAGTTTCATTTGCCTCACCACTCTCATCATGGTGTTCTCCTCCACCTGACATGGTTAGCTATGCAAGAAACAAATGCTTTATGGAAATCACTCAATCTCACTGTTTTTTTTCTCTGCCAAGTAAAATTCTTACCCTTCCGAAGTGAATTAAAGCCAAAAAACTTACACCTGGTAGAAGTGACAATAGCACAGTGATGATCAAGCGAATTTAAGAGTGTTCATAATTGCACAACAACGGTTACTTAGTGGGGCTTGGTATGGAAGTGTATATCCTAGCAATCTGAAATTCTTGATATTGTAAAGTTAAGTAATAGTCCAAGCTAGAATACTTTGCCTAAGTGCTGATCCAAAAGATTTAAGTGAAGTATATAAACACACACGCAAAGATCAATGTGACTTGATGCAAACAAAGGAATGAGCTAACTAGAGGCAATCTGAAATTAAATATTAGATAGCTCGTTTTGCATCAAGTACTAGGAGAGACGCTAGCCAATTGCAATGAATCAATGTAAGGGCACGAGATTGCTCAAGAAATTAAATCACATAATCTGAATTTATGGACAAGGAACTCACCCAAATTCGCCATATTTCTTTTTTATCTTTTCTTCTTTTTTCGCTTGTCCCTTTTTTTGTAAAGGCCGAACTAGCTTTAATCGCTCCTTTGATTTTTTTTTTATGGTCACAAATATTTAGCAAAGTGTAAAATACTCAAGAGCAGCCCTAGATGCAATATTCAACAGCTAGTCTCAATTGATGAAAAAAATAGCAGCAATATTTTTTTTGGATTGAACACAAATATTAAGCTACGCAAATAAACACGAACGATCAGCACCAAAACAAAATTCTAATGGATCAAAACCTAACAAAACTCACAAAATTAATAGATGCAAAAACTAGGGTTTGGATTTTTTTGCGGCAATTTTCAGTTTTTATGGACTATAGGAACAGAAGTAAATAAATCTAAAACTAATGGTAAATAATGCTACCGAGTAAACCGCGCTCTGATACCAAGATGATACGGGATCGCCCGATCTTCTCGACGTAGGATCAAGATACTTACGTGGATTTGATGAACCGTAGTGATCTCCCGTTGCCAATGCAAGAGTTAGCACTCTATAATTCGCCCAACCACACGTGCTGAACTTCACGACCACCGATGAAGTTCCATCGCGCTCCCAATTTTCATTGGAAAGGCTGAACGATCTTGATTGAAGAAAATCACTCCTAATTCCCTATGGAACTTCGGTAGCAATGCTAAACTAGAACAAACTTTAGTAGATTCAATATTCTCAAACGTGGTCTCCCTTACAATGGGGGTCTAACCCTCAATATATAGTTCTCTCTCAAAAGAATAAAATTTCAGCAGGTGTAAATTAATATCAAGAACAACCCTTAATGCAATTATCAAAGACTAGTCTCAAAGATGAACGAAAAAATTTAGGATATCTCATAATGTAAACACCACGGTGCAGATTTTCTTTTCGTGTGGCAATCAGAGCAAGACTGTCATGCAGATCAGTAGCAAGATCGCTCACGCATCGTAGCGATCGATTTTTTGAATTTTGGATTGGACACAAAGATTAAGCTACGCAAATAAACACAAGCAATCAAAGACGTAAACAAAATTTCTAATCGATGAAGACATAATAAAACTCATGAAAATAGCGATCTGCGAAACTATGGTTTGGATTTTTTTGTGTTTTCGGTTTATGGACTATAGGACGATAAGTAATAAACTGAAATTTAAAGGATAAGATCATACCGAGTAAACCGCTACCGTGATACCAAGATGATACGGGTCGCCGATCTTCTCGACGAGAATGGATACTCACGGAGTCTTGATGAATCGTAATAATCCTCCAATGCCAATGCAAGGACGAACACTCCTTAATCCGCCAAAACACAATCGTGTTGATTTCACCGACCACTGCGAAGATCTATCGTGCACCCAACTCCCAACGAAAAGGTCGAACGATCTTGATTGAAGAAAATCACCCTAATTCCCTATGAAACTTCGTAGCAATGCTAAACTCGAACAAACTTTAGTAGATTCATTATTCTCAAACGTGGTCTCCTTACAATGGGGTCTAACCTCAATATATAGTTCTCTCTCCACCTCATGGCTGGCCAAGAGGTCCTAAACCAACTCCAACTTATCCCTACATGTATTTGGAAACCAACTCACACAAAAGGAAAATCTAAAATTAAGTCACACAATGTTTCACCATAACTTTTATCTCGTGATTTAATTTGAAGGTCGGCTAGATCCATTGCGTAGCCCTTGAAATTATCTTTCCAACGAGTACAGAACACCGAATCGGACTCCGCTTGTGAAAGTTATGGTATTTTAGTAATTGCCTATCGCTGTCCCGAACCGAATCCGAATTGAATCTTGAGTTGAATCCGAGTTTGAATTGGATTGAGCACGGGAGATCCGAATTTGGCTTGAAAATCTTATCCAAAACTTGTAGTTTAAGTCCTTGTGCTCTTCCCTTTTGCTCTCCCAAGTCTTCACATGAATCATACCTAAGAATACATAAAATAATAGCATGATGTAGTATTCCAAGTTCATCATCAATTAAAAGAAACTCCTTAAGAAACAAATTACCGACAATATTTAATGCGGCTCAATACTTCTTTCCAAAGGAAATAATGTATTTGATCGAAAGTGCTAAGCTTATGCGTATCCGCATCGTACTGCTTTTGTACCAAGTACTAGAAGAGACGCTAGCCAATTGCAATGATATGAATGTAAGGGCACAAGATTGCTCAAAGGAATTAAATACACAAGCTGAAATTATATATTAGAATTAGCTAACCCCAATTTGGCCAATGCTCACTTTCCCTTTTTTTGTCGGCTGCCTTCTTTCTTTCTTTATTTCCTTCTTTTTTTAACATGTAGTTGGCACTAAGGTTTAGCTTTCCCTTCCGCAAAAGAATAAAATTTCAGCAGGTGTAAATTAATATCAAGAACAACCCTTAATGCAATTATCAAAGACTAGTCTCAAAGATGAACGAAAAAATTTAGGATATCAGAATGTAAATGACCACAAGTGCAGATTTTCTTTTCGTGGCAATCAAGAGCAAAGACTGTCATGATCAGAAAGCGATCTTGCTCACGCATCGTAGCGATCGATTTTTTGAATTTTGGATTGGACACAAAGATTAAGCTACGCAAATAAACACAAGCAATCAGCACGTAAACAAAATTTCTAATCGATGAAGACATAATAAAACTCATGAAAATAGCAGATGCGAAACTATGGTTTGGATTTTTTTTTGTGTTTTCGGTTTATGGACTATAGGACAGTAAGTAATAAACTGAAATTTAAAGGGATAAGATCATACCGAGTAAACCGCGCTGTGATACCAAGATGATACGGGGTCGTCCGATCTTCTCGACGTAGGATGGATACTCACGGGAGTCTTGATGAATCGTAATAATCCTCCAATGCCAATGCAAGGGACGAACACTCTTTAATCCGCCAAAACACAATCGTGTTGATTTCACCGACCACCAAGCGAAGATCTATCGTGCACCCAATTCCCAACGGAAAGGCTGAACGATCTTGATTGAAGAAAATCACTCCTAATTCCCTATGAAACTTCGGTAGCAATGCTAAACTCGAACAAACTTTAGTAGATTCATTATTCTCAAATGTGGTCTCCCTTACAATGGGGGTCTAACCCTCAATATATAGTTCTCTCTCCACCTCATGGCTGGCCAAGAGGTCCTAAACCAACTCCAACTCATCCTTACATGTATTTGGAAACCAACTCACATAAAAGGAAAATCTAAAATTAAGCCGTCACAATATTTCGGTCATAACTTTTTATCTGTGATGAATTTGAAGGTGGGGCTAGATCCATTGCATAGCCCTTGAAATTATCTTTTCAACGAGTACAGGAACACCTGAATCGGACTCCGTTTGTGAAAGTTATGGCATTTTTAGTAACTGCCTGTTAGGCTGTCCCGAACCGAATCCGAATTGAATCTTGAGTTGAATCCGAGTTTGAATTGGATTGAGCACGTGGGAGATCCGAATTTGGCTTGAAAATCTTATCCAAAACTTGTAGTTTAAATCCTTGGGCTCCTTGGGCTCCTCCCTTTTGCTCTCCCATCAAACAGGCTTCTTTCCTCCTTGATCAACCGCACGGGCTGCTTGATTTTCTCCTTGCCAACCGCTTTGGTCTTCTTGTTCTTCATTGCTATGCAGCAAATATAGGTACCCTCCTTGTGCTCCTCTATTGCTTTGGCTCCGGCCTCCCTCTCGGTTCCAAAGATTTGATGCTTGTCAAACCTGTGAATGCACAAAGTATTGCTTTTATGTAGTATCCAATTCTCATGGAAAACACAAAGAAACTTGTTAAGAAACAATTGCACATGTTGTTTGAGAAGTATAGATCGTGCTTTATAAACAGCGTCATAAGTACTAGGGATATCTTCATCACCCTCTCCACGCCATCATCACATTCTTGCAAAGCTGTCTGCCGCGCTTGTCTTCTTGCTCATGCCCCAACAGTGCCTTGATGCCGAGCGAAGTCGTGTGAGCTGAGCTGAGCCATGACAAGCCTCCCCAAAGCTTCCCCATGCTATCCTCTTGCTTTGTCTCATCTTCCCTCCGCACGTCTCACTGCTATTTGCCATCAGCAACATTTGTCAAAGCCGTATGCTACACTAAACCACTGACAAGCGGACCCTGCCTATGAGACACAGCCAACACGACTCATTAGTTTTACTTGTAAAAATTGTTTTAATCACATGAGCCTATGACATGTGGGGCAACTCAATAAAACATTTTAAAAATCAAGAAATTGACAAATACACCTTCAATTCACTAAAAATGTGATAGCCCCATTGGGAAGCGTAATTCCAGAATTACACCATCGATGTCACCATTATGAACAATGCCATTTTTCAATTTTTAGGATTTTTCAAATCAAATAAAATTCAAATGCATATAACATTTGCATATTGTTGTAAGGGTGGCCCCCACCTAAGCCCAGCCGGCCTGTCAAGAGGTTGTAAGGCCCAAAATGGGACATGTATAATGACATAAATACCCCTGATAGGGACACCAGAGTGTATGGGTAAGATTGTAAAACACTCCCCCATGTGGATATATATGTATAGTCCAGGCCATGGGGAAAACCCTAAGGGCATTGTTTACCTAACTCTCCACTATGACATCTCTCTCTGTTTGGTTTGTAACCACGACAGTTGGCGCCGTCCGTGGGGACCAGCAAGACCAAGCTCTAGGATCTGAAGGAGGATGGCATTGAAGGAAGCTTCGTCAGTGGTGGTGAAGGAGAAGAAGAAGGGCGCGACGGGCCCTGCGTCAAGACCGAGCTTCGGCGTTGGCAATCGCGATCGCGGATGTCGGCACGGGCGCAGCGGCTATGGACATCGACACCCACTGCGCGACAATCGACCCCACCGCTGGTGCGACGATCGACCCCACCGCTAGGGCGACGATCGACCCCGCCGCGGGCACCACCAACCGCATTGCCGGGAGCGATGACGCCGGTGCCCACGCTGGCACGGCCACCATCCCTACCCCCAGTGCGGGAGCGATGAGTGGTTTCGGTGGCAACGCTGGCCCCGTCACCGGCCCCGAAGCCCGCCACGCCGGCGCATCAGGCAGCCCGGGGGCATAGGCCGTGGTTGCTACGGCCGACGGTCCAATTGGGTGCGCCTGACACCCGACCACGAGACGGTAGAGAGTGCTCACGACGGCCATCGAGACGATCCAATGAGCTAGTGGACCTCCGCGGAGCCGTGCGGGACATACAAGTGGCTCGGAGCCAACACACCCCGCTGGTGGTCGCGCTGGAGCCCACGCCGACACGGGCGAACAGCCGTGAGGCCCCTACGTCCAGCCGCGTCCCGCTACGACGTGTCGACCCGGAGTCCCCCCTCTCCATGGGTCTACAGCAATCGACATGGCCGAAGGGCATTAAGTTCCCCAGTGCCATCGAGCCATACAAGGGCGACACGGACCCTCGGGAGTTCGTGCGCTTTCTTGGTTTTTTACCATAGAGCCGAACTCCATCTACGCATGGGAGCAGATCCGCGACCGCCTTTATAACAACTTCCAAGGGAACCACGTTGAGCGTGTCGATGCAGATCAGCTCTTCGTGGTTAAGCAGAAACCCCAGGAGAAGTTCCGGGAATATTTCAAGCGTTTCGCGAAGGTTCGCTGCCAGGTTAAGGACGTCAACGAGATGACCATCATTAACGCAACAGTATAGGGCCTCCGCCCGGGATTGTTGGCTGAGTACAACGCACGAAAGCCGATCAAGACAGTGGCAAAGATCTTTGACAAGATGGAGGAGTATGTCAGGGCCGAGGAAGACACCCGAAGGCGCCAAGGCGAAGACGCTGGCACCAATCTGGCGCAGGACAGGATGAAGAGCAGAGTCCCGCCAAAGGAAGACTCTTCGAAGGGCAAGCGCAAGCAAGTGCCATCAAGGGGCGACTAGCCCTACGGTCTGTGGTGCGAGGTGCACGGCCGAGGTGGCCATGACACGCGTGGATGCACCACCATTGCGGCGCTCGGCTGCGCTGCTGAGATAGAACCCTCGGTAGCGCCGCCCGTCATAGCCCACGTTCAGCAACCCCCGGAGAGCTTCATGCGAATATAGGATCACGCATTACAGCCTTAGGGGGGACCATTGCGAATTCAAGCCCACGTGCAGCAGCCGTAGAAAGGCCCCCTACGGAACCAAGCCCTAGAGGGAGCCCAGCGCCGGGGTATCAATGTCCCATGAGTATAAACAAAGACGCGCGGTAGCCCATGAGACGCGTGCACTCCAGGAGTATAAACAAAGACGTGCGGTAGCCCACGGGATGCGCGCACTCTACGGAGTATAAACAAGGACGCGCGGTAGCCCACGGGATGCACGTACTCTACGGAGTATAAACAAAGACGCGTGGTAGCCCACGAGACGCGCGTACTCTACGGAGTATAAACAAAGACGCGTGGTAGCCCATGGGACGCGCGTACTCTACGGAGTATAAAGAAGACGCGGGGGACGCCTCCGCGCACACTCTACGGAGTAGAAATAAGACGCAGATGTTGTCCCCGCGTACTATACGGAGTATAAATAAGACATGGATATTTTCCTGGCGCACTCTACGAAGTATAAATAAGACACGGATGTTGTCCCGCGCACTCTACGGAGTATAAATAAGACGCGGATGTTGTCCTCACAGACTCTACGGAGATAAACAAGACGCTGGTGTTCCACACAAGACGTGTGGACGTTGTCCCTATGCGTACTCCTCGAAGTATAAATAAGACATGGACGATGATCCCACACACTCTCCAGAGTATAAATAAGACGCGGATGTTGACCCTGCGCACTCTACGGAGCATAAACAAGACGAGGGTGTTCCCGCGCACTCATGGACGTTGTCTCTACGCACTCCCCGGAGTATAAATAAGACGTGGATGATGATCTCACGCACTCTCCAAAGTATAAATAAGAAGTGAATGTTGTCCCTGCGCACTTTACGGAGTTGTAGGATCGGAAATGGCAACAGAGGGGGGGTGAATGGTGCCTTTAAAAATTGCCCCGACGTATCAGCGTGACTTTCCTCTCCGATAGCTATAAAAGCTATGAAGCAAGAAAATGATTGCTCACTTCAAAACCAAACAAATAAACTGACAAGAAATCTTCTCTAAATACTAGAACAAAAACTACAAACTGAGACTCATAAAAACCAAGTCAATTAAAAGGGATCTGTTTGAGACAAAAGGATCAACCTCCAACTTGAAATGATTGATTACGGAAAGACCAAACACTATGGACTTGCTTAGCCAAATGATGAAAGGAGCAAAGGCTTAGCAAAAAACCGAAACTGACAAAATCTGCACAAAAGAAAAAGAAGATGAAACATGCAGGAGACAAGCTGAAAAGCAAACTACAGCTGTCCTAAGAAAGTAAAGGGCTCAGTACAGAAAATACTGGTGGCAAGACAAGAACTAGAAGATTTTACCAAGACTTCAGTACTTGAAGAAGCAGTCAAGACTTGTCCACCTGAAAACAGCCGAAACTAGAATGTGGAGCTGCCAAAGAGAAGATTGATTTACTACTGCCCTTCTCAACTCAAGGAAATTAGAGAATTAAACTAAATAGCAATTAGAACTCAGGAGCAAGAAAATGCAAGCGAATAGCAATCAACCTAAAGAAAGTGCATGCAACCTGAAAAGAAAATGCAGAGAGGACAGCTGCTGTCGATCAAGCACTGTTGGCATAGTAAAGGCTGAGCACAACCAAAAATGGAGAAAATGACTAGCATTTATTTCTCTTTTCAGATCACAGACTTGAACTCCCATCCAAACAACAAGAGGGCCTTAAAACCGGGGAAACACATAATCGGCTGAGAATGAAGTACTGGTATATACTAGGTTTGATAGTAGTGCAGCCGAACTGAATCCAAAGGATTGCCTGCCAACGAAGAAGAAACTGAGTAGAGAAGAAATAGAGACTGCAACTCAGTCTTGCCGAAACCAAAAACAAACTCGAAAATACAGGAAGAGTTTTACTAAAGGATCACATAGTGCCCAAAGAACTCATGCAGACAAAGGAAGACATCTTAGAGAATGAAAAGAAATCAACACACTTCAACAAAGCAAGCACTAATAATACAGAGGAGTCCCCATACACATGAACATTAGAGCAAGAAAGATTACAAGACTCTCAATATATCCTCTCCCTCTCAATCCTCAAGAACACCAAGAGCCTCACAAGCTTCTTGGGAGGAACACAACACACACAAAGATATGAATAAGCTCTCAAGTGTCCTAAGGGGTATGCAGCCCCCAACCTCTATTTATAGCCCTTGGCTAACGGGTCTCCAACCCGGTCCACCATGTCTCGCCACGACTACGCCTCGCTGTCCTGCAGACACACAAAAAAGAAAACACGTCACATAGCACCGCTCGATACATGAACGCGCAAATAGCATAAACAAGATCAAACAAGTCACAATATCAGAATATACATCCTAATCCATACGACTACGCTTGACCAAAGTCCGACCGAGCCCGTTGCACCAAGCAACGTCTGGGTCCGAACAAACCGACTCAAACTCGACTTTTGAGAAATGATGTCAATTACTCATCACTCACAATGGGATGACCCTCACATGGTCTCTCAGGAGTATAAACAACAGGCGGGTGTTCCCGCGCACGTGTGGACGTTGTCCCTACGCGTACTCCCCAGAGTATAAATAAGACGTGGATGATGATCCCACGCACTCTCCGGAGTATAAATAAGACGCGGATGTTGTCCCTGCGTACTCTACGAAGTATAAAAATGACGCGGGTGTTTACGCGCACGCGTGGATGTTGTCCCTACACGTACTCCCCGGAGTATAAGTAAGACATGGATGATGATCCCACGCACTCTTCAGAGTATAAATAAGACGCAGATTTTGTCCCCACGCTTTCTACGGAGTATAAACAAGACGTGGTGTTCTCAAGACGCATGGATGTTATCCCACGCTGCATCGTCCGGAGTGTAAACAAGACGTGGACGATGATCCCACGCACTCCACGGAGTATGAACAAGACGTGGATGATGATCGCACGCACTCTACGGGTTATACGTACCACACGCAACCCGCCGCCACCTCCTCGAAGGATAGGGGAGGCGCCAGCCACGCCGCCACCTCTTCGAAGGGTAGAGGACGGAGCACTCGCGCATCTACTTCGGCTAGGCGCCAGCTCCGCTGCCACCTCTTTGAAGGGTAGGGGACGGAGCGCTGCGCTCACTTCGCCAGGCGCCAGCTCTGCTGCCACATCTTCGAAGGGTAGGGGACGGAGTGCTTGCGCGTCTACTTCCTGTTAGGCACCGCCCGCCGCCACCTCTTCAAAGGGTAGGGGACGGAGCGCTCGCGTGTCTACTTCGGTTAGGTGCCCGCTACTCGGCCACCTCCTCGATGGATGGGGGGCGGCGCGCACGCGTGCATCTGCGTCGCCTAGGTGCCAGGGCCCACCTAGCGTGCAGGCGTTTGTGAAGCACAACCCAACGAGTCTACCGGAGATAAGTGCGATCGTCAAAAGTGACGGGGACACGTACTTTTACCAAGACCCTCTTTACACTCTTCCAAGAAGGTCTACAAGGGGGGTCAGCAAGTTCCAAACGCACAAGCATCCTCGGAGACCCAGAGCAGCTACTCGGCCTTGTCCTCCTTAACACGCGACCACGCTGGAGCCTGGCCCGAGGTAGCCCAGGCCACCCAGAAATTCAGCGATTCCTCGATCCACCGCCAGTGCCGAAGGCGTCGTCGGGTCACGAGGTCGGAGACAAGTGGCCGGTCCCTATTAAGCAGCTGTGTAGAGGGTAGCGATGCGTGCGGTCAGAACACCGGGACAGCTTCCACTTTATTCAAACAAAAAGAGTGGGGGCATACATGAGAACGCACGCCTACACACCAGACACCAAAGATCACACTGTGATTCGCCCCACGCCCGCAAGACGCGGCGCTCCGCTGTGCCGAGGAACTTCGTCGAGCCATTGGCTGAAGTTCCCTTTGCTGTGCAGGGTTCGTTGTAGCTCTAGCTTCGCCGCGGCCTCCCCAATGTACTCCCAGATACGCTCATGGAAGACCCGGGCGGCCGGACGAATGGAATGCGTGGCGCCAGACATCACCCCATCTCCAAGAGGGCATCTCCGGTTCGAGGTCGACGGTTGGTCGACATGCCAAGAACCCCAAAGATGAAGCGACGAAGGCCACCATGAGGTCACAAAGGAGCAGTGATTGCCGAAGGACTTGGCGGCACCGAGAGCGAGGTTGGAGGCCTCCACGATTTGCCGAAGCGTCCGGGACAGCTCTTCGGGGCCAAAGGAGCGAGGGGGTACTTCGTCGACAAGGTCATCAAGGGCGCCCTCCAGCGCGAGCATGGCATCCCACGCCGCCACCGAGGCATCGCCCAGACTTCGGTCCCGTTCCTCGAGAGACGCACTGAGGAAGCCTTTTTCCTCTTCCAGTGCAGCAATTTGCTGGAGCAGGTCGTCCCGCTCCTCCGCCGCCACGAGCGCTTCGGCATACGAAATCGCGTTCACGCGCTCTGTCTCCAAACGTTGGATGCGGTCATCCTTGGCAACGTGCGCCTCCTCGGCCGCGTGAAGGGCCTCTTCGGTAGCGGCAATGGTCTCGCTAGTGCCCTGCCACGGGCGTGAGCCGCTTGCAATGCCCGGGCAAGGGCGAGGGTCTGCACAACACAGTGGTCAGCAAACTTCTAAATGGCCACGCATCGCTCACGGTCGGATACTTACCCTTATCTCCAAGGCCTCCAGTGCGCCTCCCAGCAGCTCCGACCCGCAAACCAGCAGAGCCTACCGGTCCAGGTTCGCGTCCACGCTGTCCTCAGCCACCCACCATGACTCCAGCAACTCCGCCCGAGGGATGAAGTGTGCTAGGCCCGACACACAACCTCCACGACGACACCGAAGTGTCTTGGTCTCGATCCCGAAGGATGTCCCGCTCAAGATCGCTTTGCACTCAAAAGATCGTACATCGTGAAGAGACGCAGCGGTTACAACCATGCGGACGCCCGCAAACATCGTCTTGACGATGGATGGCCTAACCTCCCAGATCGCCTAGCGGACTCACTGGGCGCCGCTCCGACCTCCGAGGGAATTGTAGGGGTACCAATGCCCCCCGAAGAAGCCGACTCCCTGGACAGGAGGGCCTGTAGGTGGAAGTCTAACTCTAGCAGGCCCCTAACACCGGCTGCGACGACTTCAGGTGGAACTGCAGGGACGCCAGGCAAGGGGGCCTTCGTGTCAAAGTTAGAATCCCACAGGCCCCTGACCCTGGTCGCCACAGCAAACCCCCTCTTTGGACAGGTGGGCGACCGCACGCACGGTCGCTTTGCCATCGGAGAGCAGGGCGATGACTCTGCCTCGATAACCGTCGTAGGTAGGGACCCCGCCCTGGTAGCTACCGTAGGTGACGGCTCCACCTCGATGACCGCCACCAGCGAGGAAGCTTCCCCCTCCCGATTGTCTGCATCTATCTTGGCCCTTGGCACTGCCCAAGGACCCCTCGCCCTCGTCTTCCGCACCCGCTTCTAGCTCCAAATCGGTGTACTTCGCGGAGCTAGAGTCGGCGTCAGCCGCACCATCGGCCCCAAGAAGGCCGACAGGAGCGGCAGTTGATGTACCAACCACGGCTACGGGAGACCGGGCCCTCTGGCGAGACGTCAATCCTTTTCCCTTGACATTGTTGTCTCGGCTGCGAGATTGGCTCGGGGACAGAGTGGCATGCTCGGTCACGCGAATGCTCAGGGCTTCGCACACACGATTTACCCGTCCTAGCTTCGCCTCATGCGGTTGCAAACAAGACATGCTATGCTTCTTGGCAGCATACGGTCCGAAGAACACGCCTACCGCACGCTCCGCATCCCGCAGGAGAAGCTCTATAGGCGATAAGAGGCGAGGTTAAAAAGGCAGAGCCCAATAGGGAAAAGAGGAAAAAGCGAGGCCCCACCAAGACTTACGAGGGTTCGAAGGTTTCGGCAGCAAGGATACGAACGTGCAGACATTGTCGCGCCGACAACCCCCGGGGGTGATACGCCACCCATCGGCAAGCGGAGCCACCCCATACATGACGAACTCCTCAGCGAGGTTACGCATGTTGAGGCGGACGGTGATCCCCACAAGCCTCCGAGCCTTCCGCCTGTCCTCGTCGTCGATCGGCGTGCCAGGTGTGGTGTTAAACGACATCGGCTGGCCCGTGCACTCGAGGCCACTACCGCTCGCCACATGGTGGTAAAACCACCGTTTCATCCAGTTTGGCTCCCACTTTGCCCGAGTCAAGTTGGTAGGGAAGATCTTCCTGCACGGCGACCGTAGGACGAAGTTGACGCTACCGAAGCTAGACAACATCCCCCTCTAAGCCTCTTCGGCTGACACCGCTCGTCGTACGCAAAGCCCAGCTATAGGCAGCAAGACGGGCTATCGCGTTTGGAGTCAGCTGCGCCAGCTCCAGCCCGAAGGTTCGCAGGACATCACCAACAATCACGGCGGCCAGGATGCGAAGCCCAGCTTCAAAGTAAGCGACGAAGACGATCGCCTCCGACTCCTCAGGGTGCGGCTCTGTCTCGTCGCTGGCGGGCAATCGCACCTCACGGCGGTCCGACAGCTTCCCTTCAAGGCGCGGGCCCAAAGACGCGAGAACACAGACCTTCTATTTTCTCCGTCGCCACCCACCATCTGTCCACCAGCGACGACTCGCGCCCCTCGAGCGTGTACTCCACCTCAACCGGCGGCGACCACTGGGATGAGGTGCTACCACCGGCTTGTTGATCGTGTTCCCTGTCGCGAGCCATTGCTTGCTAAGCGATGCTGGGACCAGCGTGATAAAAAATAAGGCGAGAGGAGGGGCGCAAGACAGCAAGGAAGCAGGAGGTAGGGGGAGAACACCGACGCGGTACCAGAGGGGACATTTAAACCCCACACCGCCGGTAAGTCTAACCGGCGGAAGACGAACCGCTCGCCTTCCCCATGATGGGCAAGGGCAGTCAATAAGAGCTGTGTGGCACACTGGCCCACGCACATCGTGCCTTGTCAGAAACGGATGCACGATCATGGCCGGCGGCACCGGCAAGCGCACGATGCACCGCCGCGCTCGCCATGCGCCCACCACTGAATGAACGCGAGCCGCACGATGCGACTCACCTTCCGCCACGCTATGACATTAGTTGGTACGGTTCTCGGGGCCATTAATGCGATGACAACGAGTCACTAACCAGTCACTCCGACTTCAACTTCGGCGTGGACTCTGACTCCGCGGAGAGACTCCAACTCCGTGGAGAGATTCCAGCTCCGAGTGCGGCTCCGACCCCACCAAGCGCCACCTCGCTGCGCTCCTACAAGCATGGCAAGCTGGACCTCGGACCTCCAGTCCGCACGGAGTCCCTGGAGCCCGCTTCGATCGAACCAATGCAGCAACGCCGGAGGCCACCTTCACTTCGAAGATCGACAGCACCACAACCGCAGAGCGCGAATTCTGACCTGCGACAAGTTTTGGCTTGTTCTTATAAACAGGCCACCTTCACCCCATCAACATTCTCTGGTATTAGCACCTATCAACGCGACAACAGAATGTGGATGAACCAAAGAAGGCCTACTTAGGAGAACAGGGCAAACCTTGTCTCATACACGAACGCGGCCTACCGTGGGGATCCAACCGTCTGCGTCCCACACAGCTGGGGTGGGGGCGGAGCGCGAATGCTGATCTAAGACAAACCTTGGCTTGTTAACGTTCTTTGATATTAACGCTATTAAGCGCGATCAAAGAACGCAGACAAACCCAAGAAGGCCTACTTGTGAGAACAGGGCAAACCTTGTCTCATACGGGAACACGGCCCGCCCGAGCGGAAAGCAACAAAGCGCGCAGCCAGCGGTGCGAAAAGGCGAGGCTATGATAGCGCCACTTATATAGCCACCTCCCCCTGGCTGAAACCATCCAAACCGGCAGAAGTCAAACCGAAAGAAGCTCAACCGGCGGTAGGTGAGGCGCCATGCCACTACTGCTGGCGCCCTATCCCATCCCTGAAGATGCATGATGCACGCGTCGCCTGGCCGCGTGCGCACACACCCCCCAAGGCGGTCCCCTGACAGCGCATGACGCCCCAATCAAGCCGCGTGATTCTCGCTACCATTAAGACGTCGCCCCCGGACCGCGAAGTTGTTGGGTCACGCGTCGACTACACCTCTTCAAGCTGACCCCGGAAGGTACCTCCGCGAGGAGCTACCTCCAGACCCATCTCCGCGCGAAGACCCCCACATCTGCCTCTCCGCCACTAGGCACGGGAGATCGACCTGTCCCACGCCCCGACGTGTCCGCGGCATGAGCCCGCCTCCACTTCGACCTCAACTCCGCTACCGAAGGGCCCCGTGGTCAAGGACGACTCCGACAACCCGCTCAACGCTATATCCATGGCAGGCGGAGACTACACCACGCAATGAGACTCCATCCGATAATATAGAAGTTCACAGGCTGTGGGGACGGATGGGGCCAAATGGCTCGGCAACATGGCTTCGGCCTGTGAAGCTTTTCACCATGAGAGGCTTCTGTTGTAAGGGTGGCCCCCACTTAAGCCCAGCCGGCCTGTCAGGAGGTTGTAAGGCCCAAAATGGGACATGTATAATGACATAAATACCCCTGATACGGACACCAAAGTGTATGGGTAAGATTGTAAAACACTCCCCCATGTGGATATATATGTACAGTCCAGGCCATGGGGAAAACCCTAAGGGCATTGTTCACCTAACTCTCCACTACGACATCTCTCTATGTTTGGTCTATAACCACGACACATATGGACTCCAAATTTTGTGTTTTTTATCTGTAAAAATTTCTAAAATCATGCCCTTTCATATTATGCAAAATATTTGATTTGCACTTTGTTTGAATTTATTTGGCACTTATTTCTAATATTTGGTATTTGATAATTAGATACCGACGTTCGGAGAAACTTCGCTAACAAACTCGAGGAAGGCCAAAAATTCAACAAGCAAGACAAACACCCTCTTTGATCATGTTAATCATATATTTCAATATTATATATATTGTATTCAAAATTATTATGCAAGCATATAATTTTGGTAAAAATTGCTGTATTAGTATAGACAGTAGTTATATCCAATTGTTACATCAAATCCTGTCTTGACAAATTTGTTACCCTACTGTTTATAAATTGTGGAACTTAGTAATTTGAAACGTTGTAGTTGATACTTAGCCTTACTCATAATGGTACTAGATGTGCTGGATTGGAAATAGGTCACAATATGCAAAAATGGGAAATCTCAAGATTTGGTATAGAGGTGTCAACCTCTGATATTTTGGCTAGCAAAGAAAATAAAAAATATGTTTTAGGCTTAGGCGAGTGGTTTTGGAGACCGGTGCAGTTCGCACGAGAATGGGGTTTATGGATGTCTTGCCCGAGTCACTAAGAACTGATTCATATGCAATAGCCATATGTGCCTTTTATGGGAATATTATAATAAGTTACTAGGACTAGCAACTTTACTACAGGTGGTATATTGTATGTGGATTTTTGGGCTGCTCAGACATGGTGTAGACTCTATTTTCGAAGGGACCTTGCCAATAAAGGAATATACCTGACACACCATATGAATCTTAGGATGTTGGATGGCACTCCCTATCTTGAGAACATGTCATAGAACGGTGGTTATTAGTACCGATAATGTAAAAAGCTTCATCATAAGCTCTCAAATCGGGTACCAATGGTATCATATGACATGTGTAATATGGTGGGATGTTTATGTTGTATGGGTAAAATGTACAACCTCTACAGAGTATAAATCTATTCGAATAACTGTGTCCTCAGTTATGGACAGTTTGATGAAATCTCATAATAAGTAACTTTATGTTTTACAAAATTGTTATAGAAATATATCGATGGAAATGCAAAGTTGGTTCGGTAAGGTTATGCCGTTGTTTCATGATTCTAAAGTAGTATGCCTCTTGTTCTACATTATGCAATTTATACTTTACCATTATTTACTTATCAAATTTAAAAGCTCTTATAACTTTTGTTAGCAATCTACTACTTGTTATTTAAATTGAAAACATGTTTCACAAATTAAACTAGACTAGACATACATCTTTGTCACAACCTAAATACTATATATCTTTGCTTAAAAGTCTTATGTCTTGCCGGTACTATTATACCGTAGGTTTTGGAGACGAAGATGCTGATTTCTAAGGTTCTATCCTAATCAGTTGTTTGTGATTTGGAATGAGTTATATTTGCTGATTTTTGACACCACATTTATCATTCGCTTCCGCTGAGCTCTGTTATTGAATGTTTTATTTGGTCGATCGGGCCTACTGCTATTAACTCTGCCGTTTATGCATATTCACTACCTAATGCACTGTTTGTTCTGAATTTATTGTGTATGAATGTGATATGAATGTTGTTGAATATGTGTATTAGCTATTGATTATGAGACTAGCACTGTAAACACATAGGGTTCAGAATGCAAGTTCTGGGTCCTGACACATCGTATCCATATGACTGTTTTGTAGCTGAGACATTTTCAGACAGTAGCATCGCATCCCTATAAAGCATGCAAAGTCCAGCACATGGTGGATCAAGACGTACCAGTCAATTTGATCGAAATCGGCAACGATATGCGAATCAGTGATGATCGTCGATAGCAAGATAATTTGGGCGAAAGTTGATTCTAAACAATACATCAATGCGAAGCAATATTAAACAGAAACAAGTCTCACATGGATGTAAATCGATGAAGATTAACATGTCGATGTGAAACAATATTTTTCATCATCAAAATATAGAGGTAGATTGAATCTACTGGTTAAAATCAGACACCATTCTTAAGATACAGAAAAAGTAAAGATGCATGATTAGATAAATTTTGGATGGTCGAGGATAATTTCTCGGGAACACTTAATCCTCATTTATACTGGAGGGATCGGCAGCGTACGTCGGTTTGGTTCCCTCGCGTGCACCAACCAGAGATTACGGCCTTGGACGTTTCATATTTTTCCTTTTTTCTAGACAGATATGCATGCATACCTGTCGGTGTAGAACTCCACCGCTTTCTTTCGTGCATAGTAGTTCACCAATGTGTTTGCCTCGTCCGATCTTCATCACACACGTGGCCTGGTGCAACAATAGCCTCCATTTTCAATTTAAGCTATCAATAGGGGTGGAAACGGATCGGATAAGATCGAATAGTCTCAAATACGAATACGGATTCATGTTTTTAAAACGGATACGGATACGAATTCGAACATTCTCGAATACGAATACGAATCGAATGTCGTAACGAATACGAATTCGAATCGGATATATGCTTAATTCGGTCGAATACGAATATCCTCCTACGAATATTGTAATCGACCGATTTTTCCGATTAGCGGTTTTAAATTCAAATTTTAACATTTGAAATTTTCTCAAAATATGATTTCCACAGTTCATATTTCTGGCACCATTGTTTATTCGCACATGTAGTCTACACGGTAGCAATTGTATCCATCGATCAAAACTGTAAATATCACCTCCTGGAATTCAGGCGCTTTATAGTTTAGTAATGCACGCATCCGACCTGACAAATGGCAGCAGCCGCTGGCCACCCAAATGGCAGCAGGTAGAAGCAGTCGTCGGCCGGAGTATACTAGTTGAGGACTTGAGATCTTAGCTCTTGAGTCTTGAGTACTAGTTGAGGAAATCTGGAAATGAAGAGTTGAGGAGTTAGTCTTGAATACTAGTTGAGCGAAATGAGGAGTGTACTAGTTGAGGTCTTAGCTCTTCCTCTTCTTGAATACGAATGCGAATACGAATACGAATATTCTCGAATACGAATACGAATATTTTTGAATACGAATATTCTCAAATACGGATACGAATATTGTCGAATACGAATATGAATATTTTCGAATACGGATTTTTGCTTACCACATTCATATTTTCTCGGATACGAATACCGGATAAAACGAATTATCTGTTACCGTTTTCCACCCCTAGCTATCAAGCATGTACCAGCCATCGGCTAAGCATGCGCGCATGGTTATACTAGTTCGTAGTCAACGTCTCAGGCTCGTATTTTCTCCATATGACCTTAAAATTGGACGGAAAACTATCGTTGCAATCAGCTCGTCGAGGTTTTTAATACAGTGGCATCTAACACCAAACATCTTATATCCTATCATGTATGACAAAAAAGTCTCTCAAAAATTAAAAGGTAAGCTCTATAGAACGACGATCAGACCCACGATGCTATATAGAGCAGAATGTTGAACGACTAAAAGATAACATATATAGAAAATGAGTATAACGGAGATGAAGATACTGCGGTGGATCTGTGATCACACAAGGCGGGATCGTATCCACAATGATGATATACGTGATAGGGTGGAGGTAGTACCAATTGAATAGAAGTTTGTCCAACATCGCTTGAGATGGTTTGGACATCTCCAACGAAGCTCTCCTAAGGCACTGGTACGTAGTGGAATTTTAAGACGTATTGAAAACGTAAGAAGAGACCAAGGACGACCAAGATTGATGTGGAAGGAAGTAGTTAAAAGAGACTGATGGATTGGAATGTATCTAAAGAATTAGTTTTGGATAGGAGCGCATGAAAGTTAGCGATCCACGTATTGGAACCATAAGAAAGTTAGGGGCAATGTTTTATGCTCTCGGCTCAGATAGCAGGATGTACGGCTTAGGATTTCAGTATTATAGATTTTATTTCAAGGCTCTTACCTTTTTGATCTTGAGAAGGTTTTATTTCTAGTCTACCCTAACTTATTTGAGACAAAAGGTTTTATTGTTGTTGTTATTGGCATCTAACACCAATTCGCCTCGTAACCATCCTACTTGCCATTGACCTTCTCTTAGGGCCCATCGGTCATCCTAAAATTGCCAAATTTGGATGACAAAACATGTCCCTTTTTTAAGGAACTAGCTGAATGTCTATGCGTTGCTACGGATTTTTAAAATTTATCATACTATATGTTTTAAAACTCACGAGTGATAAAAAATTTTAGAATATGCATACAATGATGTTTGAATCTTAACTAAAACCTCATCAATTGTTAATATTAAAGGAGCAAGTCATACGTGTAAAGTACAAGGACTACATCACAAGATTTGCCCTCTCACCCAACTAATGCCACTCATTAAATCACGTATATGGAAACATAGCAAGAGCATATAGCAAAAAAAGGTAAATGAATTTTGAATACTCCCCTATTACGCCCACCGAACGCTGCAGAGGGCGCGCACGTCGTCGCCTGGCCCTCCGCGCCACCAGCGTGCGCGAATCTTCGACGGTCGGGGAGCCGTTTTGCGAAAAAGTCCTCAGATTTTCCGAATTACGTGACAGTCCTTGGTTCTCACGAAAAGGCCTCGCCGGTTTTTAACCCTCCACTTTGCGTGATAGCCTCGCGGTTTTCAAAATTGCGCACATGTCCCTGCTTGTTTACGTATGTGTCCTTATTTTTATGAAAAGCCCTTTACCTTTTTCGAAAATACGCATTTTGTTGGTGATATGCCCTAGAGGCAACATGGAGATGTTGAATATATCACATACTATGTTTATGATACATTGCTTTGTTCCTTGAAATAGACATTATCATTATTGATCAATGAGTATGTGACTTATTCATGAGACTCTTAATGCCAAAATGTTGCTATTTCTAAATGATCCCCGATTATATTTCATATGAGGAACAAATATGATTCAAAGATCAAGATATGTATTGATTGATGACCATGTCTCATGGATCATGGTATGGAGATACCAAATCAATAATATGGACATGTGTTAGTGAACATATGTTGGATAGACCCGCCATGAGACACCGCAGATTCCAAGTGTCATCGCTTGGTCTCAAGTAGTGTTTATGTGGAATCCTTAGACTTGAGATCATCATGGTTCCCAAGATGCGTAGTAGCTACTTTGGGACTACTAAACACTACTCCGAATCGGGTAGTCATAAAAGTAGTCTTTGGGTTTGCCATGAAACATGTAGTGGGATGTGAATGATCAAGATAGAATTTGCCCTCCTTATGGGAGAGATATCTCGGCCCCTCGATGTAATGGATTATGAAAGTGCATGGCCATGCCAATGTGATTGAGGAGTCAATCACGAGTTTATAATCCATCACGGAATCGAGAGAGTGATTGAGCTATTAAGAGGATGACATGTGTCTCGCCTTGAGCTTAATCTATATCGTGAGGCAAAGGGATTAGTACATGAGAACATTACGTGTTCAAAGATATGATCTTTACGTATACTTTGGGGTTAATATGTCTTACTAGAGGCCGCTATTAACGTGGTGACCGGAAGGTGTTTCGGTCGCGACCAAGTATACGTGAACCTGCTGTGTCGCACACTTAACGGGTTGGAACACTAATTCGAATGTGATTCGGATATGGGCTCAATTCGGATAGAGATCCGGATAGACTCCTATTGGGCCTCGGTCCACGAGGCCCAAGTGAGGAGGTCTATATATGGAGGCGGGGAGAGGAACGCACCGATAATCCCGAGCTAATCCGTAGCCGCCACCTCCGAGCCAAACCCTAGCCGCCGCGAGTCTTTGGTACACTCGCGATCGGCGCCCACCGGACGGTGGATACCGGTGGAGGCGCTGCTCGTTGCGGCGTTGATCGGCATCAACAACCTCTGATTGGATCTGCTCGTGGTGTGGTTGATCGCGTGGAGGAGACGATCGGTTCGGGACGATCGACTACTTCCACTACTACTTCGACGCGTGGTTGGATCGGCTTCTCCAACTCTTCTTCATTGCACTGGCCTAGTGGTAACGATCCATGATCCCTCCTTAAGCATGATGTTCTTGTGTGCGCGGTAGAAAAATTTTGTTTTCTGCTCTCGTAGCCTACTCGCGATCCTTTACATTTTGCCTTCAATTTTTTTAAAAAAACTTCTCACGAGTTATCGCCTCTTTTATTTTGGTACGTACGATGGCTGACGCGGCGTGACGCCGCACCTATGAGTTTAGTTAGCTACACACATGGGATGAAGACACAAAGGAGCACAGCAAGACGCAAATAGCCATGGAAGCTACGAACTTAGGTGCGACAATGACCTTCCCAGCAAGCGTTGCTATCTTCATAAGAGATGCAGAAATTGTATTTACGGCACCACTGCTCTCAACAAAAGCATCAAGCGCTACCTACTTAAGAAAAAAATGATGAGATAAAGTGATTAACGCATGTTGATGAAATATTAGAAGATAGACCAAAAAGAACAACTTTGAACAAAAGTTGTGTGTGTGTGTTGGTGGTGAAAAGGAAGGCCTTTGCTATAACAGAGAATAGAGCCTAAGAAATAGCATCAAATAAAACAATTAAAAATAAGTGATTTCGTAATGGCACAGGGTTAGTAACTGATAAGGATCTTCAACAAATCACCTTTTGTTGACAAATGCTTTAAATCCATGTTTCCAAGGTTTACTAAAAACTGGTTGAAATTTTCTGCAATATTAAGCTATGTCCAACAATGCAATTACAGAGTCCAGTCATCTTAAATGAATTTTAAGGACTTCCAACCCCTATCGGCAATTTCAAGAAATGCTTAAGTGTGCACATAACCACTTACTAAAGCTTCAAACTTGTTCTCTGCAGTCACAAAAGGTAGATCTGTTTCCTCAGCAACCACAGCAGCAGTTTTAACATCAAATCTGAAATGAACAGGTATGATTTTAACTAAATGAGTTGAAGAGAGAGAATAAACAAAGAGATTAAGAAATTCAATGAACTAATAATCTGATTAAAAGTCATCATAATCAAGCAAGCGAGTAACCATAACATATAGTTTTGGTTAACCATATATAAGAGAAAACCATTTCAAATTCAGGACATTACTCATTTTAAGCCAATCTTCATATGTTATTAATTTTAAGCCAGAAGTACCATATAAAGGTTAGAAAGCAGGGGTTAAACTGGCATTTGATAGTAGTGAAACTACTTAAAATTTACAGATTCATCTGGATTATGGTCAGAACACTCTGGATAGCAGGGTTACATGGATTCTTTCCCCAAGGAGACAGTTTGGTCATTAAATACTAAGGAATTGTGGAAAACAAGAGAGAGAATTTAGATAAGACCACAGATCAAAATGAGTTAATAAAGAGTAAGAATGTAAACAAATTATCTCAACCAGAAATTTGAAAATTTTCCTTTCGTAGTGTTCAAGCCAGTTCCAACTGCAGTTCCACCTTGAGCTAGCTGCTCACCAAGGAAAATGATCAGAAAATGTTCATTTTATGTGTACCATTTGAGAAAAGAATGAGAATTAGTATAGTAATTGATACATCCGTGGTAAGGTACAAACAATGTGATCAATTCCATATTCCACCTGCAAATAGAGTTTAAAACAATTGATAACTCTCTCTGTCAATCTAAAGTGCATGGTAATCAATAAGACAAGAATAGATGCTGGAGCCTGGAACAATGCCTACCTGCATAGCATAACCACTGAACTCTTGGCCAAGAGTCAACAGGGTGGCATCTTGGGTACGTGTACGCCCAATTTTAATAATGCCTTTAAACTCATTAGACTGTACCACCAAGTTAACAAATTTATTAGAATATCATATTTACTATATACAATATAAAGAAACACATTGTCATTTAGCTATTGGAGTTGCCTACGAAAAATGTTAACATGCCATCCAAACCAGATTATTAGCTTATTGTAAAATATGTAAAGCATTAATCAGTTGAATGGTCAACATACTTGTTCTATGGGTATTTTTACCGCTTTCACTGACAAAGCAATTGTAGTTCTTAAGAATTAGTTGTCAGTTAATATACACACAAGTACTCATGCATTGAATTTTCTTGTTCATATTCAAGACAAAAGAAAATAATATGCATCTAAGTGCTATGATCTTGAGGTAACAAGCTTATATCTCAAGTGACAACAGAAGTTTGCCGGACACACTTTTTGTTTTTAGTCAATTAAGAACAATGTCAGATTCATCCAATAGATGCATACGAAGAATATACAAAAGGCAGATGTAGATTAAAATCAGTAAAGAAAAGGTCTAGAAACTGATGGAAGAACAAAATATATAAGGATCGTAGAATACTAAAGGAAAAAAAGTATACAATGAATAGGCAAAGATCCCGAAAATTGCAGAATACAAGTTTAAAAGAGCTATTTATATATATTAGCATATAGAAATTGGTCTGAAGTGATTCCATGAGCAACCCATTAGAGCATAATTTATAATTTGAACTTTGAACAACTTTGAACAATCATTGTCACCACCTTTTTGTTCTAATGCCGCTGTGTGCCTAAATAATGTAAAGTATCCAATGTCGACAAGACAAAACCTAAATATTCTAAATTTATAATACATTTATCTTGAAACCCTTAGCAACATGACCAAATGCACAGTAGAGTACTAAGATTACATGGGACTTCTGAAGATAATTGTGAGTTCAGAAGCAGATTGCTACAAATTGGAACCAAGCTCATAGGAGGAAGACAGACCATAATTACATAAAAGGCACAAGACAAGCATGATAACTATTGTTCCCACAAAAGGAAAGCAGAAAATTTCACCTTTGAATGAAGTGACTTATGCAACTTTGCAAACTTGGGACAAACCTTGAATTGATCTCTACAGCTGCTGCTATGTGCATAACCTGGCAATGTCAACAACTTGAATCATAAAATCTGCAGATGTAAGAGTGTATCAAAATGAAGATCAGAAAGTAGTGAAAGCTTACAGTGGAAAATGTATCATTCGAGGACTGTGACCTATTCACATGGTCATTAGGGTGTACAAACTTCTCACCACGCTTATGCCCAAGAATCTCAGCTGCCCTATTTGCAATTACCTAAATTCGAACAACAGATCGTAAACAATATGGCACAATATATGAACAGTAAACTGAGCTTGCAACAATGTTCACACGAGAATTACCTTAATGGATTAACAAGATAAACAAATCAATAAAGTTGAGAACAGAGGGAGACAGGTTTGATTTATCCCCACTGTTTGGACACTAAAACCTTAACATTTCACACTCTGGCAGGGATTACAAACTTAAATTATTCTTAACAAAAGTTATAAATAATTTAATATTACCAAGTTGGATGCAAGAATCAGCATAAATTTAGTGCATGTGTAGGACCTCATTGGCATTCATGTTGCTTTGTGTGCCACTGCCAGTTTGCCAGATAACAAGCGGAAAGTGATCATCCAAGTGTCCATCTGCGACATCCTGAGCTGCTTCCATTATTGCCTTCCCAATTTTTGGATCAAGGCCATACTCCAATACTCCATATTCACCTTCAAAAGTAAATGACCAAGCAATAAGTCCTTGAGACATACATGATACTACTTAAGCACCCTACAAACCACCTAGATGAAATGTTGAAACTTGGAAATACTCAAAAGACTTCAATCTGCACTAATTAAGATTTCTATTATTATCAACGGTACATCTGAAATTTGGCTAAAACAAAATGTGAAGCATTTATTTATAACACACTCAGTTAACAGAAGTGCAAAGCTAGCAGCAAACTGATTTTTTCGACCATAAGCAAAACTGAAATGTTGCGGTAGAAAGTTTTTTTTTTGTGCCATGTTCTCTGTGAAACAAAGTATAAGTCGTGGTAAAGCTAGCCTATCTCATTTGTAGCCGGGTAATGGGAATACCAAGTGATGTCAAGCTCAGCACGCCCACATCCAGTCCGCACGTGGGATGATGGGAGTGGGCTCCAGGAGGAGCTGCTGGGGGACTGGGGAGCGGAGAGGCGGAGGAGCGCGCGGCGGTGGCGCTGGAGGAGGATGGACTCGAGGGGCAACGCCGGGGTGGAGAGCGCCACCGCATTGACACCATCGCAGTCGGCCGGGTAGAGGACGTGGGGGTGCTTATAGATGAAACCATCGTCGTTGTAGATCTCTAACTCGCCGCCCGGATCCTTGTCGCCTCTTCTGGATCCGGCGGATCTCGCCTGGTTCCAGTCGTCTCCGGCTCATTGTGCTGTCGCACGGAGGAACCGCACTCGAGCCGTGTCGCCGCCAGGCTGCCACCACTGGGCTTTGCCTGCCCAAATTCGGCGAGGTGGGGAGGAGGCAGGGCAGCTGGGTGGGAGGAGGAGGCGAGGCGGCGGAGGAGCGAGGTGGGGGAGAAGGAGGCAGCGATGCGGGGTTGGGAGGAGGGGTGGCGGTGGAGCGAAAGAGTAGGGAGGTGGAGGAGGCGGCTGATGAGGACAATCTTTCCATAGATACAACCGTGCCAACTCCACAACAAGCTCAACAAACTGAAACTATGATACAAGGACCAATGACTCCAACGCAAGTACGTCAACTTAACCATCAGGTGAATGTGTTCCTAAGTTTGAATACAAATGTTTCAAAGAATATAATACTACTCAATTCTTGTGATGATTTAATCGTCCTAGGAACCATGGGGAAGAACCACACAAGCCCAAGTGTAGAAGTTGAACCGTCAAGCACAATCCAAGTCATGTTCGTGTGTTCGACTCAAATTCGGCTTTCTTAACAGCGTCTACTTCAGACGGCCATAACTTTTGATCCAGAAAGTTTCTCGAAGCCCATGAGTACTCTTTGGGAAGCTTTGGAGTCTACTTTCGGATGGATCTGGTCTCACCACCAAAATCCATCCGAGCCTATCAGAAACTGCCAAACAAGTCGCGTCACTTTTTCAGTCTGAGTCAAAGTGTACCTTGGGCCTTGTAATCGAGTCATGTTCGGCTTCCAAGAGTTTTGGTCGCCCCTCCACCTCCTGTGTCTCTTAAATAGGCAGCTGCACCCTCTTCTAGGGTTTGGGTTTTGATAGAATAAGTTAGCCTTTGCTACTTCGCCTTGTTTTTGCGCGTGTCGGCAAGACCATCCGAATATTTGTCTTCGGAACCCCACCGTTTTTCTGTTTCAGATTGAAACCTACATCTTTTATTCGCAATTGAGTTGTTGTTCATCTTGTTCTTGCCTGTTCTTCGATTGCTTGCAGGAACAAATACCCTTTTGTGGTTAGGTTGATTGTGCTCCGACAAGGTCACAAACAACCTCTGGAGATGGTGTATCGATCGCAAAGGCGCAACGTCCTTGGGTGGTTGTAGTCAGGTGAGAGACCATGTGACGTCATCCCATGTGTATGATGAGTAATTGACATCGGCTTAGGGAAGTCGAGTTTGAGTTGGTTGGTTCAGACCATGTCGTTGCGTGGTGCAACGGGCTCGGTCGGACTTAGTCAAACCTGGTCAAAAGGATTAGGATGATTACTCTGATGATTTGACAGGTTTGGGCTTAATATTGTGTCACTGATGTTATTATTCTTTCATGTATCGAGCTGTGCTATTTGATGTGTTTCTTGTCTATGTTGGCTGCAGGACGTCGAGGCGGAGTCGTGGCGAGACACGAGGTGACCGGACTAGACGCAGGTGGCGTTGAGGTCAGAACGGTCGGGATGTGTCGAAGACGGCGGAGATTCGATGTGGTTGCGAGTCGTGGACGGCAAGGAGCGCGGAAGCTTCCGGGAAGGTGCAGGAGGGGCGAATCGGTAAATTCGTAAGGCTGCACAAGCGGGAGACGGCTCCGTTAGGGTTTAGCCGGCGTAACGGGTTGGAGACCCGTTAGCCAAGGGCTATAAATAGGTGTTGGGGGCTGCATACCCCTTTGAGGATCACAAGTGTTTTAGTGCTCATTCATCACTTTGTGTGTGTTCCTCCCAAGAAGTATGTGAGGCTCTTGGTGTTCTTGAGGATTGAGAGTGGATGAATTGAGAGTCTTGTAATTACACCTTATGTTCTAATGTCCATGCGTATGGGGACGTAGTTTGAGGTCTCTCTCTTGTAATCTTTCATGGATATGAATTTATCTGAGATGTTTTCTTTGTGTTTGCTCCTTTTCTTTGTTTTTGTTCCACCCTGTGACCTTTTCTCCTTGGTTGAGATGTTGCTCTAGTGTCTGCCGTTTTTATTTTTAGTTCTCTCTTTGTGCTGTTTTTGGACAGCTCTAAGCCTCTTTGCTATTTTTAAGGCGCAGTATGTAGGATTTCAAGTCATTCGGCCAGTGAAGGTTCTATAGTCTTTGTCTTAGTTCAGTTTCTCACTTAGTAGCCATTTTCTGTTCACCATCGTGATTCCTGTTTTCTTGATATCCTCTTGAGTGGAAGTGTTTTTCTTGTTTCTGAAGTTGATCTGCTGGGTAGAATGAAGTCCCGACCAATGGTCATGAGAAGGGCAGCAATCAATCAACAAATTCTTCAACAGTTCATTTCTTCGTGAGTTGTTCTGTGCCGACACTTTTCAGCTGCCTCCTGTTCTTGTTTTGTTGCGACTCCTTTTCTTTTAGTTTGCTTTACCTCTTTTATTGTCTCGCCTGCAGCTTCAGAGCTTTTCTTTTTCAGTTCTCCCTTTGTTCTAGTCAGTGTTCGACCAGAGATCTGTTTCCCTGCTGTTCTGTAGCTCCCACTTGATTGCAGTCTGCTATCTCTAAATCGGCTTACTGATTGCAGTCGTTTGCCTTTTTTTGTTTTTTCATCCGGTTTGTTTTCAGCAGTGCTGCTCTTTTGGTTTGAATCTTCTCTTCCTGAGTTGAGCAGATTATTTTGGTTCAATCTATGCTTCCTTTTGCCAAAGATGAGCAGCCATCGATAGTCTTTTTGCCGATTGGTTCAGCTCTGCAAAGAACTACTCTTCTCTTTTTGGTCGTGAATTTTAGCTTCACCGCCATAGCGGCATTCCATGGTTGAGTCATTTTCTTTTTTTTTTACTTTTGCTGATCTTTGACCATTTTGCATGCAGATCAAACGGTATTATTTTCAGCTGAAATATTTACTGATTACTCTCTGATTTATGCTGAATTTATTAGTATCGCATGTGTTCTAGTTTTCAGCAGAATTAATTTTCTGTGAGTTGCTTCGTTCTGTATCTTTTTGAGTAATCAATGTACAAATTCTCGGGGGTGATTTTTTAAGAGAACGACATTCACCCCCCCTCTATCGCCATTTCGGTCCTACATCAGGTTGTCAACTTTAACTCCTGCCCCAATCGAATCTACCACTTTCATCAAAATATCAGGACCACTAGTGCTATCAGTTGGTATCAGAGCTCAAGGTTGATCGGTGAGAGATTTTTTTTAGTTTCTGCATCTTTTTCTACCTACAGTCCACAAAACCAAAACAAATAGTAGATTGTTTTTTCTCCAAAATCCAAGACAATTTGAGCCTTACACTATTGCTGCTTAATCATTGTTTGTTGAGTCTTCGGTTGCATCATCGTGTCGAGTTGCTGGTCTTAGTGTCTAATCCTTAGAGTTTGGAGTTCTTGTCATGTTAGATCACATTGCTGCCATCGCCTTCACCATCATCACGCTGCCATCACTTTCACCACTGTCATATACATCACCACTGCCATCGCTTTCACCACTATCATATACATCACCGCTGCCATCGCTTACACCACCATCATACATCACCGCTTTGAGCTCGGATCTATCTCTTTCCAAGTTGTCTCTGAGTCCGAGTTGGCTACAAGTTGTGCTTCCGAAGTAAGTCAGAGTTGGCTGCTTATTGTTCCAAAAAAAATGTTGTGAATTCGAAAAAAAATTAGTTCGAGATATTATCTCCGTGCCACTCGGATTGACGTACATGTGCCACTCGGATTTCCCTCGTGTGCTGATCGAAAATCTCAGTTTATAGAGAGAGAGAGAAAGAAAAAGTGTGCGGTGCGTGTTGCTTGTTACAGATGTAATATCCCGAACGCCGTTACGGCGCAAGTTTTAAATCAATCGCGAATCGCGGTTTTTCAGAATCATGGAAGGAAAAATATAAATTGTAGAACATTGTAAAATAAATTAAATAAATTAAAACAATTAATTTGAATGTTTTGGGCTATCCGGAGGGTGGGCCGGCCGCTTTGGGCAGCCACCCAAATGGGGCCCTGCACTCTCCCAAACCCTAGCACCCCTCTTTATAAACCCTCCTTAGCCCCTCCCTCTTTCCACCCCAAACCAGCCACCACCACCCCTTGGCGCCCCTTCTCCCCTTGCTGCTGCCATGGTGCCAAGGAAGAAAAGAAAGGGAAGAGAGGAAGGAGAAGGAGAAGGAGAAGGAGAAGAAGGAGAAGAAGGAGAAGAAGAAGAGGAGTAAAAATTGGGGAAATTCTTCATCTAGGTAATTTTCCCCCATCCCAAATCCTCTGTTTTATGGATCAATTAGGGTTCTTGGCACGGAATTTGATGGTATATAATAGATCAATTGCCCGATTAGAGTTTAGTCGCGGGCTGATTTTAGATCTATTCGCGCAACGCAGCTTGTCTCGCGGTTTTGATCTAGAAAATGAATTTTCCTGCGGGTCTTCCCAAAATGAAAGTTGTAGATGATATCCAGATGTATCTCCTGTATGTTTTTCAAATTTTTCTACTGTGTGATCTGGGAGATACGGAGACGGCAACACCACTGTCTGTCAGGCGGACAGATTGGTACAGTCCGGCAGTAATCCGGAGATTTAAAATAGTAAAAGAATTTTCCTGCGGTTCTTCCCAAAAGGAAATTGTAGAGGAATTCCATATGTATCACCTGTAGTTTTTCCAAAGTTGTCTACCATGGGATCTAGGAGATACGGAGATGGAAATACAGCTGTCCGTTAGGCGGACAGATTGGTACAGTCCGACGGTAATCCAGATATTAGAAATAGTAAGAGAATTTTCCTGCGGGTCTTCCCAAAAGAAAATTTGTATAGGACTTCCAGATGTATCTCATGTATTTGTTTCACATTTTTCTACCATGGGATCTGGGAGATACGGAGTCGGAAATACCTCTGTCCGGCAGGCGGACAGATTGGTGCAGTCCGACGGTAATCCGGGGTTTAAAAATAGTAAACAAATTTTCTGGCCTTGTCCGTAGTTAGAAAAGTTGTAGATAATTTAGAATTCTAGCTGCTGTATAAAGTTGGGAATTTTTAGGCCTCTGTACTGTTGTGGGCATGCGTTTGAACGCGGCTGCCCAATCTGCCAGAGCAGAGTTCTTCCTCTGTTTTGGGCATTAATTTACTCCTAGCTGTGATTAAAATAAAAATAGGTGTTCTCCATGAAAATTGTATGTTTTTAAGTCATGAATCCAGAGAGTTATCATTTGCTATTTTTTGATTTATACATTTAAAGATACGAAATTGTGAAGCAGCGCTGTTGCAGAGGGTATTATGTTGCGGAGTAGAGATTGTGCGGGTTCGGGTTTCTAGCGATGTTTTTATGTTTATGTCGTGCTTGTATGCTGTGGTGGTGTGCTGAGAGTTATTTTATGGACATGTGGTTTTGTCCCTAGCGCTCTTGACTTTGTTGATCTTCGCTTCGTCGGTTTGAGGCAAGTGAATGTAGTGGCGGTTGCTACCGTTTAACTTGCTATTCAACTCCATTGTTGTATTATGGATTTGGCTCATGAGAGCTATTTGTGGCATGAGGATTGTGGTTGTGGTCGTGGAAAGGGATTCGCCCCTTGTGTATGGAAAGAATTGTGTTTGTGGCATAAGATTCTTTTCTCATACGATAATTGTTGTTAGCATTTGTAGATGTGGGAAATAATGGTGTATTGAAGTAAAACATGCATATGTTTTATTGCCTTTGGTAGTGGCAGTGGTTGAGGTTTTAAAGTAGTTCAAACAAGATTTATTTGCTAATACTTTATCGTCATTGATGATGATATAAATAATGTTAATTGTGAAAGATTAAATGCTGATGATTAATTTATTGTGTTATGGATGATTTAAATGTTTCTTTTGCACTTAATAGAGGATAAAATGGCTGCATTCATATATCAATTAAATATGAAATTGAAGATGTATTATTCATAGAAGTTTATGGTGGTTTAATAACTTTGAAACATAAATTGTAATTGTGGATGTATGGAATTATAATGATGATGTTTAAATTGCTTGTAGTTTGAATAACTTGTTAAACAGTTTGCTTGCTGAGATTTTTATCTCACTCTTGCTTCCCCCTCCCTACAGGTGGACATTGAGCATACATTGGGAAGGGTAGAGTGGCAACGCACAGATGCACTTGGATGATAATCTTAATGCTGAAATAGAGTAGAAATAATTCTAGTTCTTTGCTTAGTTATCATATTGATGAATGTTTATCCTTATTAATGTTGAACATGGAATTGTTCTTTTGGTTATTATTGTTAAGTTGACTATGAATATTAAATTGTTCTCATTATTCTGTTATTTACTAGTTGATTATGCTTCCGCTTATGTTATCCTATTAATTAAATGTTGCCAGTTTAATTTATCTTGTAAATTGGCTAGTTGTGGAGCAGTTTTAGTAGCATCCCAGGGTATGGTGGATCCTGGGGTGTTACAACAGAGCTCTTGGTGGTCAGGTTAAGGATTTAGGGCTCTTGTGAAAAAAAATTCTTAAAAAAATTCTAAAAACAAGAAAAGAAAAAAATTTCCCAAAAAAATCTGAAAAAAAGACAGGAGCTCTAGTGTTTTGCTTCTTTTCATTGTGCTAGTTGGCGCTCTGTGGTTTCATTGGTGTCCAGGCTCGTGTCTCTAGTACGGTCTAGCCTAGGACTAGTACAGTATCGTCGTTGAGTGATTATTCAACTTACTTTGACTAACGTGGTTCTAGTTATCCTTTGTTCACTCTCAGCCCACCTATAGCTCCACAGATTTGGCTACCACCTCACAGGTACTAGGTACTGAGGCAACGATACATCCAATTTCTAGGAGTTGTTGCCTTGTCGGCTGCCATCACCTCCTTCTCGATGTGGTAAGAACTAGTAAGAGCTTGACATAATAGGTTGAGAGTGTGCGATTTGATTTAGCCACATCCCAGTAGTTGTGAGGGCATAACTTGCAATTTTATTATTTTTTTTCTCTTCTTTGTTTGTTCTCGTGTGTTTTCCTAACAATGTTAGGAGAACCAGTGGTCTCGAGGGCTGCACCACATTACCCTCGGACTATGGGCATCATACAACACTTTGAGCATCAAGTGAAGCTGCACACTGAGGGACTTGATGAGGATGCATGGGTCACTATTGAATGCCTTGGTCAATTGGAGGCCGCGCAGATCGACACCAACACTACGCTTGCAACATTGGAGGCTTCCGTTGCCACTGTCAATACCTCACTTGCTGAGATTTTGAGGCGTCTTGATAAGATGGGCCATGCACCTTCCGTGGCTATTCCCGCTACACCTACTCAGCGTACACGTGCCAACAATGGTGTCTTGGGCAGCAGGGTGGATGAAAATGGTGGAGACGAATATGCGGCTGATACCGAGATCAATGATGATGAGGACGCTCACGTCATCCTCAACTATGTTGGAATCGTATTGGCATGGTCCTATGTACCCACGCCATGAGGTATGTGAGGATGATGAATCAATTGGTAAGATTAAGTTCAATATGCCACCTTTTGATGGAAAATATAATCCTAATGCTTATATCACTTGGGAATTGTCTGTTGATCAGAAATTTGCTTGTCATGCATTCCCTGAAAACAAAAGGGTTAGGGCTGCTACTTGTGAGTTTACTAACTTTGTGTCTGTTTGCTGTAGTGAATATTGTAAGAAAAATGTTTTAACCATACCACGAACTTGGGATGCATTAAAAAGAATCATGCGAGCTAAATTTGTTCCTTCATATTTATGCACGTGATTTGTTACATAAGTTGCAACAATTGAGGCAAGGTAGTAAAAGCGTAGAGGAATATTTTCAAGATTTGCAAACAGGAATGTTGCTTTGTGACTTAGAGGAAACTGAGAAGCTGCTTTGGCTAGGTTTATGGGTGGTTTGGATCATGAAATTCAGGACATTTTAGCTTACAAGGAATATAATTCTATCACTCATTTATTTCATCTTGCTTATAAAGCTGAAAAGAAGTATAGGGACGACGCGCGAGCATTAGGACTAACGTTTCTGCAGGTCGTTGTAACATTTGGTCTCAACGTGCATCTGCTGCACCATCAAGCCAACCTTTTGCATCTTCTTCCTCCAACAGCAAGCCACGGTTTTCATCGTCAAATTCAGCATCTCGGTATCCGGCAACAAAGGGTCACCAGCACATGCAAATAGCTCTTCATCCGTTGCATCTACGGGACGAACGAGAGATATCCAATGTCATCAATGCAAGGGGTATGGCCATGTGCGGAGTGAATACCCAAGCAAGCGTGTTTTGATTGTGAGAGATGATGGTGAGTATTATTCTGCTAGTGATTTGGATGAAGATACATATGCTATGCTTGCAGCTGACCATGCAGGTAGTGGAAAGGAACAAGAAGAAGAGCATATTGGTGCTGAAGATGCAGAGCGCTATGAGAGCCTCATTGTGCAGCGTGTGTTGAGTGCACAAATGGAGAGGATGGAGCAAAATCAGCGGCACACCCTTTTCCAAACAAAGTGTGTTGTGAAGAAACGCTCATGCCATGTGATCATTGATGCAGGGAGCTGCAACAACTTAGTTGTAATATCCTGGAAGATATTTTTCAGTTAAGCGATTTAATAAAGAGAGGGACCTTAAGGGAAAGAATAAAATATCAACCTTTTGAGGGGTTTTCTGAATTTTTAGGACAACCTGGGCCTGGGCCTTGGCCCAGGTGGAAATTTTTGGCCCAAAAGGGGAGGGGAGGCGCCACCCCTCCCTACCCTAGCCGCCCCCACCCCCCTGCGCCGCCCCCACTCCTCCCTACCCTTTGCACCGCCAACCCTCCCTCTCTGCCCTTGCGCATTTTCTCCCTCCCTCTCCTCCGCTGTCGGTGATCAAGTCCTCCATTCATTCTTTGGACAAATGGGAGAAGGAAAGCGATTGGATCCGGAGGAAGGGAAGAACAAGAGAAGGGAGGAAAGGAGAAGAGGTGGATTTCGTGGGGTGTTTGTCGTGTTCTTCATCAATTCATCAAGGGTAATCCCTATTTTCCCCAATTAGATTAATAATTTAGTTGTGCTAGCAATGTCGTAAATCTGGACTACTAGGACAGATCGGGTTTTACGGCCGTTTTGGGATAGATCCGTGGGGATTCAGGACTGGACCTCTCCTAGAAATTTGTAGAGGACGTCGTTATCTTTCCATGAAGTCCTAGAACGTGTCATTCGGACTTGAGTAGCAAAAGTTATGGTTTTTCTAGTGGGACTATTCTGCAGATCGGGGGAATTTCGGACAGGTTTCGGTAGATTAGTTTGGGCGACGAGAAAACGGGCGAATCAGAAGATCTTCATATTAGAAAAGTTGTAGATAATTTTCTTAGCTTTCCAGAAAGGTGAAGAAATCCTGATTCCGAAGGTGAAAGTTATGGCCATTTTAGTGCGCTGTCCGAGAGGCGATCGTGATTCTTGATGCTTTAGAAAATGGATTGGTGCGGGTAGAAGATGGCCGAATCTGAGAGGCTCACCAAATAGGTTTTGTTAGATAATTTAATTATATTTCCAGAGAATCTGAGAATGCCCTATTGGACCTCTGTATCAAAAGTTATGAATTTTTGAATGTGACTGTCCGTAGAAGGGAAGAGGTTGGCCGAAAGAAATTGGGGATTAAGTCAGGATAAACGTGTTGGTTTAGTTTGGGGGTGTTGTTATTTTATCTAAAGAACCGCTACTCGTGTCTTAGTAATTATTATAATTATTGTTCAGGAGGACGGATCCCAGGGACCGCACCTTCTGCTCATCCCCCCGTTTTCTCGTGGTTAAGGCAAGTATATTTGTGGTTTTAAAACTATAGTGTGGATTGTGTATGATTGATTCTTTGTTAATGATTTGTTGGTATTGCTTATGGTCAAATGCAATTGTTATATTCATGAGGATTTATGATGCCTAGATATTGTGATTGCAAGTTTATTTATCGAGATATTCACATACATGCATCATGCTGAATATTGAAGTCTTGGTCACGAGATGACCAAGCGCCGAGGTCCCCGTCATGTTGATGTCATGACGGGCTAAAGGTCCCCATAGTTGTGGAGTATGGGCAATTGATCCCTGTACAAGATGGTACAGGCATAGGTGTGCATTGACGGATGCACACCAGACACCGGTAAAATGCGAAGAGAAGAGAAAAAGAGATTTTTGATCATCTTGCATAGCATGGTTGTTTATATGATTAAGATGATGTTCATGATTGTTCATGTTACTATCCTTTAATACTTGCTGAGTCGTTGGACTCACTCTTGTTGTTGTTGTTTGTTGTTTGTTTTAGGTACCTTTATGAAATCAGCATGCATGGGAGTAAAGAAGGATTAGTGTTGTTGCACTTGCACGAATTATTCACCATGGAAGAACTAGAGAACTTTAAATATTATTTGCTGATTAGCCTTTGTGGTATTTGATTATGTCTATTAGGTTTAAAATGTAATAATGCATTAGGAACCTTTTATATTGCTCCCGCGCTTTAATTAAGTTTTATAAATGTTTTGCTTAGTATTGATTACATTGAGTACGGTTAATTATATCTTTTGATTATATTTGTGAGAACTTCAGTTTTAGACAATAAACAAAGGAGACTCTGCCGAAATTTTGTAGAATGCAATTGGTTTAGCTTTGTTATGTTGTTAGTTTGGTAGCATTCTAGGCCATATTTTGGCTGGGGTGTTACATTAAATATGGTGGACAAGCTTGCGTTGAACACCAAACCACACCCACAACCTTACTACATTCAATGGTTCAATAGCAGCCGCAAGGTGAAGGTAACACGAATGGTGAGAGTAAATTTTGCTATTGGTACTTATCATGGTGTTGTAGAATGTGATGTTGTCCCTATGCAAGCATGCTCTATTATGTTAGGTAGACCGTGGCAATATGATAAAAATTCTCTGCATCATGGTAAGACAAACCAATATTCTTTTGTGCATCACGACAAGAAAATTGTGTTACATCCTATATCTCTTGAAGCTATTTTAAAAGATGAGATTGCTAGAGCTAGTAAAGAGAAAAATCAGGAGCGTAATAGGAGTGAAAATCAGATTGTAGCAAACAAACTTGAGCAACATAAAAAGAAAAACTCTAAATCTGTTCATGAGAAGAAAAATGAGATCTCTACTACTTAAAATTAGAGTTGGTGGCAGTCCGTCCGTCCTCCCGAAACCCCCACGTTCTCGCCCACCCCATGACGGTTCTTCTCCCCACCTCCCCGCCTCCCCATTCCCGCCTCTCTGCCTCCTCCTCCGCCCGCCACCGCCTCCTCCTCCGCCCGCCGCCACCTCCTCCTCGCTCCTCCGCCCCTCCTCCTCCCCCCCGCCGCCGCCTCCCCCACCCTCCCACCTGCGCGCGCTGCCGCCTCCTCCTCCCGCCCACCCCGCCGAATCTTCTCCCACGCCCCTGCCTCCCGACCCGCGCCCGCCTCCTCCCCACCCCCGCACCGCCTCCCCTACTCGATAGCCTACCGTTGGCTCCCCTACTCGATAGCCGGCAGCATCGATCCATCCCACCCTCGCACGCGATGCCGCCGCAGATCCGGGGAAGGTGACGCCGACCTCGCCATGGACGCCGAGGGCGGCGCGTGCTCGGCCTCACCATCTGCGCGCCTCGACCCCGCCGCCGAGGACATACTATAACCGCCGCCGCCGCCGCCTCCCCACCCCGCACCGCCTCCCCTACTCGATAGCCGGTCGCACGCATCGATCCATCCCACCCTCGCACGCGATGCCGCCGCCGCCGCAGATCGGGGAAGGTGACGCCAACCCGCCATGGACGCCGAGGCGGCGCGTGCTCGGCCTCACCATCTCGTAGCGCCGACCCCGCCGCCGAGGACATACTCATAACCGCCACAGCGCCACGCCTCGACTTCAACATCGACCTCAACCAAGGGTGAGTGCGGTTCCTCTCGTCCGTGTTCCTCATTGCTCGCTTCGCCGCCGTGATGCGATCCGATCCGAATGCCAAGCTTTTTGTGGGGTTTGTGCGAGCCGAAGGACGTGGAGGGATCGTTGTTCGTGGTGAAGAGGTGAGGCGGGAGATTTTTGGGAAGGGGTTTAGGGTTTGGATCGGTGTTTTTGCATGTGTCTCAAGTTCTAATTATTTCGAATGTGTTAGGGTCGCATGTAGGAACACGCACCGAGGTTCCAGTTCATCGTCATGAACAGCGCAACACCGACGTGCATCTCGATCTACCGGATGAACTCATCTCGCTCGGTGTTGGTTTAGATATTGCCTCGATAGAACCGAGTCGTGGTACATCGATCTTACGTTCTTCAAGCAAATAGGAATATAGGATATATATCACAACGGAACATTCTTTTGGGTCTTGCTAAATGTACATAGTCCTAAATCTTAAGATTAATTTATGCCGATGTAGATTAGATAAAGTAATGCAGAGTTGTGGGGAAACACGAGGTTACGGTGACATTGAAATCTTCAAACTTCCAACATAGGTTTTCATCATTTATCTGCCGCTCATTGGACCAAGTATGAGACTCGGCCTCTCGTCAGTGCAATCGCATTTTTCGATAGGATGAATTTGTCGGCATAGCTTGAAGCTTTATCAACTGCGAAACTTTTTAAAACAAAAATAATAGGACAAAAGACTTCTTCCAGTCAGTAATCTCTAATTGATGTCTATCTCGATCCCGGTGATATGCTCCGGAGAATTTTAAATTTAATTAGTTAATGCTAGCTAATATTGTCCCACTTGTGTATCTCTTGTACATCCCTTTGATTTTCGATGTATTATGCAAGATGTTTCTCGACTCTCGTAAGTCTCTCCGAGTTCTAGGAAGTGTGGGTGAGCCAATCAATCCTACCGCATGGAGGTTTGTGATCATCTTCCGAATCTTAAAATTCTAATGCACTAAAAGGTTTTACATGCACTATTCTTCATTTCGATGGTTCTATAATGTTGTCGCTAACTCACGATGCCCCATATCGACACTTGGTGGCGATCAAACCGGTGGCTTTATGGTAAGTGTGTCCTTGCATTTTCCCGGAAATTTTAGAGCTTTTAAAGTAAGCGCTATCTTATATGTCCAAGCGAACGCAATGCTTGCCTTTGTTAGATCACACCTTTACCGGCGCTTGGCCTCGAAACTGTGATCTGCGACATTTCCTTTCTTTGGTGTACAGTACACATTGCTTAGAAATGAAAGTTGTTGTACAATCGCATCACTTGACTTATGTTGTAATAATCGTGCACATGGTTCACAACCAAGAATTGTTGATGAGAAAGGGCGGAAATGGAAGGAGAATGCGTGGTTATCTTTGTATAGAGAAGTCATGGCCTAGGGCTTTCCGGACTCTCTATGGAGATAAGGACAGATATGAGACCACATACTTCAAACCATTTGTCTGGTTATTATTTCTCCGGTGATGGTTGCAGCAGTAACTCATCAAATATTTCTTGAAGTTGAAAATAGCAAAGCAGATAGTCGGTACCGGTATAAATATGCCATTCAAGAATGCATGTTTACACCTTAACAAACTAAATTTGCATGTCGGGACAAAGATGGTTACCATTGGTCGACCGGAAGAGTTGATGATGTTATCAATATCGTAATTTAGCTGCTTATTTGGCATTCTTCCCTTGATTTTAATTTGATTCATGGTCTTAAAAGTTGTCAAGCTTCGAGTATTTGATCCTTCTTGAAAAAAAAATATAGTGGACACCGGATTGGGACAGAGAGGTTGAGTCTGCTCGGTTTCGCATCCAAATGTGATGAGGCTGTTGTTGTCAGTATTGATCATGAGGTACATTTTAGTAAGGACATTTGTTGGCCGTGTGAGTTTCTTAACCTTATCCATCGTTATATCATTCTCATTAGACTATTTCTTCCACCGGTTCACTGCTTGCGGTCTAATGCTAATGTCCAATGTATTTCTTGTCTGATAGCACTACTCTTCTAGAGAAACTTTCGAATGCACTGTTCCTGCTTATGATTCATACAATTTTTTTGTACTACTATAGGATAGGCATCTCAAAATATTTCATTGGCCAAGCATGAATGTGATCTTAGATGAACCCAAAAAAGAAGGTTAGTACACGCTAACCATTTGGTTTGAACCAAAAAAGAAGGTTAGTACAAACTAATTTTTGTTCACCTTTATCAACAGGAGCCATTTCTTCCGAAATTGTTGGCTTACCAATTAAATCCTCAGACAAAGGATCGGTGATTCATCTCAAGGAGCTAATGACCCAAAAATTTGAGCTAATAATGGAATTTATAAAAGCTTTACCTATGAGGCATTCACCTAATTATGTCACTTGTCCCGCCTTTTATAATCGGTGTCATTTTCAATGTTTATATTTATCGAAACTCTCTTTGCTTTATGCGATCGGTCAAGAAACAAAATTGTATTGGTCTCATGCACAGCTCGAATTGAACCAAATAGGAGAGAACAAGTCCTCAAAGCAAATTTCACTATATATGTCCATAGTGAACATTGTGCCTATATGAGAACAATGTGCTGCATGTCTTCGAACTATATGAGAACAATCTCGCCTCTTGGTCCATTAAGTTTCTATAAGCTTTATTAACATCCGTGTTCTCCATTATCATCATAAAGTTCAAAAGTGTGCCTTCGTATCACGAAAAGAATTGATCAATGGAAATATGCTCTTTTTGGTTCATGTGCAGGCACATATTTGGTTTGAATGTTTTCATTGTTTTTAAAATATAGATTGTTCTGTGTAATTCTTTTAAATATTTGCCCAACGAAATTGTAACATCCCAAAAATTTAAATTTGGAAATATAAAGCTTTTGAATTATTTTGCAATATATTTTATTTGAATTTGGAGTTTATAGTAATTTTCTGAATTTTGGTTGAGGATTCTAATAGTTGGAAATCTATGAAAAATAAAATCAACATTAATAAGCCATAAAGAAAATATGGGAATAAATGAAACCTATAGATTTTGAATTCAAATATGAAAAGATGATCTTAAAATAAAACTATAAAAATTTCATTTTGAAAATAGTATTAAAGAGAGTAATAAAAATAAATAAAAACCAACAAATACATATATGTAGAGAAAGAGCCTAGAACAAAACATAAGATTTATACACAAGAATATACATGAAGGGAAAGTGTATATATATATATATATATACACATACAAGTGGAAATAAAATGAAGAAAATAAAAAGAGAAATAAAAGGGAAAAAGAAAAGAGGAATCAGGCCGGCCCAATCCCCCGCTCCCGGTTTATCTTCCTCCCGACCCCCTCGGCTTCCCAGTGTCGCAGCCCGCCCTGCCGCCTGCCCGGCTCGCTGCCTCACGCCTGCCTCGGACCATCGGTCGCCGACGCATTCGGACCAGCGGACACCAGCACATCTGACCGCGCTCTGCCGCCCGCCTCCTTTTTCTCGCCCGGCTCTGCCGCGCCGCTCGACGCACGGCTCAAGACCCCGTCTTATCGCGCGAGCGGCGCCCCTATTCCTTGTAGCTCGGCGCGCGCAGGGCCAAAGCTGCCCGGTCATCTCCGCCCACACTGCACTGCGCACCGCCCGCCCCATCACCGCCCGACACGATCAAGACAAAGCCGCCGCCCGATGCCAGCCCCGCCCGGCCACCTATAAGAGCAACCAAGCCACCGACACCTTCCCACACTCCACACTCCCTCCCTCCAAGCAATTGGATTCTAGTGCCCTCTACTGCGGCGCCACCCTTCTTCCCCGCTGTGGTGACTAGCTCGCCGTGAATCACGCCAAACTAACCCAATTCTTTATACCCGAACCTTCTTGAGCGCCCTGAAGCTTCCCCGGCCTCACCAAGCTTCTCCTTGGCAGACCTCGCCGGCCGAGCTCCTTCTCTAGCTCACCGCCGCCGCCGCGCCCGCCCGGCCGCCCGGACTCACCGACGCTTCCACCGCCTTTGCTCGCCCGCGGACAACCCGCTTACGCCACCCGACCCTCTAGGGCCACCCTCGCCGGCGACGCCATCGGCCGCACCGCCCCGAGCTTGCTCGTTCGCAAGACACCGCACGCCGCTTAACTGCTACCTCTCCCCCTTCTAAATCAGGTAACACCAAGAGCTCTCCTGGCTAGCAGTGCGCGCGTTCGTTCGAGCGACCCGCGTTCGAGTCCTTTCGGCCGCAATATTAGATGTAGGTTTTTAAATATTTTGCTAACACATCCAGTGGAGGAAAAAGGCAAATAAAAATCCGAATATAATTAATAATAGGTGCTAAAATTTGACTAGGATATAAATGAGCTTATAAATTATTTAATAATGGATTAATCATTATGCACTAGTAACTAATGTGCCTTTGTTCTTTATTTTAAGGGCTTAATTATTAATCAAAGGCACAATAAGAAATCTAAAAGGGATGTAAAGGAGGCTATTGGATATCTATGTTTGGACTGGTTCATGTATGCGAAAGTAATATGGGTTGAGCAGTCATCTAGGAGGCTAATTATTAAATCAAAGCAATGGTAAAGATATAAGACTTGGGTTAGATAGACAAAATCTATAAAGATTACCCTTAATATATGCCGTAATATTCATCATACCAACCAAGGTGTAGACAAAAATGGTGCCATTAATTAAATCTTAGCATTAAATTTATTAAATAATAATGTTATGCCTAGAAATATGTAAGTGTTCATAAAATGTCGCACCATGAAATGCTTTCAACTCATGTTCTAAAATTACCTCGGTAAGCTAACAATTGTATATATCACTTATATTTAGCGTATGCCCTAAATATTAGCGCGACAAAATAATGCCCAACTAAAATCATACATCGACCCTTAACTCATGGAACTTCCTTGATAAATACAAAAATAACAAAAAGAAAGTTAGTAATAACGAGTCATCATATTCTCCCACCGAACTTGCCTCAAATCACCATTAACTCATAACAAAGAGGAAAATGAATTTATTCGGAATTTATTTGGATCTTTTGAGTTATTTGCATTTATTTGGGTTCAGTTGCTTAGCACGTAATTAGAGTCCCAAGAATCCGTGGATAAAGCGAGGCCAATATCGAGTGAAGATAAAGACCAGAGCTCAAGACCTTCAAATGAGAAAGCGTTGAGTGAGCTCAAGACCATGATAAAACCGCCAAAGTAGTCAATACTTTGATCATGTTGAACCTACAGCTTCTGCAAATTACTTTTGTTTAAATTATCAAATTGCATGCTATTATTTTATGTACAATTACATGCTTAATTCAAGCTTCTAGTATATGCCTATTGTTGCCTTGATTAATATTATACCCCCTATTGAATATTGATTATGCGAACCTTGTCGCCCTAGCAAAATTATAATAGTATCCTTTCGAAAATAAGTCCGTAATTATATGCCATGCTTAGTGTCGCATAGACACTCGGCACCGAAATGCCCCAAGCCTCATCAACATTTTCAATCATGAGAAATGGTTTGGGCGTCATGGTGATAATGACTGTAATTGTGTTGGACATGATTATTTAATGCTCCCAAAACCTCGACTTGCTTTAATATCTCAAGGCGGATGATTTGGGGTGGTATGTGGTGCGGTGGGAGCACAAATATGGAGTGTGGTAGAACCGCCTGTAATACTAAGGACTGAATCTTGTCATGATCTCCCACGTAAAACAGTGCAGCCACATGTTTGTAAATTACAACTTGGCTAAGTAGCGGTATCGAAACTCCCCGACTCATCTCACCGGTAGTGGATAGAAGTGGTTATGCAAGGGCAAAGGAGGCCTAAAGGGACACCGAGTGGAGGGTGACGTTCACCACCGTACTAGCATTGAGGGAGTGGAGCCCAATAATGCCGGTAGCCGTGGTGAACATCCCGCAACGATGGGACCCACCGCAGTGGGCGCTTCCCATAGGGTGAGATGACTAGAGGAACTAGATATCCCGAATAGTCATGTGATATCTATTTGACCACCGACCATGGAATCGGGTGGGGCAACAGTGGATTATCGCTTGTGGTGAAAGTGTACAAACTCTGCAGAGTTAAAACTATTCGAATAGCCGTGCCCACGGTCAAGGGCGGACATGGGAAACTTAACCAGATATAGTTCTGTTTCAAAATGATTTGTGGGTGGGAAAGGAAAAGTGAAGGGCAGTGCAATGCCATGGTTTGTGTTGTCCTGGGTGTCGTCCCAGTGGTAAGTTAAGCGGCTATAACGCTGAAGGATTAAGCATATGGTGCAGATGCCATGTAACGGTGGATGGAATCTGAATCGCTACTGTTATTGCATTCTCATATATATTATGTTTTGTTCAAACTGCTAAGTCTCAGGAGGTTTCTATGTATTATATTTCAAAAGCTAAACGATGATAAAGCTTCTTCTTTTACAAAGTAAAATGACAGGAAGAATAAATAGAGTCGTAGGAAAAGAGGATGACTGTTGTGGTAAAATACATAACGATGATCGGGGGATTCATGTCGATTATAAAAAGAGGATATTAGAAAGGGGTTTAGGGGAAATAAATCGGTGGAGTCTATATGAATGAATGTGTTAGAAAGATGATTTAAATGATTTTTGGAAGATTAGAGTGTGCAAAAGAAATTGTTGGATTACGACACTAATATAAATTCTTGAGAGATGTTAATAATATTGTGATTGATAGGATTTGATTAAAATACTGGAAGGATGAATTGAATTTTTGGGTATATCGGAGGAATAATAATAATTATCGGAGTATAATCTGGATCAATGAATTTGGTGAATTAGAAGAGTGTAAAGGTAATTGTTGGATTTGATGGGATTAGCATGAATTGATCTAGATAGATGATTTAAATTTGAGGAAATTTGGAGATATGATAATTGAAAGCATAAACTAGATTAATGATATTCTTGGTGCAGAAGTATTGATGAATTAGTTAGAGATAAATAATGAAAATAAGGTTGATTATGGAAAAAGCAATTTATGGTTTTGGATCATTAGCAGAAAGAATTGATTTGTTAGAAAGTTCTGATATGAATGATGTCGGTGGATTAGAAAGTAATCCTATTAGGGAATCATTGGAATTGTAGGTGGAGTTGGTGAATATTGATTACAAGATTGGACTAGTATGAATTGAATACGTGAAGACATTGGTGGATTCTAAAAGAATGTATATATATAAAGGGTTTGATCGGTGGGTTAACTGAATGATGTCGCTCGCTGTTGGGAGTCTTAGACAAAGAATCAATTAGGAAAGGATCGATTCGTGGATCAAGTAAAGGAAGTGTGTCGTGGTGGAGTAAGTCAATTATGGCAAACGCCGTGTGGAGTTCTAGGTAGTAGCAATAACTCTATGGTTTAATAATAACAATGCTACCAAAAGCGTTTTCTGGCAAATAAAACAACCCGAGCCTTTCCTTTGACAAGCCATGCATACTATATATTTGCATTTTGTGTATTGGCTCGCGGAGCACGGTGGTTAGTGTGCTCACACTCGCTCTCATAACAAAATCCAGAATCAGATCACTACGCATCGGCAATACTTGGGTCTTGAAGGCAAAGAAGGTGAAGACGTCAAGGGCTAGGTCGCGAACCTCCGCTTGGTCGCCTGTGGGCATGTCCTCAAGGTCCCACCTGTGCTTCGTTCTTCCGCCGCATTTAATGATTTCGCCTAATCGCCCATGTGTAAGTTTACTATTTTATTTATGCTTCCGCATGGTATGTATTTGATATTCATTTTCAGAATCGTGAGCACTATCTACGATCCGTGAATAGTGCATTAAATCACTGTGATTTCGGATTGAAAAATTCGGTCCGATGTAAATGCATCTCGCTTATTTTAGGAAATATAGCTGCCAACATGTCTTTTTTTTTGCAATCCAATGTCACATCCCTCTTGATACAACACCTTCTATGGAAAATTTTGATAAATCACTTATATTGCCATTTAGATATGGGACTAGGAGCTATAGGTCATATTGTTTGGAGTGAAATTACAAATAGGTTTGAATTTACTTTTTTGTACAAGCACCGTGGTAAGAACAACAATCTGCAATGAGATGCTTAATATTGCACGAGAGGAAGGCAGGAACTAGGGTCTAACCAGAGATTAGATTCACATCTCGTCGACGCTATTTGGTATATATCGAAGCTTGGTAGTATTTTGCTTTCTATAGAGTAACTGCCGCTTTTGTGTTAATTTTGTAATTTCGCTTTTTAATTGCTTGTTTCTCTGTCCAGCTTAGTGGTGGCCTATGATAGGGCTTTGAGCTTTGTTGTACTTCAACCTTTTGAGCTCAGAGTTTTTTTGTTGTTCTCCTCAATGGCAGTTGAGTCCAGCAAATTTTCTTGACTACACAGATGGGAATCTGAAATCAAGAAATGCATGTAGTATATGCAGCCTGTGGAGAAATTCTGAAGTGTTGCAGGCTAACTTGTTGTTAATAGTCTTTGCTTGGACATGTAGGCCTGTAGGGTCCTAATTCATTTGAATTTTGAATATGTAAGATGTCACTACTGGATTGGCACTATGGGGTGTGAATTTAAAGCTTTGGTTCATCATTTCTTTCAAATAGGATCATCCACTTGTGGTACGTGGGATTGGACTATTTCTGTGCCGTTGATTAAATGGGTATTTATACCTGCTATTGATGGTATGTACTCAATTTATCATTGTGCTTTTCTTGTGGGCAAATGGATCATTACCTACTACAAAGGACTGCTGATAAATAATACTAGATTATATAACTCATAATAGTATTTAGGATTTTAAAGGACTGCTTGATTAAAGGACTGCCGATAAAAAATGGGTCAATGTTGGTCTTCGTCGTCGGAGACGGTGGCGAAGGCATTGGAGTCGAGGAAGACGGTCATGTCGCCTAAGATTCCGTGGTGCGAAGTTGTCAGGAGCCAACTCAAGTAACTTGTAGGAGAGGTAGAGGGAAGTGAGAAGAGTCTGGCAAGGGGTTAGGTTTTAATCACTATTCACCATGGAGTCTTTTACGATGATAATAATTTAATCATTGTATTCCAAGGATAACTATTAAATTTAGCCGGTGTCTTTAGAGAGGGTTATACTTCAATTTCAAAAACCATCTTTAGTACGACCATTCCATTTAATGCATGTCCATTGGAACAGAGCTTAATTAACTAGATGATTTGCAGTACTATGATCTAAACTATAAAAACAAAATACTATGAGTTTAGAACTTGATATCTTATTTATTTAATATCCGTTGCAACGCAGGGGCACTTTACTAGTTAAATTAAAAGGTGCATGTTTTCTTGCTACTAAGTCTGATGTGAATGAGCTGGATGCTAGTACTTCTATTTGCTATGCCCTACTTTGCAAACAAGCTTTATTTTCATTCGATGATGTATCTTTTTCTGTGCGTCCTACTGTCACTAATATTTTGCAGGAGTACATGGATGTCTTTCCAAAGGACGTGCCGCCAGGGCTACCACCAGTGCAAGGGATTGAGCACCAAATTGATTTAATTCTCGAGGCATCTTTGCCCAATCGTGCGCCAAACAGGACCAATCCGGAAGAAACTAAGGAGATTCAGCGTCAAGTTCAAGAACTGCTTGACAAAGGTTATGTGCGTGAGTCTCTTAGTCCTTGTGTTGTTTCAGTAATTTTAGTGCCTAAGAAAGATGATATGCCATTATCAAGCATGTGTGTGGATTGTAGAGCGATCAATAACATTACCATTAGATATCGTCATCCTATCCCAATGTTAGATGATATGCTTGATGAATTAAGTGACTCTATGGTCTTCTCTAAAGTTGACTTGCGTAGTGGGTACCACTAAATTCGCATGAAATTAGGAGATGAATGGAAAACAACATTTAAAATTAAGTTCAGTGTAATATCCTGATCGTCGATTCGGCGTAGGTTCCTAAAATAATCACGGAGATTCCCGATTTTTTCGGTAAATCACGGGAAGTAAAAATTAAATTGCAGAATTGTACAAAATTAAAAAAATAAAACAATTAATTTGGATGTTTTGGGCGTCCGAGGGTGGGCCGGCCAGCGTTGGGCCACCCAACAGGGGGCCCGTACCCCCTCCCAAATCATTGCATCCCCTTTAAAAACCCCCTCCTGGCCCCTCTCCCTTTTTCCACCCTTGGTCGTAGCCTCCCCCCCTACATCACCCCCACAAGCTGCCCATTGGAGCAAAGGAGAAAGAGAAGAAAGAAGAAGAAAGGGAAGAGAAGGAAGAAGAAGAGAAGGAGGAGAAGAAGACGAGGAAAGAAGAGGGGTGATCCCAAGAGATCCTCTAGGTAATCTTTCCTAATCCCAAACACCTCTATTTTTAGAGCAATTAGGGTTCATGGCACGGAATTAGAAGGGGATTGACAGATTGATTACCCGATTAGAGATTTAGGGGTAGAAGATGATTTTTATGATTTTGGTCACAATTGAGAAAATTGTGGAGAATTCAGTAATCTAATTGATGTAAAAAATTATATTTGTTAGAGCCTTACACTGTGGTTGGGATCCGTTTTAATCTGGCTGTCTAGATTGCCAGAACAGAGAACATCCTCTGTTTTGCGCATTAAGTTACACCTTGCTAAGATCAAAATAAAAATATGTGATCTACATGAAAAATTAAGGTATTTAAGTGAGGAATCCAGAAATATATCATTTGATGTAAATGGCATAATATTGTTAAAGATACAAAAATATTAAGCAGCGCTGCTACAGTGGGTAGATTGATGAATCGTTAAGCGGAGAGGTGATTGTGCGGGATTGGGGTTCTAGCGATGTCTTTACTTCTTAAGTCGTGTTTACTATGCTGTAGCATTGTGCTGAGATATACCTTGTGGACAGGTGGTTTTGCTCCTGAGCGCACGTGATTGCTTCGCTTCAACGGTTGAGGCAAGTAAACATAGCGGTTGTGCTACTGTTTAACTTGTTAATTATTCTATATTCACATTAATTAGTTCTTTAAAAATTAAGGTGCTATGTCATTGTTACATGCTTCCTTAATGTGGTCCAGATGGTAGTATTTTTAAGAATTCAATTGTTTATGATCTTGATGGTTTAACTGTGGATATGCGGAATTGTTCTTGATGAATTAATATAATTGTGGGGTAGAAAACTTTACGAGTATATTGTGGTCTAAGTGGTAGTATTCTTGGTGAATACTTGTGCTTGTGATGATAGCAATTATTGATCAATTGATATGTTTGGATAAATTGCTCGTAATCATGTGGAAATTTGTTTAGTGTGCTAATGCGGAATATGAAAACAAATATGTGGCGGATATGTGGTTGTGGATATGTTGTGAGCATGTTGATGCTCCTTTGTGGTTGGAATTCATGTGGTTTATGATTATGATATCATTCATATCATATCATGACATTTGCATATGTGGATGTCGCCGACTTAGCAGCGATCGCATCTGACAAAGATCGTGATATTGTCGTAATACGATGCACACTCTTACCTTGTTGGGTAAGGGTGCTGTGGAGCATACGCATTCATATGCATTACATTGTGGAAGGATCATTTGCATATCTATGCAATGTATTGTGGTGAAGTTATAATGTGGAATATACAACTTCATAGTTGTAATGTGGAATATATATAACTTCATAGTTGTAATGTTGATGAGGATATCCCTAGTACTTATGACGCTGTTTATAAAGCAAGATCTATACTTCTAAACAAACAGGTGCTTTTGTTCCTTAAGGAGTTTCCTTTAATTGATGAACTTGGAATACTACCTCATGCTAGTATTTTATGAATTCTTAGGTATGATTCATGTGAAGATTTGGGAGAGCAAAAGGGAGGAGCCCAAGGACTTCAACTACAAGTTTTGGATAAGATTTTCAAGCCAAATTCGGACTTCCCACATTCTCAATTCAATTCAAACTCGGATTCAACTCAGGATTCAATTCGGATTCCGTTCAGGACAGCCTGACAGGCAGTTACTAAAAAGGCCATAACTTTCACAAATGGAGTCCGATTCAGGTGTTCTTGTACGTGTTGGCATAATTTCAAGGTCTACGCAATGGATCTGGCCCCACCTTCAAATTCATCACGGATAAAAAGTTATGACTGAAACATTATGACAGCTTAATTTTAGGTTTTTCCTTTTGTGTGAGTTTGTTCCCAAATACATGTAGGGATGAGTTGGAGTTGGTTTAGGACCTCTTGGCCAGCCATTAGGTGGACATGGAACTATATATTGAGGATTAGACCCCCATTGTAAGGGGACCAATTTTATGCACAAGATTGAAACATTGCTATTGCTTGTTCTTTCAACACCAGAGTTGATGCGAGGACTTTGAGAAAGAACTAGGCGATCCATTGTTCGTTCTGCAATTCAAGGTCAAGCCGTCGTTCCATTGGAAATTGGGGACTTGGCGTTCGTCGTTTGTGGTCTCACGATGAAAAATTATCTGGTGTGTTTTGGGCATATTCCGAAGAGTTGAGGGTTCGTGCATTGGCGCGAGTGTTCAACTAGTGACATCGTCTACTTCGCATCAACTATCCACGGTTCCTCACTGAGAAGATCGGGCCCTCCCCGTATCGTCTACATGTGATTGCTCCGTTGCTGACCCACAATCTTTGGGGGATGCGATGTATCCAAACCCATGTGAGAATGACTCTACACATAGCCAAATTGAATGAGAATGATAAAAAGAGTAAGCTGTGTGATTTCACCATATTTGAAGTGGAGAGCATCTCCATTGAGTGTGAGAGAGATACACCAATAGAAAAGAGGGAAGTAGATGATAGCCAAAGTGAGGTCATTGCTGAAATTAACAATTTACTCCCTACTTCTAGTGTTGTTTCTCATATTGTGCAGGTCGATATTAAAGAAGAGGAGTTGAATTTTCAACAACCGGCATCGTTGGAAGTAGAAGACGAGGAGATAACCACGGTTGGGGATGGAGTGCTTGCTGCCTCGTGGTTTTGTCATGACGATTTGATACCTACAACACCTACAATAACTAAGAAGGATGTTAAAGGTAACAATAATGGTGTTGAATTGAATATTCATCACGCAAAGGTACATAAGAGTGAGAACTCTAGTGTTCCTTTGAATATTCTATGTTCTGAAATTTCTTCACTCAATTTACATAATGTGAAATTGATTACTCATAAAGACGTTCTTACTAGAATATCTCTTGATAATTCTTTATACTATATCATGTTCGATGATCCTAAAGAGCTATCTAGTGTGATTGAAAACCTTGCTGAAGTTTCATGTTTAAAATCACTAGTTAGTCCTTATGCCTACACATATATGTTCAACTTGATTGGAGATTATGGTGTAGATAACAAGTTCTATGTTTATCGAACATGCATTACTTGTGATAATCTTGCTGATTTTAAATTGCATGTTTTGCACAAACCATCTATTGAGCAATGTCATGGTCACTTTGAGATGGGTTTCCACACAAGTGCCTATTGTTTAGAATGCAATATGATGCCTACTTGTTTATCCTATACCAGTAAACAAAGTAGTGTAGTTGAAGCATGGAAGGCACTAAAAAAAATTCCCCAAATTTGAACAACTTGATCTAGCTGGTCCCTTTTATGTTTTGTTCGTGTGCTTAGAAAAGTCGAGTACGACTTTTTCTCATGGAAGGAAGAATGATGTGAATGAATGTACCACAATGTATATTTCAAATACATCCTATGGTTGCAGTTGTGTTACTTATTTTGTGCAAAACAATGCGAATAACACAACAATTGATTCATACATATATCACGTATATATGTTGTTCTCTTTGTTTAATACATGTCTAGCAAATCATCATGCAGCACACAGAAGTTGTTTGGATGATAAATACATATACCATGCATATACGTTATTTTCTTTGTGTAGCACATTTTTAGGCTATCAAAAACCGAGGACGGCTTTTTTTGAAGAAAGGGAGGATGCTGAGGCTATCCCTAGTACTTATAACGCTGTTTATAAAGAAAGATCCATACTTCTAAACAAACAGGTGCTTTTGTTCCTTAAGGAGTTTCTTCAATTGATGATGAACTTGGAATACTACCTCATGCTAGTATTTTATGTATTCCTAGGTATGATTCATGTGAAGATTGGGAGAGCAAAAGGGAGAAGCCCAAGGACTTAAACTACAAGTTTTGGATAAGATTTTTAAGCCAAATTCGGACTTCCCACGTGCTCAATCCAATTCAAACTCGGATTCAACTCAGGATTCAATTCGGATTCGGTTCAGGATAGCATGACAGACAGTTACTAAAAAGGCCATAACTTTCACAAACGGAGTCCGATTCAGGTGTTCTTATGCTCGTTGGAAAGATAATTTTAAGGGATACGCAATGGATCTAGCCCCACCTTAAAATTCATCACGGATAAAAAGTTATGACCGAAACATTGTGAAGGTTTAATTTTAGGTTTTCCCTTTTGTGTGAGTTTGTTCCCAAATACATGTAGGGATGAGTTGGAGTTGGTTTAGGACCTCTTGGCCAGCCATGAGGTGGACAGAGAACTATATATTGAGGGTTAGACCCCCATTGTAAGGGGACCAATTTTATACATAAGATTGAAACATAACTATTGCTTGTTCTTTCAACGCCAGAGTTCATGCGAGGACTTTGAGAGAGAACTAGGTGATCCATTGTTCGTTCTGCAATTCAAGGTCAAGCCGTCGTTCCATTGGGAATTGCTGACTTGGCGTTCGTCGTTTATGGTCTCACGACGAACAATTATCCGGTGTGTTTTGGGCGTATTCCGAAGAGTTGAGGGTTCGTGCATTGGCACGAGTGTTCAACTAGTGACATCGTCTACCTCGCATCAACTATCCACGGTTCCTCACTAAGAGGATCGGGCCCTCCCCATATCAAATGTGGAATTGGCTCATGTGAGCTACTTGTGGTATGAGGAATGTGGCAGTAGTCATGGAATGGGGTTTGTCCCTTGTGGTATGATAGGGATTGTGATTGTGGTATGAGATTATTTTCTCTTGTAGTAATTGTTGATAGCAGTTGTGGATGTGAGAAACAATAAAGTAGTAAAGTAAATCATACATATGCTTTATTGTCTTTGGTAGTGGTAGTGGTTGAGGTTTTAAAGTAGTCAAACAAGATTTATTTGCTACTGTTTTACCGTTGTTGGTGGTGATTTGAGGTTGAGGATATAAACGTGGTCATTGTGGAAAATAAAATATTGTTGATAAAACTGTTGTAGTTTAATTTGCTTGTTAAACAGTTAGCTTGCTGAGATTTTTATCTCACCCTTGTTCCCCCCCTTACAGGTGATCATTGAGAATGCATGCCAGATTATACCACTGTTCGTAGTATGGGGATAGCGATGTAGCTACCTCGGGTAACTTAGTTACAGATGTTATGAGTGAGTTTCTTTAGAAAAGTTGTTATCTTCCCTGAGTTGATTTAGGCCAATTCTTGGCCCATTGTGGTTAATGAATTTCTCTTGAGATAGTGGTTCATTGCAGTTGAGGTTTTGCAATTGATCTCTACCTGTTCTTTGAAGCAATTATTGTTTTTTTCGGGCTATTGAGACACTTTTGCTACTTGTGAACATCATTGATTTGTAAGGATAGCCCCTTCGTAGGAGTTTTGTCTTGTTGTGAATCATGACTCATTGGTTCGCATGGTATTTTTATCATTGAAAGTTTTGTGTTGCAAACTCATTTATATGTTAAAGCCTTGGATCTGCGTATTTCTTTTAGATTATTTCAAGTGTTGAAGTTTAATTCCTCTCCTTTCTAAAAGAGAGTGTTAAAACTCTTTATGTTGTTTTGCTATACTTAAGTGGGAAGGTGGTAATCATATAAACTAATTCATAAGGTATGAATTATCAAGTTGAGATGTTAGCGTAGTGCATAATTAATTTCGCTAGCATCCTCGGAAGTGTAGTTGATTAATTTGATATCGCCTTGTAATAGTTTCTGGAAGAACCGTGATTAAGAATTTGTTTATACATGATTGGAACTCATGGAGTTGTTGAGGAGTGTGTAAAAGAATTGGAATGATTATTATGATTGTTTAAATTTATATCCTGTTGGATAAATTGAATTATTTTTACCTTTAGTAATTAATCTGACCGTTTGGAATGATTAAGTAAGGAGGTGTTGGAATATTGCCTTGTAATATTAACCTTTAATCTATCCTTTATTTAGATACTTTATGAGCATGTACAACTGCTAGGTTCATCTATCTTTCACATGCTAAATTGCTAAATTGTTGACTTGTGAAACCTTGTCTTATAGAGCTTATAATATTGAAGTTTGAAGATATTTCGTTCTAATTGTTGAATATAACGTGGAATGTTGAATCTATGCTCATAACTGTTTTCAAGATTGCCATGTTCTAGTACTAGCTTGTAAAAGAGTTTTGTTTCAATATTGTGGCTTGTGCACTAGGTTTTCCCTAGATTAAGTAGTTGCAATCTTATTTAGATAATAGAAACATGATGAAGTGATTTCTTGTGTTTCTTTTGGAAAAATTTATGAAGGGATTGAGGATATGATGATGCTTGTTAAGAATGAATTATTCTGATGTTAGTATGATGGTCAATATGTGGTTGTGATGATAATGTTGAATGTTCTACAAATAAAAGAATTTAATAACTTCCATGATACTATTTAAATCAAAAGTTTTGATATTTGCGTGCGCGATCTTTTGGATCTCATGACTTATGTTGCAGCTGAAATGTTTTGAGCAAAGTGACGCATTGAGAGCTTTTGTTAGTTCTTAAGGGATTAATGTGTTGTGGTCTTCAAATTTCTTTTGTGGGAATTGTCAAGGTAATACCGTAATCACAGAATGTTGTTCTCTTTGTTAAAAGAAAGAGTGCGGTAAAAGCATTAGAGGTTGAAGTCATGTTGTGCAATTTTTTTGAGGTGTGTTTGATTTCTTATTTTTGTTGCATAAGAGTTTCTTGAGCTCAAATGGCAATCTGTATTCTTATTGGGTTGACATTTGATATTGTCTTCTTGAGGGGCATGTGCCTTGAACTGTGATCTTATCTTTTGCTGTCCAAGATCATTGCTATTTCTTTTGGTCTTGTGTCTATTGCAAATGATAACATTTTCCTTTGTGCTGAAATTTACTTCTTTTTGCCTCTTCTAAGAAAGGGGTAATCAATTTGGGTTGCAAAGTCCTTTAAGAGGTGTATGGCAACTAGTTGGTGTGGTTATGCAATTGATTTTGGTGAGATTGTGGGTGTAAAGTTGTTTGACATCCATAGTAACCCTGGAGATGGAAAATTTTGGTTTGGTGTTCTATGCTGGAACATTAGAGGCTCAGTATCTCTGTGTGGGAATAGTGGATCAGAGTGGAATCCAAATAATGTGATGATCGGGATAGCATCCTCGGGGTGCAGTAAATGAGTATGTGTGGGTGTGATATGAAATTCGAGTTGTTATCCTTAAGGGATTGAGGTGTTTTAGGAATTATCTGTCAAAGTAATTCCATTGGTCGAGGGCTTGGCTAGAATGTGTTTTTGTAACACCCCAAGATCTACAATACCCTGGGATGCTACTAAAACTGCTCTACAACTAGCCAATTTACAAGATAAATTAAACTGGCAATATTTAATTAACAGGATAATATAAGTGGAAGCATAGTCAACTAGTAAATAACAGAATAATGAGAACAATTTAATATTCATAATCAACTTAACAATAATAACCAAAGGAACAATTCCAAGTTCAACATTAATAAGGAGAAACATTCATCAATATGATAACTAAGCAAAGAACTAGAATTCTTTCTACTCTATTTCAGCATTAAGATTATCATCCAAGTGCATCTGTGCGGTGCCACTCTACCCTTCCCAATGCATGCTCAAGGTCCACCTATAAAGAGGGGAAGCAAGGGTGAGATAAAAATCTCAGCAAGCAAACAGTTTAACAAGTTATTCAAACTACAAATAATTATACATCATCATTTATAATTCCATACAACTACAACCACAATTCATGTCCATAATTATTAATCACCATAAACTTCCATGAATCATACCTCTTCAATTTCAGATTTAATTGGCATATGAATGTAATCATTTTATCCACAATTATATGCAAATGAAACATTTAATCTTCCATAACTACAATAGATTAATCATCAACATTTATTCTTCCATAATAACAATGTTTATATCCTCAACCTCAAATTACCATCAATGACAATAAGACATATGTGTGATCACCTCACTACTTTATTACTTCTCACATCCACAATTGCTATCAACAATTAACACTAGAAAAGAATCCCATACCACAACCTCAACCCTTACCATACACAAGGGATGAATCCCATTCCATGATCACATCCGCAATCTTCATACCCAAATAGCTCACATGTAGCATATGTATGCAAATGATCTTTCCACAATGCAATGCATATGAATGCTTCATGATATGCTCCACATCACTCTTGCCAGGGCAGGAATTTTAGTTCATCGACACGGCAATATACGATGCTTCCGGCGAAGAGGTGCATCGACACGGCAATATACGATGCTATACTCTAGACGATCGCGGCTAAGTCGGCGACATCCACATATGCAAATGACATGATATGACATGAATGATATGATAATTCATTAATCACATTAATTCATCCACAAGGAGCATTATCATGCTCTCAACATATCCACATCCACCACATGTTATTTTCATGTTCCACATTATAACATTAAGCAAGAATTGCACATGTCTACTAGCATAATATCAACATATCAATTGATTAATATTTGCTACCGTCTCCACAATTAAAATATCATGCAATCATGGCATAATGTATCAAATTAAGATAATAATGTAAATTGCAAGTAGAATGAATAACAAGTTAAATGGTAGCAACCACCGCTACATTCACTTGCCTCAATCCGACGAAGCGAAGATCAACAAAAATCAAGAGCGCTCAGGGACAAGACCACCTGTCCATAAGATAACTCTCAGCACACAACCACAGCATATAAGCATGACATAAATATAAAACATCGCTAGAAACCCGAACCCGCACAATCTCTTCTCCACTCAACAAACTAACATATTACCCTCTGCAGCAGCGCTGCTTCACAATTTTGTATCTTTAAAAATATAAATCGAAATACAGCAAATGATACCTCTCTGGATTCATGACTTAAAAACCTACAATTTGCATGGAGAATACCTATTTTTATTTTAATCACAGCTAGGAGTAATTTAATACCCAAAACAGAGGAAGAACTCTGTTCTGGCAGATTGGGCAGCAGTATTCAAACACGTGTCCTCAACAACACAACGGTCTAAAAATTATAAAATTTATACAGAAGCTAGATCTCTAAATTATCTACAACTTTCTCAACTACGACCAAGGGCAGAAAATTCGTGTACTATTTTTAATCTCCGGATTACCGCCGGACTGTACCAATCTGTCTGCCTGACGGAGAGCGGTATTGTGGTCTCCGTATCTCCCAAATCCCATGGTAGAAAAATATTAAAAAAATACAGGAGATACATATGGAAGTCCTATACAACTTTCCTTTGGGGAAGACCCGCAGGAAAATTCTTTTACTATTTTAAATCTCCAGATTACCGCCGGACTGTATCAATCTGTCCGCCTAACAGACAGCGGTATTGCCGACTCCGTATCTCCCATATCCCACAATAGAAAACTTTGAAAAACATACAGGAGATACATGTGGAAGTTCTCTACAACTTTCCTTTTGGGAAGACCCATAGGAAAATTCGTTTTCTAGATCAAAACCGCGCGACAACCCGTGCTGCGTGAATCAATCTAAAAATAGACAGCGTCTAATCTCTAATCGGGCAATTGATCTATTAACTATCATCATAATCCGTGCCAAGAACCCTAATTACTCCATAAAACAGAGGATTTGGGATAAGAAAAAATTACCTTGGTGAAAATTTTCCCCAATCTTTCCTCCTCTTCTTCTTCTTCTTCTTCTTCTTTCTTCTCCTCTCCTTCTCCTTTCTTCTTCTCCTTCCTTCTCTTTTCTTCTGCTCTAATGGCAGCAGCACTTGGGGCACCAATGGCAGCAATTGGGAGGGGAGGCGCCCAAAAGGAGGTGGGGCGGCCAAGGGTGGGGAGGGTGGAGGGGCAAGGAGGGGTTTATAAAGGGGTGTTAGGGTTTGGGAGGATACGGCCCCATTTGGGCTGGCGGCCCAAAGCGGCCGCCCACCCTCCGAACAACCAAAATATCTAAATTAATTATTTTAATTTATTTAATTTATTTTACAATGTTCTACAAATTTTATTTTTTCCTTCCTACGATTTGCCGAAAAATCGGCGATTCCGGGATTATTTTAAAAACTTACGCCGTAACGACGTTCAGGGTATTACAGTTTTGTGGAGACAGTAGAGTCTCTCTGTAAGGGTGTGGATGATGTACTCAGTTTGAGCGCATTGTCAAAGTTGCCCACTTAAAATAAATGAATTGGTGTGTTGGACGATGATTTGGAAATCCTTGGTTCAAGAAAGTTAAATTTTTCAAGGGAATGGATTGGAAAATTAATAATATCTCGAGCAGTAATATGCTCACTTGATTCTTGTTTAAAATGTGTGTTTATGGTAGCGGTCATCTGCAAATTGAGTTATTTTATGTTGAGGCGTATTCTTTTCCAGTTAGAAAAAGAGAATGATTGTTTTATTTTGTCGAGTGATTTTCACTCTTGGCTTATGTAGTGTGGATTCTCCAAATGTCTATTTGGAGAGTGTAAAAGGTTTTGTGGTGAATTTTTTGATTTGGATCGTGGTTCTTTGAAGGAAAGTTGGTTGCTAGTGTATTGCTTGAGAATCCTTTATTCTTCTTTTGGTTTAGTTCAATTTATAAAAGTTATTATTTGTGCTCCGAGTAAAATGTTATGAGTGGAATCTGTGGTCGAATTCTTTAAAAGGGGTACAATGTATTATCCCGATTATAATATATAGAGGAAAATGTTTTAAGAAAGAGGATGGTATTAGATAGTGGCTTGATAGTTGTGGAGGGGAATTTTGCGAGAACGGCAGGATCTGTTAGCCGCTTAGAGTCGGCAGAAGAGTTGCGGGTGCTCGGCGTTGTCCGACGCGTGCCGTGGACTCGTCGGAGTTGGTCAGGAGGAAGAGGGCCACCATGTATGTGGAGGCCCTCTTGACGAATCAGTCCGAGCGGAAGGTGACATGGGAGTTTCAAGTTCAAATGTAGAACAAGGACCCGAGTTCTTCGAGGCGGGTGAGAACCCGTAGTTGTTGTTCCCTTGGGATGTTCTATCCTTAGGATGCTTTATACTTTGGTTGTTCTTTCCTTAATTGTTATTTTGTCTCGTGGGTTGATGAGATAGATTCCAGGACGAATCCTTTTTAGGTGGGGAGAATCTAATATCCTGATCGTCGATTCGGTGTAGGTTCCTAAAATAATCACGGAGATTCCCGATTTTTTTGGTAAATCACGGGAGGTGAAAATTAAATTGCAGAATTGTACAAAATTAAAAAAAATTAAAATAATTAATTTGGATGTTTTGGGCTATCCGAAGGGTGGGCACCGCTTGGGCGGCCCAACCGGCTGGGGGCCGTAACCCTAGCACTCCTTTATAAACCCTCCTTGGCCCCTCTCCCTTTTTCCACCCCGGCCGCAGCCTCCCCACTCCATCACCCCCCACAAGCTGCTATCCATTGAAGCAAAGGAGAAAGAGAAGAACGAAGAAGAAAGGGAAGAGAAGAAAGAAGAAGAGAAGGAGGAGAAGAAGAGGGGTGATCCCAAGGGATCCTCTAGGAAATTTTTCCTAATCTCAAACCCCTCTGTTTTTAGAGTAATTAGGATTCATGGCACATAATTAGAAGGGAATTAGCAGCTAGATTTCCCGATTAGAGATTTCCGCCACACTGTAGATCATTCGCAAAGGTCTGTTTGAGAATTTTAGACCTATGAAACTATTTTCCTGCTGATCTTCCCAAAAGGAAATTATAGAGGACTTCGTGACCCATCTTCTATATTTTTTTCAGAATGTTTGGCCGTGGGATCTAGGCGTAGCAGGGTCGGGAACACCGTTGTCTGTCAGGGGTGCAGATTGGGATAGATTGATGTTCAAGTGTGATTTAGGGGTAGAAGATGATTTTTATGATTTTTGTCACAATTGAGAAAATTGTAGAGAATTCAGTAATCTAATTGCTGTACAAAAATCATATTTTTTAGAGCCTTACACTGTGGTTAGGACGTGTTTTAATCTAGCTGTCCAGATTGCCAGAACAGAGAACGTCCTCTGTTTTGCGTATTAAGTTACACCTTGCTAAGATCAAAATAAAAATATGTGATCTACATGAAAAGTGAAGGTATTTAAGTGAGGATGTAATACCCCAGGACCCATATTTCCCTGGGATGCTACTAAAACCACTCCACAACTAGCCAATTTACAAGATAAATTAAACTGGCAACAATAGTAAACAAGATAGTATAAGCGAAGCATAAACAACTAAGGAATAACAGAATAGTGATAGCAAGTCAATATTTAAAACATCCTCCAACATTTAAATCTAAAACAGTTCACAAATTTAACATTATTAGGATAATGTAAACATAGCTATGCAAAGGTCTAGAATCCCTTTCAACTTTATTACAGTATAAAAATATGATTCATGTGCATCAGTGTGGTGCTGCTCTACCCTTCACATGCATGCTCAAAGTCCACCTGTAGGGAGGGGGAAACAAGGGTGAGATAAAATCTCAACAAGCAAACAGTTTAACAAGGTACTCAAACTACAAACAGTTATACATCATCATCTATAATTCCATACAACCACAACCACAATTTATGTCCACAATTATTAATCACCACAAACTTCTGTGAATCATATTTCTTCAATTTCATATTTAATTGGCATATGAATGCTGTCATTTTATTCACAATTAAATGTAAATAAAATATTTAATCTTCCACAAACCACAATAGATTAATCATCAACATTTAATCTTCCACAATTAACAATGTTTATATCCTCTACCTCAAATCACCATCGATGACGGTAAAGTATTAGCAAATAAATCTTGTTTGACTACTTTAAAACCTCAACCACTACACCACCAAAAGCAATAATACATATGTATGTTGTACTTCAATACTTTATTATTTCTCACATCCACAAATGCTATCAACAATTAATACAAGAGAAAAAATCTCATGCCACAATCACAACCCTTACCGTACACAAGGGACGAACCCCATTCCACGACCACATCCACAAAATTTTTTGTACGGATAATCCAATTTTTATTCGAAATTACATAAATATACCATGACCAAATTATTTACAAAATAGGCTCGGTCGCCCCATTGGGCGACTGGAGCCTTTCGCCCAACCGGGAGGTGATTATATTGTAGTCGCCCTACGTCGAGGCAAGTACATGCAGTTGTCGTTCTATTGGGCGACTAGCATCCAGTCGCCCAATTGAACAACAATTTTTTTGAGTTTTGTCAATTTTGTAGTTTTAAACTGGAAAAAAATTTGCTGTAGTTGTAATAAAAGTTTATGTTCACTGGATATTGTAGGTGCATAAAAAAATTTTGGAAATTTTTTTAAAGAACGATTGACTGTAGAACGTTCGATACATATAGTGGTAAGTGATAATTTAATGTTACTGAGAACTCGAGTAGGGAGAGAACTGGTGTGTTAATATTGTTAAATGACTTACTATCTGAATCATTAGATGCGAACAGACGAGATAATAACCTTATGTGAAATAGAAATAAACTTCATAATACAGTTGGGAGTAACATGCCACGTATATTTTTATTACATGCATAACATATAGCATGATATGCGACTAACCCATCCACCTTCTCCTTCCATTGCTTTGTCTTGCGTGTCTTCTCACATTCGCCTTCTTGCACTCCTCCCTACCCTTCCGAGTAGGTTCATTTATCTTGTCCGCGCATTTTCCATGAACAGTAAATACATGAAATGTAGCATACAACTACTGATCAGGACGATGCGTTGCATCATCTAGCTGTGTGCCCCTCCTGACCGCATCGCCCACAACGTGTACCAGATGTTCCAGCTTGTGATTCGTCCATGTCATTTCTAATACGTCGGCTCTGTCACCGACCCTTCCCACCCTTCAGCATGTTAATATCCGAAACCCGTGACCTCATTGAAATGTCCGAGTGGCGAAGTTTCCAACCACCACGAACCCCGGAGCTCCCCACACCAAGCTTGCAGATTCTCTCCTTAAAGAAGTACTCAGACATGAAGTTGGAAGGATCCATGCCCATGGTCCCGCATGCAGCGAGCACATGAGAGCATGGCTTGTGTAACAACTTAGGCTTATTGCATGTGTAGCTATGTTCGTTTGCATGATCTCCAAGACATACGTCGTGAGTAATAAGTGAACGAGCCATCCCAAATCCGACTCTATCACGGAGTATCCAGATGACACGGGGTCGCCCGATCTTCTCGACGTAGGATGGATACTCACAGGAGTCTTGATGAATCGTAATGATCCTCCAATGCCAATGCAAGGGATGAACACTCTTTAATCCGCCAAAACACACTCGTGTTGATTTCGCTGACCACCAAGCGAAGATCTATCGTGCACCCAATTCCCAACGGAAAGGCCAAACGATCTTGATTGAAGAAATTCACTCCTAATTCCGCATGGAACTTCAGTAGCAATGCTAAACTTGAACAAACTTTAGTAGATTCATTATTCTCAAACGTGGTCTCCTTACAATGGGGGTTTAACCCTCAATATATAGTCCCTCTCCACCTCATAGTTGGCCAAGAGGTCCTAAACCAACTCCAACTCATCCCTACATGTATTTGAAAACAAACTCACACAAAAGGAAAAACCTAAAATTAAGCCGTCACAATAATTTGGTTATAACTTTTAATCCGTGATGAATTTGAAGGTGGGACTAGATCCATTGCGTAGCCTTTGAAATTATCTTTCCAACGAGTACAAGAACACCTGAATCGGACTCCGTTTGTGAAAGTTATGGCCTTTTTAGTAACTACCTGTCAGGCTGTCCCGAGCCGAATCCGAATTGAATTCTGAGTTGAATCCGAGTTTGAATTGGATTGAGCACGTGGGAGATCCGAATTTGGCTTGAAAATCTTATTCAAAACTTGTAGTTTACTTGTAGTTTAAGTCCTTGTGCTCCTCCCTTTTGGCCTTCCAAGTCTTCACATGAATCATACATAAGAATACATAAAATAATAGCATGATGTAGTATTCGAAGTTTATCATCAATTAAAAGAAACTCCTTAAGAAACAAATTCACCTGATAATATTTAATGCGGCTCAATACTTCGTTCCAGTGAAATAATGTATTTGACTGAAAAGTGCTAAGCTTGTGCGTATCCGCATCATCCTCCTCTTCTTCAAGAAAAGCCGTCCTCAGCTTTTGGTAGCCTAAAATTGTACTAAGCAAAGAATACAATGTATATGCATGGTATATATATTTGTCATCAACACTTCTTTTGCTTAGCATATCAAGAACATCTGAAGGCTTAGTAGATAAAAAGAACAACACATATGCATGGTATATGTATGAATCAATTGTTGTGTTATTCGTATTGTGTTGCACAAAATAAGTAACACAACTGCAGCCATATAATGTATTTGATATATACATTGCGGTACCTTCATTCACATCATTCTCCCTCTCATGAGAGAAAGTCGTCCTCGACTTTGCTAGGCACATGGTCAAGTCATTAATGGGCCAAACCAAGTTAAGTTGTTCAAATATGGGGGAGAAAATTTTTAGTTCCTTCCATGCTTCAACTGCGCTACTCTGATTATTTGTACATGATTGTACATTAAAGGATGAATAAGTAGGCTTAAGAAATCTTTTGAAATATGCAGCATTGTTGTTGAAACTCATCTCATTGTGATCATGATATGGCACAGAAGATTGTTTATCCAAAATATGTAATTTCAATTCAGCAAACTTATCACATGTAATGCATATTCGGTAAACATAAAACTTATCATCTATACCATAATTTCCAATCAAATTGAACTTATATGTATATGCATAGGTACTAACTAGTGATTTTAAACATGAAATTTCAGTAATATTCTCAATCACACTAGATAGTTCTCTAGGATCATCAAACATGATATAATATAAAGAATCATCAGGAGATATTCTCGTAAGAACTTCCTTATGAGTAATCAATTCCACATTATGTAAATTGAGCAAAGAAATTTCAGAACATGGAATTTCCATTCGTATATATGAGTTCTCACAAGTACTTACCGTTTCACAATTAATTTCAGAACCAATATTGTTACCTTTATTGTTCTCCTCAGTTGATGTAGGTGTTGTAGGTATTAAATCATCATGATGTAACAACGGGGCTGCAAGTACTTCATCTTTAACTATGATTATCTCCTCATCGTTTATCTCCAATGGTGCCAGTTGTTGAACATTTGGCTCCTCTTCTTTAATATCAACCTGCACAATGTGAGAAACAACACTAGAAGTAGATATTAATGTGTTAGTTTCAAAATCAACCTCACTTTGTCTATCTTCTACTTCTCTCTTTTCTTTTGGTGTATCTCTCACACTCTCAATTTGGGTGCTCTCCAACTCACATATGGTGGAATCACACAGCTCACTCTTTTTAACACACTCACTCAATTTGGTTATGTGGCTCTTATTCTCACGTGGGTTTTGATGCATCTCAATTGTTGTATGTATCATTGGGGCAGCACAAGATGTCTCCTTTACCGAAGGGAAAGTCCCATGCTCGGTCATCTTCGCATGTGTCACACTAGTGGAACCATAATAGCTGAAGTATGGACATGGATTGATCCGTGATGTACGTGTCTCCATAAGTCTCTTCTCCTCCTTAATAGCACAACTCACAAGATCATGCAAGTTACTAAAATATTTATGTTTAAGTATAGCGCCGATCTCATAATTCAAGCCACCCTTGAAGTATGCCTTCTCCCTTGATGGACTAGTGACACCGGCACGACACATCGCATCTTGCAGTTCAAAATAGTAATCTTGGATAATATTACTACCTTGTGTGATATTCTCCAAATGGTGAAGCAATTCCTGCGCATAATAGGATGGCACAAACTCGCTCCTCATGAACACCTTCAAATCTGACCAAGATTTAATGAATTATTTTCAAATTAGTTGTTGCCACCAACTATAAGCATAGTCTTCAAACTCCCTTGTGGCACGTTTCACCTCTTGATCTTTGGAAAGTTTCGGAAATCTAAACACTTTCTCCATTTTCCATTCCCACTCAAGATACTCCTCTGGATCATCACTGCTATAGAAAGGAACAAAGCTATCTTCTTCTTGTTGTGGACGAAGTGCTCGCACAATATCATTCACGATGTTTTTATGTATCACCTTCATTTGTTGATTAAGCTCAATGCAGAAATCCTTCATCCCCACTTTAATCTCATAACCATAGGTATCTTCTCCACCTGCCATGTTACGATTGTACAAAGAAGACACCAAAACCACAAATATATGGGTAATATGTGGAGTTCACTCAATCTCACTTTTCCTCTCCCAAGTAAAGTTCTTACCTTTCCGACGTGAATTAAAGCCAAAAGAAACTTACACTTGGTGGTGGCTATAATAACAAGTGATGATCAAGCGGATTTAAAAGTGACTCACAATTGCACGGCAAAGGATATTTTGTGGAGTTTGGGTAGGAAGTATTTATCCTACACGATCTGATTTCTCGTTGTTGTAAAATTAAGTAATAATCTAAGTTAGAATACTTTGCCTAAGTGCTGATCCAAAAAGATTTAAGTGAAGTATATGAACGCACATGCAAAGATCAATGTGACTCGATGCAAACAAAGGAATGAGCTAACTAGAGGCAATCTGAAATTAAAGATTAGATAGCTCGTTTTGCACCAAGTACTAGAAGAGACGCTAGCCAATTGCAATGATATGAATGTAAGGGCACAAGATTGCTCAAAGGAATTAAATACACAAGCTGAATTTATGGACTAAGAGATCATCCTAAATTCGGCCAATGTTTTTTTTCCTTTTTTTCTTAGCTATCTTCTTCTTCTTTTTTTTTCAAGGGCCGAACTAGGTATAATTGTCTCTTTGATTTTGCACAGGTCACAATTATTCAGCAAGATGTAAAATACTCAAGAGTAGCCCTAAATGCAATATTCAACAGCTAGTCTCAATCGATGAAATAAAAATATCAGATTTTTTTTTGAATTTTGGATTGGACACAAAGATTAAGCTACGCAAATAAACACGAACGATCAGCACGTAAACAAAATTTCTAATGTATCAAGACATAATAAAACTCACAAAAATAGCAGATGCGAAACTAGGGTTTGGATTTTTTTGTGTGTTTTCGGTTTATGGACTACAGGATAGTAAGTAATAAACTGAAATTTAAAGGGATAAGATCCTACCGAGTAAACCGCGCTCTGATACTAAGATAATACGGGGTCGCCCGATCTTCTCGACGTAGGATGGATACTCACGGGAGTCTTGATGAATCGTAATGATCCTCCAATGCCAATGCAAGGGACGAACACTCTTTAATTCGCCAAAACACACTCGTGTTGATTTCGTTGACCACCAAGCGAAGATCTATCGTGCACCCAATTCCCAACGGAAAGGCCGAACGATCTTGATTGAAGAGATTCTGAGAGACCATGTGAAGGTCGTCTCGTGTGTATGATGAGTAATTGACATCGGTTTAGGAAAGTCGAGTTTGATGTGGTTGGTTCGGACTTGGTGAAACCTGGTCAATAGGTTTAGGATGATTATTCTGATGATTTGACAGGTTTGGGCTTTATATTGTGTCACTGATGCTATTTATGCTTTCATGTTTCGAGCGGTGCTATTTGATGTGTTTCTTGTCTGTGTTGGCTGCAGGACGTCGAGGCGGAGTCGTGGCGAGACACGGGGTGATCGGACTAGACACAGGCGGTGTCGAGGTCAGAACGGTCGGATGTGTCGAAGATGGCGGAGATTAGATGTGGTTGCGAGGCATACACGACAAGGAGCGCGGAAGCTTCCCGGAAGGTGCAGGAGGGGCGAATCGGTAAATTCGCAAGGCTGCACAAGCGGGAGACGGCTCCGTTAGGGTTTAGCCAGCGTAACGGGTTGGAGACCCGTTAGCCAAGGGCTATAAATAGGTGTTAGGGGCTGCATACCCCTTTGAGGATCACAAGTGTTTTAGTGCTCATTCATCACTTTGTGTGTGTGTTCCTCCCAAGAAGCATGTGAGGCTCTTGGTGTTCTTGAGGATTGAGAGGGAGAGGATGGATTGAAAATCTTGTAATCACTCTTCTTGTTCTATTGTCCATGCGTATCAGGACTCCTCTATATTCCATGTTCTTCATGAATGAAATCTTTGAAAGTTTGAGTTTTTCTTCTTCTTGAGGTTGTTTGTGTTTTTGGCTCACCATGTGTGCTTGTCTTTCTTCTTTTTGATTGAGAAGTAAGATGGAGAGAGCAGTTGTGGTTGCTTCTTTCTCTTTTCTCTATGTGAGCCGACAGGAGAGTGGTGATGTTCTTGTTATTGTGTACTCTGCCCAAGATGTGAGATTGGGATGAGTTAACTATAGCAAACCACATGTGCAATTAGTCATCTCTATGAAATGAATCCATTTGAGAAGGACTGTAGTTGATCCTCTTGTCTTAAGTTTGTCTGAATTTTCTTCATGAGCTCTTTTAATCTGTGCCTTCACCTCCTGCAATCCGTGAGATATTTGGGGTTGATTTTCAGTTTTTCTTTGGCTCGAGTAGAATAGCAGATGTTCGACAGAAGTTTTAGTATTTCCTTTTCGCTTGGTCCGTTGCTCAAGTCTTGATTAATTTTCACCGCAACCTTTAGTTCGGTTCTTCCGGTTCTAAGTTGGAGTGACTATTTGAAACTAATCTCCGGTTCTCTCGTCCGAGAAGCACCGCCTTTTGCTTTTCTATTCGACCGTGAGTTCAGTTGCTCAAACAAAATCCTTCGCAGCTCACCGCCTCTTTCCTGCCTTTGTTGTTTTCTTTTGCGGATCAAATCGCATTCTACCGGCATTCTCGTGTTCCTGCAGTTGCGCTTTCACTTTGATATCCTATTTTCTTTTCTTGAGGAGAGCAGCAAAACCACTTCCATTTTTCTTCCTCTGTTTTCTGCAGAATATAAGTATCTCTGTACTGCAGTTTTGTCTTCCTTCATTCTCTTTTTCATGCAGGTCGGCAAGATGTACTAGCAATTTTCATTGCTTTGTTAGTTGCATGACGACTCAATGGTTCTTTGCTAGCCGAACGCTTATGAAAGCGTATTGCAGTTCAACATTCCCTCTGCGCATTTCGTCTTTCTTTGTTCGGTTGAAACCAATTTCGTGTTCAGTTTCTTTTCTTAGTGCTTTTCTTTTTCTCTTCCCGATCTTTGACCCTTTTGCATGCGGACCAACGGCATTATTTTCAGCTGAAATTTTCTGATTACTCTCGATTTATGCTGAATTTATTAGTATCGCATGCGTTCAGTTTTCAATGAGAATTAATTTTCTCGTGAGTTGCTTCGTTCTGCATCTTTTTGAGTAATCAGTGTACAAATTCTCGGGGGCGATTTTCGAGAGAACGACATTCACCCCCCTCTGTCACCATTTCGGTCCTACAATTGGTATCAGAGCCGGTTAGCTGTTCCTCATAGATCTTAACCGGTCTTAAGAGCCATGGCGACGGACAAGTACTCGACCAAGCCCCCGATCTTCAATGGGATGGACTATCCCTTCTGGAAGAGTCGGATGGAGACCTACATCCAGGCTCAGAGCTACGCCATCCGGCGAAGGTCAAGGTTCGGTTTGTTTGTTCTCGCCGATGAGGACGCCAATGCCGGAAACATGGTCGACGTTGAGGCAAACGCTAAGGCAAGGAACATCATAACCCAGGGGCTGAGTCGTAGTGAGTTTGACCGCATATCTCATCTTCCGTCCGCCTTCGATATTTGGGCGACCCTCAATGCTTACCATGAGGGCACCACCCAAATAAAGATGGTGCGACAGACCGATTCAAGCGAGATTACAACAAGTTTGAAATGCTCATTGGCGAGTCCCTTGATGAGTGTTTTGTGCGTTTCACAAGATCTTGAGCAACCTTGACGGTCGGTCTCACGTACCCGACTCGCACAACGCCGCCGATGCTCACCGCACTCGATCTACGTGTTTGGGAGATGAAAGTGACCACCATCAAGACACGATGACCTCTCGACCTTGACTCTTGACGCTACTACTCGCGCTCAAGACTCACGAGATTGACGTTGTCTCTCGTAGGTTGAAGTCACAGTCGATGGCCTTGGTCACCGATCCCGTTTCTTCTTCGGGCCCCTCTTCTTATTCGATTTGCGGTTTCTCCCTTGCTGCTCTCTGTGACGAATCGATGATCGCTTAGAGCGACTTATGGATGATCGCTTGGCTCTCCTTGGTCGCAAATTTTCCCATGCTTACAAGAGAAGGAGGGACGAAAGAGAGGAGGACCCGTGATTTGCTTCGAGTGTGGTGGCCCCAACCACATTCGGCAAACCGCCCCAAGCCGGAGAAGGGCAAGAACGACTACGGTTCGGGCAAAACGACTACACCGACAAGAACCGCAACAAGAAGCCTCCACTCGACGCAAGGCAAGAAGAAGTTCCGCAACTTTGGGAAGGCCAAGAAGCTTTTCCACCGCTGCACTCTCCGCGTTCGACGACCTCGACCTCGGTGAGGTGGAGGGATGGAGCGACGACGACGGACGGGTGACCAAGACCCAAAGGCGGCGACTTCTCCCAAGATGTGCTTCATGGCCCTCGAGGCTTAACCGAGCGATAGCGAGTCATCCGACTCCGACGAGGTGAGCCCTACTTATGACCAGCTTAATGATGCTTTCCTTAAGCTAGGTAGATTCCATGCTAAGTCTAGGGCCAGATGTACTGAGTTGGAGAAGGAAGAGCCGAATGGAAACATACATCCGTGCTCGTGGTTATGCCATCGGCGGAAGGTAAAGTCGATTCTTTGCTCTGCCGATGAGGACATCAATGTGGCGAACATGCCTGATGTTGAGGCAAATGCGAAGGCAAGGAACATCATTATTCAGGGATTGAGCAGAAGCGAATTTGATCGCATCTCTCACCTGTCATCCGCCTTTGATATCTGAGTGACCCTCACTGCATACCATGAGGGCACCACTCAGATCAAGACGGTTCGACAGGACTAGTTCAAGCGAGAATACAACAAATTCGAGATGCTTGCTGGTGAATCCCTCGACGAGTGCTTTGCGCGTTTTCATAAGATCTTGAGCAACCTCCGGGCGGTCGGTCTCACCTCCCCGACTCGGACAATGCTCGTCAGATGCTTACAGCACTCGATCTACGTGTTTGGGAGATGAAAGTGACCACCATCAAAGACACGACAGACCTCTCGACCTTGACTCTTGACACGCTGTACTCGCGCCTTAAGACTCACGAGATTGACGTTGTCTCTCGTAGGTCGAAGTCACAGTCGATGGCCTTGGTCACCGATCCCGTTTCTTCTTCAGGCCCCTCTTCTAATTTGATTTGCGGTTTCTCCCTTGCTTCTCTCTGTGACGTAAGTGATGATCAGTTAGAGCAGCTTGCGGATGATCAGTTGGCTTTCCTTGTTCGCAAATTTTCCCATGCTTACAAGAGAAGGAGGGACGGAAAGAGAGGAGGACCTGTGATTTGTTTCGAGTGTGGTGGCCCCAACCACATTCGGGCAAACTGCCCCAAGCTGGAGAAGGGCAAGAACGACTACGGCGGTTCGAGCAAGAACGACTACACCGACAAGAACCGCAACAAGAAGCCTCCAGCACATCCACAAGGCAAGAAGAAGTTCCGCGACTTTGGGAAGGCCAAGAAGCTCTTCCACCGCGTCCTCACCGCATTCGACAACCTCGACCTCAGCGAGGTGGAGGGATGGAGCGATGATGACGGACCGGTGATCAAGACTCCAAGGTGGCGACGACTTCTCCGACATGTGCTTCATGGCCCTTGAGGGCGAACTGAGGGACAACGAGTTGTACTCCGACTCTGACGAGGTGAGCCCTACTTATGACCAGCTTAATGATGCTTTCCTTAAGCTAGGTAGATTCCATGCTAAGTCTAGGGTTAGATGTACTGAGTTGGAGAAGGAAGTAGATAGACTGTCACAGGAGCTTACTTCACTTATATCTGCTCTCTCCCGTGACGAATGTGATACATGCTGTGCTTTGCTTGGTGACATGGAGAAACTAAGGACCCAGCATGATAGTGTGTCCTCTGAGCTAGACATGGTTAAGGTGGAGAATGTTAGTCTACTTGCTGAACTAGAGATGAGTATGGTAGTTACTCTTACATCCCCTGTTGTTGAGACTACGTCTTGCACCTCATGTGAGGATAAGGACAATGCGTTTAGAGGTCTTTATACCATGTTGCTCGATCTGCCCGAGACTTGTGAAAATTGCAATAACTTGAAGTTGAACCTAAAACGGGCAAATCATAAAATTGCTGAGTTGCGTGCCTCTTTACTTGAGCCTGTTGTTTCTTGCACAAACTGTCCTAAGTTAACTACTGAACTTGAATCTGTCTCAAAACAGTTTCAAGAAATGATTGACTACAATAAGAAAATAGCTCAGTATGCTTCTAAGGACCCTGTTAGCTCACCATGCAAAAATTGTGATAAACTAAAATCTAACTTGATTGCATTGTATGAAAAATGTGTGAAGCTAACTAAGGACCTTCTAGAAAAATCACGTCCTGCTTGTGCCTTCTGTGCTGAGGTGTTGGAAAAGGATAAGGACATGGTAGAGACGTTTAGGAAGAGTTACGAAGACGAAATGGCTAGGATTAGGACTGCCCCCTATGTGTCCTGCGAAGCCCTCAAGGTTGAGGCGGCCGTGCATACGGAGAGATACGCACGTGCCATTCGCTCTTCTGCTGTTGGTTCTCCTTCCTCTCCTCCTGCTGTCTCTTCTCCTTCCCCTTGCTCCTCTTGCACCTCTCTCTTTCAGGAGTGCTAGTACCTTATGAACACTCTTGAAAGATTCGTTGGAGGCAAGAAAAAGCTGAATCTTATTCTAGACATGTCCAAGATTTGCAAGTTTAATCAAGGTCTAGGGTATGATTTTCTTGAGGATGTGAGGAAGCATCCACCTGCCATGCTCAGACCCGTAGCTGCAGGTGTGATCGAGGTCAAGCCCAAGACTGAGAAAGTTCAATTCAAATCAGCGGGCTTTGTCCAAGGGATTTCTGACAGCAAGGTGAGTTCACCTGTAGCTTCGGCCTCTCAGAAGGCGAAACCTCATCATGCTACTTCTATCTCTCAGAAGGTAAAGTATCATTGCACCTTTTGTCAGAGGATGGACAGTTGGTTGACCGATGCTTCAAGCGCGCCAAGATCGTGCGTAGAGACCGTGTTGCAGCTCTTAGGTGTATTCAGGGTCAGCCCAAACCTTGAGTGCACCTAAGACCAACACGAGGTCTACGTTTGCTACTGTTGGTGGATTTGGGCAGCATCGAGGACTTGGTTCTTCCGAGTTTTCTGGTTTTCGTCCTCATGCTCCCTTCGGTCATGAGTTCCGCCGTCTTGAGGGTAGATCTCGTTTTCCCAATCGAGATAGCTATCCGCGGCGAGATTAGCATGTTGTTGGTACTTCGACTCGCTCTTCCGTAACGTTCAGACCCAACAACAGCTTCAGGTCTACTCATAGACCTTCTGGCGCTTTGAGCGACAGAGAGCGTTGGGTAGATAGAGGTCAGTCGTGTGAGGCTACTTCTTCTGCTCGACGTGTGACTCAGTATTGGGTTCCAAAATCTATTTTGATTTATCCCAGTACTGAGACTTTGCTCTCCTGTTGACTCGTAGACTCCGGGTGTTCTCGACATATGACCGGAGATTCTCGTTGGTTCTCTTCCCTAGCCCGCGCTCCAGGTGATGAGACGATCACCTTCGGAGACGCTTCGTCTGGGCGCGTCATCACCAAAGGTATTGTGCGTGTTAACGCTTCATTTGTTTTAAAAGATGTTGCTTTGGTTAGTAAGCTGCAATATAATTTGCTTTCGCCTCTCGACCATCGATGACGGTTATGAGGTGAGTTTTAAGAAAAACAATTGCAAAATTCTTGATTCTTCGGGTAGTCTGGTTTGCAGGATTTCTCGCTTCGGGAGGATCTTTCGTGCTGATTTTTCTGAGTCTTCTGGTGATCCTCTCCGGTTCATCGGGACAGTTGCTCCACATGGACACAGTCGGACCAGCTCGAGTGCAGTCAGCAGGAGGGAAGTGGTATGTTCTTGTCGTGGTCGATGACTTCTCGAGGTATTCTTGGGTGTTTTTCTTAGCCTCGAAGGATGAGACGTTTACACATTTCCGATATCTTTTTAGTAGGATGTCTATTGAGCTTCCGGGTGCCTTACGAGCGATCCACAGTGACAATGGCACGGAATTCAAGAACTCCTACTTCGAGAGGTTCTGCGACGAGACAGGTGTAGAGCACCAGTTCTCTTCTCCATATGTCCCCCAGCAGAATGGTGTTGTGGAGAGGAAGAACCGTACCTTGGTAGAGATGGCCAGGACGATGCTTGATGAGTACTCTACACCGAGGAAGTTTTGGGCTGAGGCTATAGCCACCGCGTGCCATGTCTCAAATCGAGTTTTTCTCATGGCACACTTGCACCGCACTTCTTACGAGTTGAGATATGGGCGAAAGCCAGTGTATCTCATTTTCGTGTGTTTGGTTGCAAGTGCTTTATTTTGAAGTCCGGGAACCTAGATAAGTTCGAGTCACATTTCGTGATGGGATCTTTCTAGGCTACTCGACTTCTTCGCGGGCTTATAGGGTCTGAAACTGCGAGTCTAGTAAAATGGTAGAAACCTGTGAGGTGACTTTCGATGAGGCGGTCAGGGACTAGGCCCGATATCTCGTGTTCGATGAAGCGATCCGAGACCATCTTCGTGGATGATGAGGAAGATGGAGATGAGGGTGGTGTACCCGATCCAGTTCTTCTTCCTCCCCCGGGAGCCTCCACAAGACCTCGGGAGATCACCCATTCCTTCCACGTCTTACGGGTGATGGCTCTGTTCCTACCTCATCAGCACATGAGGTAGAGACCACTTCTTCTTCTCATCCTGGACCTTCCCGTCATATCCAGAAAGACCATCCTTCCGAGCAGATGATAGGAGATCTCTTTGAGCGCGTCACTCGCTCAAAATGTGGCTTATCGCTCTTATGTCTCCACTCTGCTTTCATTGCCTCTTTCGAGCCCAAAGATGTTGACCATGCACTTTCTGATGAGTCTTGGGTCAATGCCATGCATGAGGAATTAGAGAATTTCGAGAGAAACATGGTCTGATCGCTTGTAGAGTCCCCTCGAGGTCTTAATGTCATTGAGACCAAGCGGGTGTTCAAGAACAAGCAGAGTGAGGAGGGGTTAGTCATTCGAAACAAGGCTAGACTGGTAGCTCAGGGCTTCTCCCAGGTTGAGGGTCTCGACTTTGAGGAGACTTTTTCCCCTGTAGCTAGACTTGAAGCCATTAGAATCCTGCTTGCCTTTGCAGCTTCTAAGGGTTTCAGGCTTTACCAGATGGATGTCAAGAGTGCCTTCCTCAATGGGTTTATTGAGGAAGAAGTCTATGTGAGACAGCCTCCAGGTTTCGAGAACCCTAAATACCCAAACCATGTCTACAAGCTTTCCAAAGCCTTGTATGGACTTAAGCAGGCCCCTAGAGCTTGGTATGAGAGGCTTAAGTCCTATCTGTTGAGTCATGGTTTTGAGATGGGTAAGGTGGATAAGACCTTGTTCATTCAACCTTGTTCATTCATAGGCATAGCACTGACTTTCTGCTCGTCCAGATTTATATCGATGACATTATCTTTGGCGACTCTTCTCATGCTATGGTTTCATAGTTCTCGGATGTCATGAGCACCGAGTTTGAGATGGGCATGATGGGTGAGTTGACCTTCTTCCTTGGCTTCCAGATCAAGCAGACTTAGGAGGGTACTTTCTTGCATCAAGGCAAGTACACACGTGACCTCCTGAGACGCTTTGACATGAGTGATGGTAAGCCAGTGTCAACTCCGATGGCTACATCAGTTCTAGTCGACCCAGATGAGGATGGCAAGCCAGTTGATCAGAAGGAGTATCGTAGTATGATTGGCTCCCTCCTGTACCTCACTACCTCAGGACCGGACATACACTTTTCTGTGTGTCTTTATGCCCGGTTTCAGGCTTCTCCTCGCGTATCTCACCGTCAGGCGGTGAAGCACATCCTTCGGTACCTTCGAACTACCATTGACTATGGTATCTGGTACTCTTCGTCTTCGTGTCTTTCCTTGAGAGCCTACTCGGATGCGCACTTTCTTGGGGTCAGGATAGATAGGAAGAGCACTTCGGCACTGCCAATTTATTGGCACTTCTCTCGCTTCCGGTCCTCGAGGAAGCGGTCCGGTGTTGCACGCCTACCGCAGAGGCCGAGCGTTCTGCGCAGCCAGATTCTTTGTAGCCAAGTGCTTGGGATGGTCTCGACCCTGCGGGACTTTGGGTTAATTATCGACAGTGTTCCATTCCTGTGTGATAACACTTCTGCGAGTAACATTGCTAAGAACCTAGTGTAGCATTCTCGGACCAAGCATATTGATATTCGCTATCACTTCCTCAGAGACCATGTAGAGAAGGGTGACATCGTGCTCCGCCAGTGAGAGTGACCACCGGTTGGTGATATTTTCACCAAGCCTTTGGATAGCTCTAGGTTTTCAGCTCTGCGGGGAGAGCTTGGGGTGGTTTGTCCTTATGGACTGTTCTGAGGGGGAGTTTGTGCTTTACTGCTTTACCATATTGATTATGCTCTTACTCCTTTCTGATTATTTTGCATATGGGTGCATTGGGATTAGTCCTTCTAGCATAGGTTAGAGTGGTTCTCTTGCCGAGTTACTTAGTCTTCTTACTCTTATCTTGTGATTCTAGGATACTGCTTATTAGCTGGCTCTATTCTTATTAGGTCGAGCTTACCCACTGCTTATAGGTTCTAGCAAGAGTTGGGCCACTCTCGGATAGACAGGGTACGTGTTTGCTCCTTAGTCTGTTAGATGTCCTGTTGATAGTCCTGAAGTCATATGGGGTAAATGAGAGTCAGTTTGAGCCATAGTTGTCTCTATATCTTGTCTATGCTTTAAGGACTGCCTTTCTTGATTTCTTTGCCAGCTTCTCGTTTTTATTGCTTTGGTTCAGGGGGAGTTCATTTGGGAACTTCTAGATTTTAATGTTGACCTAACTCAACTTGAACTAAAAGCTGCATCACATGTTGATGGGGAGTTGGATTTTATTGCATGTCATTCTGCATTGTAATATAACTACATGGAGCCTTGATTATTATCCTTTGATGACATGTTTAAAATGCTTTACACCTTGCCATGACTTGTGCTTATTTGCTACATTTATCATGACTTCATATGTCTAAACTAGCTTTTGCCATGATAATTTAATTAAACTTGCTCAATTTAAACTAAAACATGTCATGATTAGCACTCGAGATTAGTCTTTCTTGAGCTATCCTTTTATGATCCATGCCATGTCTAGTAGGTTGAGTTGAGCGTTGAACCTCTATTGAGCCTTAGTTTGAGCTGTTTTAAGTCTCTTGATGATGCATAAGCCAGTACAATCTGTTAAAAAGCAAAAAGATCTCTTTTATGCGAAAAAACTGATTTCACCAATTCTTTCTCATGAGACGGCTTGCCATTGCGCTAGGCATGAACTCAGGGGGAGTTTTGGATGACCTAGACTATCTTCTTAAGCTTCTTGCTTGGAGTAGTCGCATAAGGCTTGAGATCTAGCACATGATAAAAATATTGGTTGGAAACAACTATAAATTTCAAAAGAAAAATGTTATTTGTTCTCAATTTGCTTAAGCTACTAAAAGAACCAAGTACTTGAACCAATGTTTCAGTCTTGAGCGTATAGCACTCTATTTGGACTCAATATTAGCTTCTTGGTTCCGCTTAGCTTAATGACATGGCTTGCATCATCCTTGGATGTTTCTAGCTAGACTTTGCTTATTGATGACTTGACATGCTCACAAAATGCACTATAATTCAGATTGTCATCTATTTGTTCTAGCTGGCTTATACATATCTTGTCATGATCTAGATAGGCTTTTATTGAGTTATGGCTTGGTGTAATTCTTTATGGTCATTTTGGATAATTCTCATGGCTCTAATTGCTTAGAATAAACAAACTTCAGCCATTTCATCTAAATTGCGTTATATTCTCTCCTTTGCATCCTTGATGTGTTTATTGCCAAAAGGGGGAGAATAGTTTTGGGAGCCTTGAGGAAAACTTGTTCTTTCTTTTGCTCCTTCTGTCGACATGGTCATTAGCTTTATTTTTCTTCTATGGACCATGTTGGACTCTTCAAACTCTACTTCATGCTTTTTCGGTGTTTGTCAATATACTCATCAAGGGGGGATTGAGAGACCATGTGAGGTCATTCCATGTGTATGATGAGTAATTGACATCGGATTAGGGAAGTCGAGTTTGAGTTGGTTGGTTCGAACCATGTCGTTGCGGGGTGAAACGGGCTTGGTCGGACTTGGTCAAACCTGGTCAAATGGTAATTAGGATGCACATCCTGTTGATTTGATAGGTTTTGGCTTAATGTGGTTTCATTAATGCTATTTATGCTTTCATGTATCGAGCGGTGCTATTTGATGTGTTTCTTATCTGTGTTGGCTGCAGGACGTCGAGGCGGAGTCGTGGTAAGACACGAGGTGACCGGACTAGACAAAGGCGGTGTCGAGGTCAGAACGGTCGGATGTGTCGAAGACGGCGGAGATTCGATGTGGTTGCGAGTCATGGACGACAAGGAGCGCGGAAGCTTCCGGAAGGTGCGGGAGGCGAAATGGTGATTTCGCAAGGTCGCACAAGCGGAGCGAGCTCCGTTGGGTTTAGCCGGCGTAACGGGTTGGAGACCCGTTAGCCAAGGGCTATAAATAGGTGTTGGGGGCTGCATACCCCTTCATGGTTTTTGAGCTCATTCATCCCTTTGCGTGTGTTGTGTTCCTCCCAAGAAGCATGTGAGGCTCTTGATGTTCTTGAGGATTGAGAGGGAGAGGATGGCTTTGGGAGAGAGTTAGGGCTTTCTTTTCTCTCCATGTGTGTGTAAGGGTTTTCAGGGTTAGTTTTGGTTTTCATTTTGTGTTAGTCCCTGTAAGAGATGAACTTGATGTAATCATTTTCTCTTTTTTAATCCTTCATGCCTCAGTCAATTGGAGATGTCGTTTGTTTGAGTTTTCTTGTTCCCTTGAACTGCTCTGTGTGTTTTGCCTCTGTTCTTTTGCTGTCCTCTGTTCTTCCCTACTTATTTTGTTTGTGAGTTGAATCCTTGGTTTGTCTCAGAAAGAGAGTTCTAGTCCTGCTGCTATTCAAATCATTTTCTTGTTTCTTCTCTCAGCAGAGGACATAATCTTTTCTTGGTTAAAAATCTCTCATCCGAATGATTTGTGAAACATAAGATTCTTGCTTGCTAATCTTCCTGTGATTATCCGACTAGGCCCCTGTGATCTTTTCGGCAAAACACAATACTTACTGTTCCTTCCAGTTTCGGCAGCCAACACAAACTTTCAGTATCTTGTTCGGTCTTAGTACTAAGATTTTACCTGATTGAAACTTCATTTCCCTGTCATTTGACATATTGAAATTTTGTGTTTCTGTGCTGAATTTCATCGCCATTTAGTCCAGTTTGAAGTACCGGCCATATTGTGATTTTCTGTTGATTCCCTACCAGTCTGCCGAGCCTGCACCTCATTCTTTGCAGCCTGTTGCTTCCTATCTTCTTTCTGTTTAGTCTCTTTTCAGCTCTGTCCACATGTTGTTTCTTTTCTTTATGATTTATTCCTTCTTTTTGCTTTTCCTTTTTGGTCTTAATCGGTGCACCTTAGACTACAGTTTGAGTGCGAATGCAAATCTCCTTTTGTCCCTAAACCGTATGCGACATCCAGTCCTAGAAATTTCTGCGGTGTGGTGTTTCGGTTTAGTCCCTACAGCCATCTCCATTTTACCGAACTCAGTTTTGTTTTGCCTCTTCTTTGTATTTCTCCCAGCCTGTAGAATTCTATTATGGTTTTTGCTTGGCAGCATTTCTGCTTTCGATCGCTCTCATTTTCGTTTCTCCTTCGGTTCTTTCTTTTCTCTCTTCTTGTCACTACTTGCGTCTTTGACCCTTCGGCGGTGGGATCAGTATGTAGTTTGGTTTTCGATCGAACTTCATTCACCGCTCCGATCAACTTCTTTGGCGAATTGATTTCTTTTGCTTTGTCATGTTTGTAAGGCCGGCGCTATTTAGGATAAAGTTCCAATCAATCTTCGGAGAAGAGCAGCAATTGGCCAATCATTTTATTTACGTTTTAATCTCCTTCTTCCTGAGGTTGGTCATCTATTTGTATTGAACTCCTGTTCTTGTTTTTCCTGTGAAGCACAGCCTTCGGTCCTTCTTGCTTCATAGCTTCTACAGCTATCGGAGAAGAAGATGTGAATACTTTGGGGGAATTTTTAAAAGGCACCATTCACCCCCGCTCTGTTGCCATTTCCGATCCTACAAAATTTCCTCCGCTGGTTCTGCCTAGCAAGCCTTTTGAACAGCTTCATCAAAGATTGTTTGGGGAATTGCTTGAAAAAGTTTTCCCCTAAGTGACGACTGCACCACGGTTCCTCATATCCGACCATGGAAAGGCCTCCTCCGGGTCTTCACCGAGTTTTCTTCTGACCTTTATAATACCGCGTGCCGATCATGGATTACGCACCCCAGACGGTCCCGTATAACTCCGGCCTTCACATGTCTAAGAAACCAAAGCCGGCTCTCATAATTCTCACTCTCCACAAATGCAATAGCCGGTGGCAATATTTGATTATTATCACAACACCTATGGCCATCGGGATCGGCCCTTGTATTTCCACGTCGGGAAGGTGCCGTCAATTACGATCACTGGCAGCATGTGCCTGAATGCTTCAATGCTAGCACCAAATGCAAACAATACTCTCTGCAGCACTGCAAATCCTGGTGGAATTATGGACGGCTTGTCCTGCATGGCGATGTACGTGCCCGAGTTCCTTTGCTGCAACACCTTAAGCATACGAGTAAGGTTGTCGTACGCCGCCGAAAGTGCCAAAACGTTTTCCAACGCTTTTGCTTGGCACGCCACACCTTCGTAGCTAATCTTGAACTTGAATTTGTTCTCGATGGCTACCACAATATGCGTGGCCGCCATGTTTTCTTCTCCACTATCTCCACATACATCGAATTGGCTATAAATCGAGGTCGTTACGATGCCTCGCTAAAGCAGTGTTTAGAATGCGGAGTGCGGCTCAACCTTGGACACAACCCGGTGAGTCTCATACTTGGGTCTCGTGCGTGCACCCTCCAAGGACAATCGACTGCTCGCACTTCACGATGTCTAATCGCTCGGCTTGATTTCACGACACGAAATGTCCGCCGCATTGAAAGGGCCCAAAGCTTGATGGCATCTGCGCTTCCTTATCAGCAAACATAGCATGCAACCGAACCTCTGTCTCATGATACTCCCATGGTGATTCACGCTCGTCATGTGCGGAAACACCCTCCACATTTAACCGGTTCCATTCTGCGGGGATAGGAACTTCTTCATCATCGGAATTGTCCTCCTCGTCCTCCTCTACAGCTTCCTCTTCATCCCATGCCCTCTGGTCATCACAGTCCATCTCCTGTACAATGTACTCAATAACCTCTCCTTCATCGGTTTGCCCAGTTCCCTCTCTATGGCTTGACGGATAGGCTTGACTAGTTCCCTCTGTATGGCTTGAGGGATGTATCTCTCCTCCACATACTGCATCGGCTTCATCACGGGCAACTTCATCACCTCCGCCAACGTGCGGCCCGCCCGAGCTGCTAGGACGTCCCGAAGCACAGGCGGACGCACGAGCTTGCACAGCTGCTTGTAGTGAGCACGGTTGCACAAGCAGGACACACTCGTATCCACAGCGCCGGTAGCCTTGCACAAAGCCCTTCCACGAAGCAGAGCGCACCAAAGTCTTCAACTCCCATCTGATGTCCGTGGGAGACCGGCTCCAAAGCCCTTGCACCATGACGCTGCACACCTCGGGGTCCAACGAAAAACTCTGGGTCAGCTAATGCTGCACATCTGTCATTCGAGCATTCTCATCATCCGGAAGTACGAGAGTGATTTGCGGGAAATCGCTCAAATCCACACCATCACGACCTTCACGAATAATTCCAGCACCGTAATGAACTCTCAATGTAGTGGCCATTGATGATATCGGCTTGCATGTATGATTCGAATTTACGACACGTCAAATAACATCGTACAACACTAAACTACACTTTCTGTACAAAAAAGGTGTTAATGATCCATACTACAAAATGTTTCATACTACAAAATGTTCCATACTACAAAATGTATACTACAACTTTTGGACACTGCTATTTTCATACTAAAATAGTACTGCATTTTATATATGTAAAATTTATACTAACACCAACATTTCATATAAATAATAGTGCGAATACAACATACTGAAGGCATACCTAGATCCTAATGGGCAGAATAGCTTTCACTCCTCCTTCTTCCCTCACCTCATCCTCCTTCCCTCACCTCCTCCTCCAACTCTGTCCTCCTCTTCTTCTCTTCTCACCTCCCTTTCTTCCGCTCCTTCCTCTCTTCTCCCCTTCCTTTCCTTCCCCTCCTCTTCTCTCCTCCTTTTCTTCCTCCTCCTTCCTCGTCTCACACTCTTTTCTTCCCTTTCCTCCTCTCCTCTTCTCTTATTTCTTTGCCGTGCGCAGAATGAGCAGAAAATGTGAGAAAAGAATGTGGTAGTGTAGGGGCGACCCGTACAAAAAGGTAATTGTCGCCGTAGCGTTGGACGACTGGAATTGCAGTCGCTGTACGGTTGGCCGACTGTAATTCCAATCACCCAACACTGCAGCGACAGAAATAATCGTCCAACGGTCTCCAGATTCCCCATCTGTCGCCTCCCGGTTGGTGAAGGCTCCATCGCCCAATGGGGCGGCGGAGCCTATTTTGTAAATAATTTGGCCGCGGGTATATTTATATAATTTTGAATAAAAATGAATTATCTGTACAAAAAACTCCACATCCACACACCTCATACCGCAAATAGCTCACATGAGCCAATTCCACATTACAACTATAAAGTTGAATATATCACAAAATAACTTCACCATAATATATTGCATATGTATACAAATGATCTTTCCACAATGCAATGCATATGAATGCTTTCATGGTATGCTCCAGATCACTCTTTCCACGCGGGATAGGAGGTGCATCGTATTACGACAATATACGATGCTCCTAGTGAGATAAGAGGTGCATCGTATTGCGGCAATATACGATGTTGTACCGGTACGGTCGCGGCTAGGTGCGGCGACGTACACATATGCAAATGACATGATATGATATGAATGATATAATCAATAATCATATTAATCCATTCTCAAAGGAGCATTATCATGCTCACAACATATCCACATCCACAAGTTCACCACATGTTTATTTTCATATTCCACATTTGCACATTAAGCAAAAATTCCACATGAATACTAGCAGTTTATCAACATATCAATTGATCAATACTTGCTCAAATTCTGAAGTTTCTACAGCAGCTATATTACCAGATTCTCTACAACTTTCTCAATTACGGACATGATCATAAAAATCATTTACTAGCTCAAATTCACAGTTTAATGTCGGTCTGTACAAAATTGCTCGCCTGACGAACAACAGTATTCCCGACCCTGTAACTCCCAGATCCCACGGAAAAAAGTTCCGAAACAAATACAGAAGATGTTTTTCGAAGTCATCTACAACTTTCCTTTTGGGAGGGTCCGCAGGAAAAATCATTTAATAGGTCTAATCCATGTGACAGACGCCAAGAATCAATCTCTGAGCGAGCAGTGCTAATCTCTAATCGGACAATTAATCTATAATCTCCCTTCAAATTCTTGATGGTTTAACTGTGAATATGTGGAATTGTTCTTGATGAATCAATATAATTGTGGGATAAAAACTTTACGAGTATATTGTGGTCTAATTGGAAGTATTCTTAGTGAATACTTGTGGTTGTGATGGTAGCAATTATTGATCAATTGATATGTTTGGATAAATTGCTCGTAATCATGTGGAAATTTGTTTAGAGTGCTAATGCGGAATATGAAAACAAATATGTGGTGGATATGTGCTTGCGGATATGTTATGAGCATGTTGATGCTCCTTTGTGGTTGGAATTCATGTGGTTTATGATTATCATATCATTTATATCATATCATGACATTTGCATATGTGGATGTCGCCGCACTTAGCCGTGGTCAGTACCGACAAACATCGTATATTGTCAGAATACGATGCACACTCTTACCTTGTTGGGTAAGGGTGCTGTGGAGCATACACATCCATATGCATTGTATTATGGAAAGATAATTTGCATACCTATGCAATGTATTGTGGTGAATTTATAATGTGGAATATACAATTTTATAGTTGTAATGTGGAATATATACAACTTCATAGTTGTAATGTGGAATTGACTCATGTGAGCTACTTGTGGTATGAGGAATGTGGCAGTGTCGTGGAATGGGGTTTATCCCTTGTGGTATGATAGGGGTTGAGATTGTGGCATAAGATTCTTTTCTCTTGTAGTAATTGTTGATAGCAGTTGTGGATGTGAGAAACAATAAAGTAGTGAAGTAAATCATACATATGCTTTATTGTCTTTGGTAGTGGTAGTGGTTGAGGTTTTAAAGTACTCAAACAAGATTTATTTGCTATTGTGTTACCGTTGTTGGTGGTGATTTGAGGTTGAGGATATAAACGTGGTCATTGTGGAAAATAAAATGTTGATGATTAAACTGTTATAGTTTAATTAGCTTGTTAAACAGTTTACTTACTGAGATTTTTATCTCACCCTTGTTCCCCCATTACAGGTGATCATTGAGCATGCATGGGAAGGGTAGAGCGGCACCACCTTAATGCACTTGGATCATAGATTTATGCTATAATAAAGATGAAGAGATTCTAGCCATTTGTCTAGCTATCTCGTCAATGTTTACTTTAACTTAATAGTGTTAAAATTGTGATCTATTCTTTGGTTAGATTGTTGGAGGTTGATTTAAATTATTAAATTGATTATCACTATCCTGTTTCGCTTAATTGATTATGCTTCCGCCTATCCTATCTTGTTTAGGAATTATTGCCAGATTATTTTATCTTGTAATTTGGCTAGTTATTAAGTGGTTTTAGTGGCATCCCAGGGTAATGTGGGTCTTGGTGTAATATCCTGATCGTCGATTCGGCGTAGGTTCCTAAAATAATCGCGGAGTTTCTCGATTTTTCGGTAAATCGCGGGAGGTGAAAATTAAATTGCATAATTGTCCAAACTTAAAAAATAAATTAAAACAACTAATTTGGATATTTGGGCTGTCTGAAGGGTGGGCCGCTTTGGGCTGGGCCACCCAAATGGGGCCCATACCCTCCCAAACCCGAGCACCCCTTTATAAACCCCTCCTCTTTTTCACCCCTTTGGCTGCCACCCCCTCTAGATTGGTGCCTCCCCCTCCCCAAAAACTGCTGCGGCCATTGGAGCCAAGGAGAGGAAGGAGAAGGAGAAGAAGGAGAAAAGAAGGAAGAAGAAGAGAAGAAGAGGAGGAGAGAAGAGGGGTGATCCCAAAGGATCATCTAGGTAATTTTTCCTTATTCCAAATCCTCTATTTTTCTGAGTAATTAGGGTTCTTGGCATGTATTTTCCAGGGAGATTATAGATTAATTGCCCGATTAGAGATTATCTGCTGTCTGCCTGTAGATTGATCTACCACAGCGCGTCTGTTTGTGCGGTTTTGACCTAGTAAACGATTTTTCCTGCGGACTCGCCCAAAAGGAAAGTTTTAGAGGACTTCAAACGCATTTCTGTATTTGTTTGAATTTTTGGCCGTGGGATCCGGGAGTTACAGGTCGAATATCTTGCTATTCATCAAAGACAGATTGGTGCGCACCGACATTAAACTGTGAATTTGAGTTAGTAAATTATAGCTTCTATATAAAATTCTGAATTTTGGACCCTGTCTTGATGTTGGGACGCATTTTATTATTGTTGTCCAATCGCCGTAATGTAGATCTTCCTCTGCTTTTGGGCATTAAATTACACCTTCTTTGTGATCAAAATACAAATATATGTTCTACATGGAAAATGTAGGCTTTTAAGTGATGAATCCAGGGAGGTATCGTTTGCTGTAATTGGATCAATATTTGTAAAGATACGAAAATGTTAAGCGGCACACTAGATGGTTAGTTTGTTGAATTGTTGAGCGGAGGAGTTTACGTGGGTTGGGGTTGAAGCGGCGTCTTTAATTATTTTAATCGTGTTTGTATCTGTGGCTTTGTCTTTGAGAGATACCTTTTGGACAGGTGGTCTTGTCCTGGCGCTCTTGATTTGCTTCGCCGTCGGTTGAGGCAAGTAAGCGTAGCGGTGGTTGCTACCGCTTAACTCGTTATTCCTTCTACTTGCAATTTACATTATTATCGTAATTTGATACATTATGCCATGATTGCAAGTATTGATCAATTGATATGTTGATAAACTGCTAGTAGTCATGTGGAATTTTTGCTTAATGTGCAAATGTGGTTTAACACCTCAGGACCCACATTACCCTGTGATGCCACTGTTTGTAGCATGGGGATTAGCAATGCGGTTATCTCAGGTAACTTAATTGCAAATGTTGTGAGTGAGTTTCTCTAGAAAAGTTATTATCTTCCTTAAGTTGATTCTTGCCGATTCTTGGCCTATTGCAGTTAATGAATTTCTCTTGAGTTTATGGTTCATTGCAGTTGTTGTTTTGCAATTGGTCTCTACCTGTTCCTTGAAATAATTATTGTTTCTTTTCGGAACATTTGAGACAGTTTTGCTCCTTGTGAATATTGTTGATTTGTAAGGATGTTCCCTTCGGGAGTTTTGTCTTGCTGTGAATCATGACTCATTGGTTCGTTTGGTATTTTTATTAATGAAGGTTTTATGTTGCAAACTCACTAATATGTGAAGGCCTTGTATCTATGTATTTCTTCTAGATTATTTTGAGTGTTGAAGTTTATTTCCACTCCTTTCTGAAAGAGAGTGTTAAAACCTTTTGTGGTGTTTTGCTATGCTTAAGTGAAAAGTGGTAATTATATAAGTTAATTCATAAGGTATGAATTATCAAGTTGAGATGTTAGTGTGGTGCATAATTAATGATGAGGACATCACTTCTTCGGATACACACAACACTCCTCCACTTGATATTCAAGGACCAATCACTAGAGCTCGCGCCGATAATTGAATTCTGGTGAGCTCGTTCCTAAGTACTTCTTTTGTTCATTTGAGAATTGATTGCTACCTAATGATTTAATTATGATTAGAAACCATGGAGAGGATCAGGAAGTACTTGGAGAAGGACTACGAGGTTGGATGCCCAACTCAAGCCGACTTCGAATCCAATTCGGAGTCTAGGACCAGGCCGCACGAAAAATGGATGCCCAGATCGCATCCGGGCTCTGTTTTGGACGTTCTACATATGTATGGAAAGCTGAGAAGACGTCATTTCTAATGGCTCTGGTCCCATGTCAAAATTTCTTGAGTCAATGGAAATCGTCGAAACAATTGGGTGTTCAAAACACATCGGTGTCGCGCCATCTTCTTTTGGGCCGTTCGGCTTTGTATCGTGTTGGAGCCCATTAGGGCGCATCCAGGGGTTTTGCATGCCCCTCACTCCTCTATATACAGTTGCCACCCCCACCATTAGGGTTCGGGTTTTGCTTAGATTAATCTGTCTTTGAACAGTTTCGCCGTTCATCGGTTTGTGAGACCCCAACTTTCGAGTGCTAAATCAATACTTCTGCAATTTAGTTGTGTTCTTCCTTGTTCTTACTTGTGTTCTTCGATTCGCAGGCGAGGATTAGCCTTCTTGGTGAGGTCAACCGGGCTGCGCACGATTGATAACCTGAGGAGACGTGGTGCTACGATTGCGGGGTTCGGAACGTGTTGTTCGGAAGCCGGATCGATTTGTGTCGCGCCTCCACCAAATCGAACATATCCAGAACCTGTTGGAAGATCGGGACCCCGTTCCTATCAATTAATTTGAACTAGCATCCTCGGAAGTGTAGTTGATTAATTTGATATCGCCTTGTAATAGTTTCTGGAAGAACTGTGATGTAGAATTTGTCTATATATGACTGGAACTCATGGAGTTATTGAGGAGTGTGCAAAAAGAATTAGAATGATTATTATGATTGCTTAAATTTATATCATGTTGGATAAATTGAATTATTTTTGTCTCTAGTAATTAATCTGACTGTTTGGAATTATTAAGTAAGGAGGTGTTGGAATATTGCCTTGGTAATATTGACCTTTAATCTCTACTTTATTTAGGTACAGCATGTACAATTGCTAGTTTCATCTATCTTTCATCATGCTGAATTGTTGAAATATGTATAAAGAAATAGATGAAGGTTGATGTATTGACTTGTAGAATCTTGTCTTACAAAGCTGGTATTATTGAAATTTAAAGTTATTTCATTCTACTTTCTAAACGTAAGGTGAGATATTGAATTTATGCTCATGATTGTTTTATGATTGTAAAACGGAGTTAGGATCATGAATGTTGTTATGATAAAATAATAATCAATTATTGCCAGTTATGACTAGAGTACAATCCATTTGTGCTAAATTAGAGTTGAGCATCAATTAGAATTGAATATATGGAATCTAATAAGAGATTTATACTAGCATGTTTTGCGAGATTGCCATGTTCTAGTATCATCTTGTTTAAGAGTTTTGTTCTAATATGGTGGCTTATGCACTAAGATTTCCTAGATTAAGTAGTCGCAATCTTATTTAGATAATAGAAACATGATGGAGTGATTCCTTGTGTTTCCTTTGGAAAAGTTTGAGAAGGGATTTGAGGATATGATGATGCTTGTTAAGAATGTATTATTCTGATATTAGCATGATGGTCAGTATGTGGTTGTGATGACAATGTTGAAGGCTCTTTAAATAAAAGAATTTGATAACTTCTATGATACTATTTAAATCAAAAGATTTGAGATTCGTGTGCGCGATCTTTTTGATCTCATGACTCTTTGTGGGAATTGCCAAGGTGATTCCGTAATCAAAGAAAGTTATCCTCTTCATTAAAAGAAAGACAGTGGTAAAAGTATTGGATGTTGAAGTCAAGTTGTGCATTTTTTTAGGTGTGTTTGACTTCTTATTCTCGCCGCATAAGAGTTATTTGAGCTCAAATGGTAATATTTTCGCCGCATAAGAGCTTCTTAAGCTCGAATGGAAGTACTGTATTCTTATTTGTTGAGATTTGATATTGTTCTTCTTGAGGAGGCATGTGCCTTCAGCTATGATCTTATCTTTTGTTGTCCAAGATTTATTGCTATTATCTTCTGGTCTTGTGTTTATCGTTGATGGTAACATCTTCCTTGGTGCTGGAGTTTACTTTCTTTGCCTCTCCAAGAAAGGAGTAATTATTTTGGGTTGCAAGTCTTTTAAGAGGTGTAGGCAACTAGTTGGTGTGTTGGATGATGATTTGGAAATCCTTGGTTCAAGGAAGATAGTTTTTTTAAGGGGAATGGATTGGGGAATTATTAATATCTCGAGTAGTAATATGCTGTCTTGATTCTTGTTTAAACTGTGTGTTTATGACAGAGGTCATCTGCAAATTGAGTTGTTATTTGTTGTGGTGTAGTCTTTTCCAGTTAGGAAAAGAAAATGATTGTTTTGCTCTGTCGAGTGATTTTCACTCTTGGCTTGTGCAGTGTGGATTCTCCAAATGTCTATTTGGAGAGTGTAAATGGTTTTGTTGTGAATCCTTTGATTTGGACCGTGGTCCTTTGAAGGAAAAATGGTTGCTAGTGTGTTGCTTGAGAATGCTTCATTCTTCTTGTGGTTGTGTTACATTTGTAACAGTTACTATTTGTGCTTCAAGTAGTGTTATGAGTGTAATCTTGGTTGGATTCTTTAAAAAGGGGTACAATGTATTATCCCGGTTATAATTTATAGAGAAAAATATTCTAAGAAGGAGGATGGTATTAGATAGTGGCTTGGTAGTTGTGGCGGGAATCTTTGTGAGAACGGCAGGATCTGTTGGCCGCTCAGAGCCGATAAAAGAATTGCGGGCGCTCGGCATTGACCGGCGCGTGTCGTGGACTCGCCAGAATTAGACATGAGGAAGAGAGCCACCAGATATGCGGAGACCCTCCTGATGAATCAGTCCAAGCAGGAGGTGACGTGGAGCGTGAAATTCAAATGTAGAAGAAGGACCCGAATTCTTCGAGGGCGGGTGAGAACCCGTAAGTTGTTGTTCCCTCGTGATGTTCTATCCTTGGGATGCTGTGTTTTTTTGTTGTTCTTTTCTTGATTGTTCTTTGTCTAGTGGGTTGAGGAGCGAGATTCGAGGACGAATCCTTTTTAGGAGGGGAGAATGTAATATTCCGAACATCGTTATGGCGTAAGTTTTTAAACAATCGCGGAATCGCTGGTTTTTCGGTAAATCACGGGAAGGGAAAAATATGAATTGTAGAACATTGTAAAATGAATTAAGTAAATTAAAACAATTAATTTGAATATTTTGGGCTGTCCGGAGGGGTGGCCAGCCAGCCCAAATGGGGGCCCGTACCCCCTCCCAAAACCTAGCACCCCTCTTTATAAACCCCCTCCCTTGTCCCCTCCTGATGAGGACATCCCTTCCAATGATACAACCACGCCTACTACGCAGCAAGGATCAATGACAAGAGCCCGTGCACGAGAGCTAAATTATCAGGTAAACTCGTTCCTTACTGTCCATAAACCCTCATCTCATAATTGGATGCTACTAAATCATTGTGATGATTTTATTATTATTAGGAATGATGGAGAGGAGGCTAATGGATCAACCAATCAGTTTGGGCATCAAGATAACACAACAAGGAAGCACAAGATCGGACATCAAGTTCAGACTTCAAGTTCGTACAGCCAGGCAACATCAAATTGACATGGCAATATTTCTCAACTCCGGATGTTGTTTGAGGAATATGAGTACTCATCGGAAAGATCTTGAAGTCTACTTTCAGATGGATCCAACCTCATGACGAAATTCCACCGGAGATGAGCAGAATTGACAAAGGGACGTTTGGCCTTCCAGACTTGGGCTGAAACCCTTGTATCTCGTGCAGCCCACTAGGGGCCCATTCTAGCTTAGGGTTACACCCTCCCACGCCTCCTTGCTGTTTCCCATGTATAAATACATCTAGCAGCCGCCGGGATGAACTTGGGTTTTGTTTAGATGCAAGTTTAGCTACTGCTACTTCCTAGTGAACGCGTGTGTCGACTAGACCACCTGATTTGCTTGATTCAAGACCCCAACTCGTGATTCAGGTTTCATTTGGTTCAGATCCGTGAGTTTATTTGCTTGTTCATCTTGTTCTTGCTTGTTCTCGATTGCTAGCAGGTTCAAGGGTGTTCTTGGCACGGCAAGAACAGCCAACGTCGAATCGGTGTACTGTTGCTAAGGCGCAAGATCTGTGATTGTTGTAGTCGGACACCAACGCCGATTCCACCCCAAATCGAGTTACCCTCCTCTCATCGAAAGATCGGGATCAGCCCCTGCCTTATCACCTCCCCTCTGTTAGAACACAATACCAGGATCCTACACACACATTTACCCGTGGACACACACTACACGGGGGAGACGAGGAACATAGACACACAGAGAGAATTTCCCGACACGAACTTAACTTGCGCCAGATTTTCTCTTGTCTTTCTATTCCATCGCTCTCCATTTACTCAACATATTAACTGGCTTAAATAGCCTCACCTAGTGGCTAACAATAGACTTAGCTAATAATAGACTTAGCTAACAATAGACTTTCCCCACTAACCACTAACTCCATGCAACTATTCTCATGCCACTTCTCAACGTGGCATTGACTAGCCCCCTACATGCACACACATGCATGCAAAATGCAATAACAATCAAGATTAATATCCAACATTCCCCCCTAATCTTGATTTGCTAAACTTCACAAGACGAAATCTGATCTCCTGACGCATCTCCAAGGAGTTTTACCATCTTCTTGCTGACCATGCGGCCGGCGACACAACTTGCCGATGCCTTTCACTTCTTCACCATCGGTGACAAACCTCGCCGATGACTTCGACTTCTACCTCAGCTCCAATTATCTTTTGCTAGTACCATCGGCGACGGAGACTCGGACCAGAGCTTACATTAGTGAGTTCTTAGATATACCTACAAAAACTCACGCTTTCTCGTGGACACAACTAACACAAGAATACACACATGTACAACAGCTAGACAGGAGTACACGGAGAGAACACATTTATATTCTCTTGTACTACTAAACTCTTGGTCACACAACTAATTCACAGTGGAGGAAAAACAGAAGAACATCATGAGCACACACACAGCTTCTAGCACTCGACAGACCCGGAGCTTTTCCGTGTGCTTTCGTTCTTTATCCTCAACAATACCTCACGGGAGCCCGCCGCTCCGTCATGACATTGCGCCGCATTGCGCCCTGCAGGCGTAGCGCCGCAGCCGACGAGATCCATCGTCGCCCAACCAAGTCGCGTCGCACGACTTCTCCTTTCATCTCGCTTTGATACCAATTGTTAGAACACAATACCAGGATCCTACACACACATTTACCCGTGGACACACTACACGGGGGAGACGAGGAACATAGAAACACAGAGAGAATTTCCCGACACGAACTTAATTGTTGGAACACAATACCAGGATCCTACACACACATTTACCCGTGGACACACACTACACGGGGGAGACGAGGAACATAGACACATAGAGAGAATTTCCCAACACGAACTTAACTTGCGCCAGATTTTCTCTTATCTTTCTATTCCATCGCTCTCCATTTACTCAACATATTAACTGGCTTAAATAGCCTCACCTAGTGGCTAACAATAGACTTAACTAATAATAGACTTAGCTAACAATAGACTTAGCTAATAATAGACTTTCTCCACTAACCACTAACTCCATGCAGCTATTCTCATGCCACTTCTCAACGTGGTTTTGACTAGCTCCCTGCATGCACACACATGCATGCAAAATGCAATAACAATCAAGATTAATATCCAACACCCTCTCCTCCCCTTTGCAGCCGCCACCCTCCCCACCCCTTGGCGCCTACCTCCTCCCCCTGCTGCCATGGTGCTAAGGAAGAAAAGAAAGGGAAGAGAGGAAGGAGAAGGAGAAGAAGGAGAAGAAGATGAGGAAAAAGTAAGGTAATTCTTCATCTAGGTAATTTTTTCAAATCCCAAACCTTCTGTTTTTGTGAACAATTAGGGTTTTCAGCACGGATTTTGATGGTAGTTAATAGATTAATTGCCCAATTAGAGATTTGCTGCTGTCTGCCTGTAGATTGATTCGCGCAGTGCGGCTGTGCTCGCAGATTTGACCAAGTAAACGAATTTTCCTATGGACTCTCCCAAAAGGAAAGTTGTAGAGGACTTCCAGATGCGTCTCCTGTAATTTTGTTACAATTTTTGGCGGTGTAATCTAGGATATACGGGGTCGGGAATACCGTTGTTCGCCAGGCGAGCAGATTGGTATAGACCGACGGTAATTCAGGAATTTGAGGTAGTAAATGATTTTTATGCTCATGGCCGTAATTGCAAAAATTGTAGAGAATCTGTTAATCTAGCGGTTGTAGAAATTTCATAATTTTTGGACCCCTGTAGTGTTTCTGGGACACAATTGAACACTGTTGTCCAATCTGCCAGAACAGAGTTCTTCCTCTGTTTTGTGCATTAAATTTCCCCTAGCTGTGATCAAAATAAAAATATATGTTCTACATGAAAATTGTAGGCTTTTAAGTCATGAATCCAGAGAGGTATCATTTGCTGTATTGGATCAATATTTTTAAAGTTACAAAATTGTTAAGTGGCGCTGCTGCAGAGGGTAATTTGCTGAATTGTTGAGCGGAGAGGAGTTAGTGCGGGTTCGGGGTTCTAGCGACGTCTTAATTATTTTAGTTGTGTTTGTATGCTGTGGTTGTGTGCTGAGAGTTGTCTTTTGGATAGGTGATCTTGTCCCCAGCGCCCCGATTTTACCGCTTCATCGGATTGAGGCAAGTGAATGTAGCGGTAGTTGCTACCGTTTAACTTGTTATTCCTTCTACTTGCAATTTACATTATTATCATAATTTGATACATTATGCCATGATTGCATGATATTTTTAATTGTGAAGATGGTAGCAAGTATTGATCAATTGATAGTTTTGCTAGTACACATGTGGAATTCCTGCTTAATGTTATATTGTGGAACATGAAATTAATTTGTGGTGGATGTGGATATGTTGAGAGCATGATAATGCTCCTTGTGGATGAATTAATGTGATTCATAAATTATCATATCATTTATGTCATATCATGTCATTTGCATGTATGGATGTCGTCGCAAATGCCGCGACCGTCAGACTGACATCGATCGATATTGTCAGTGTCGATGCACCTCTTCTCCCGCGGAAAGCAATTCCCTGCCCTGGAAAGAGTGAAGTGAAGATAGCATGAGCATTCATTTGCATTTATTTATTGTTAAATGATTGCATTCATATGCCATTTAAATCTGAAAATTGAAGAGGAATGATTTATGGAAGATTGCGTTGGTTTATTAATTCTGGTCACGAATTGTGGTTGTGCATGTATGGAATTAATGATGATGTTTATTTGTTCGTAGCTTGAATAACTTGTTAAACTGTTTGCTTGCTGAGATTTTTATGGAAGGGTAGTGCAGCACCACATTGTTGCACATGGATTTTGTTTTAATGCTGAAATAAAGTCGAAAGAACTCTAATTTTTGCTTAGCTATCTTGTGGATGATTGTTTCATCTTATTAATGTTAATTTGGAACCGTTCCTTTAGTTATTATGTTTAAGTTGATTATGAATATTAATTTGTTCTCATTATTCTGTTATTCCCAGTTGTTTATGCTTCCGCTTATATTATCCTGTTAATTAAATGTTGCCAGTTTAGCTTACCTTGTAAATTGGCTAGTTGTAGAGGAGTCTTAGTAGCATCTTAGGGTAATGTGGGTCTTGGGTTTTACATGTGGAATATAAAAATAAACATGTGGTGAACTTGTGGATGTGGATATGTTGTGAGCATGATAATGATCATTTGAGAATGGATTAATATGATTATTGATTATCATATCATTCATATCATATCATATCACTTGCATATGCGGATGTCGCCGCACCTAGCCGCGACTATACCAGTACAGCATCGTATATTGCCGCAATACGATGCACCTCAATTCCGGCCTTGGAAAGTGTGATGTGGAGTATAGCATGAAAGCATTCATATGCATAGCATTGTGGAAAGATCATTTGCATACATATGCACTATATTGTGGAGAACTTATTTTGTGGAATATTCAACTTCATAGTTGTAATGTGGAATTGGCTCATGTGAGCTATTTGTGGTATGAGGATTGTGGATGTGGTCGTGGAATGGGGTTCGTCCCTTGTGTATGGTAAGGGTTGTGGTTGTGGTATGAGATTCTTTTCTCTTGAATTAATTGTTGATAGGAATTGTGGATGTGAGAATTAATAAAGTAGTGAGGTGATCACACATATGTTTATGGAAGATTAAATGTTGATGATTAATCTATTGTAGTTTATGGAAGATTAAATGTTTGATTTGCATTTAATTGTGGGTAAAATGACTGCATTCATATGCCAATTAAATCTGAAATTGAAGAGGTATGATTCGTGAAGTTCGTGGTGATTAATAATTGTGGACATGAATTGTAGTTGTGGTTGTATGGAATTATAATGATGATGTATGATTGTTTGTAGTTTAAATAGCCTGTTAAACAGTTTGCTTGCTGAGATTTTATCTCACCCTTGTTTCCCCTCCCTACAGGTGGACTTTGAGCATGCATGAGAAAGGTAGAGTGGCACCACACTGATGCACTTGAATAATATTTTTATGTTGTAATAAAGTTGAAAGGATTCTAGATCTTTGCATAGCTTTGTTTACATTATCTTAATAATGTTAAACTAGTGAACTACATTTTAGATTAAAATATTGGAGGATGTTTTAAATAGTGAATTGCTATCCCTATCCTGTTATTCCTTAGTTGTTTATGCTTCCGTTTATACTATCTTGTTTAGTAATTGTTGCCAGTTTAATTTATCTTATACATTGGCTAGATGTGGAGTGGTTTTAGTAGCATTCCAGGGTAATGTGGTCCTGGGGTGTTACACCCGGGGTGTTACATTCGGTTTGTATGAGTGGTTAGTGATGCCGTTTGGTTTAGCTAATGCACCTAGCACATTCATGAGATTAATGAACGAGGTTTTGCATGCTTTCGTTGGTAAATTTGTAGTGGTATATTTTGATAATATTCGTTGGTTATGCACCTAGCACTTTGGAGCTAGAATGTGATGCTAGTGGAATTGGATTGGGTGGTGTGCTGTTGCAAGAAGGTAAACCTGTGGCATACTTTAGTGAAAAATTGAGTGGGCCTAGTTTGAACTATTCTACTTGTGATAAGGAATTATATGCTCTAGTTCGAACTTTCGAGACATGGCAACATTATTTATGGCCCAAAGAATTTGTCATTCATTATGATCACGAGTCATTAAAGCATATTAGAAGTCAAGGAAATTTGAACCGTAGACATGCAAAGTGGGTTGAATTCATAGTCTTTTCCTTATTCATAAAACACAAAAATGGAAAGGAGAATGTTATTGCTGATGCATTGTCTAGGAGATATACCATGCTCTCACAACTTGACTTCAAAATTTTTGGATTAGAAACAATTAAAGAGCATTATGTTCATGATGATGATTTTAAAGATGTGTGGCTGAATTGTAAAGAGGGAAAACGTGGAATAAATTTATCCTAAATGATGGATTTGTGTTTAGAGCTAACAAGCTATGCATTCCAGCTAGCTCCGTTCGTTTGTTGTTTTTACAGGAAGCATATGGAGGTGGGTTGATGGGACATTTTGGAGTGAAGAAGACGGAAGATATACTTGCTGGTCATTTCTTTTGGTCAAAGATGAGACGTGATGTGGAACGTTTCATTGCTCGCTGCACTACATGTCAAAAGGCTAAGTCGCGACTTAATCCTCATGGTTTGTATATGCCTCTACCTGTTCCTAGCGTGCTATGGGAAGATATTTCTATGCACTTTGTTTTATGACTGCCTAGGACAAAGAGGGGAGGGATAGCATATTTGTTGTTGATAGATTTTCTAAGATGGCACACTTCATACCACGTCATAAAAGTGATGATGCTACCAACATTGCTGATTTGTTCTTTCGTGAAATTGTTCGCTTGCATGGTGTGCCCAATATAATAGTTTCTGATCGTGACGCTAAATTCCTTAGCCATTTTTGGAGAACTTTATGGGCTAAATTGGGGACTAAGCTATTATTTTCTACTACTTGTCATCACCAAACTGATGGGCAAACTGAAGTTGTGAATAAAACTTTATCTACCATGCTTAGGGTTGTTTTGAAAAAGAATATCAAAATGTGGGAAGAATGCTTGCCTCATATTGAGTTTGCTTATAATCGTTCGCTGCATTCTACTACAAAGTTGTGCCCTTTTGAGATTGTCTATGGTTTTGTGCTTCGTGCTCCTATTGATTTGCTACCACTTTCATCTTCGGAGAAGTTAAATTATGATGCTAAACAACGTGCTGATATGATGTTGAAAATGCATGAGACAATCAAAGAAAATATTGAACGCATGAATGTAAAATATAAACTTGCTGGTAGTTTAAGGAAGGAAGCATTTAACTTTTTAACCAGGTGATTTAGTTTGGTTGCATTTGAGAAAAGATAGATTTCCTGAATTGAGGAGGTCTAAGTTGATGCCTAAAGCTGATGGTCCTTTCAAAGTGTCAAAAAAATTAATGATAATGCATATAACCTTGAGTTACTGCAGATTTTTGGGTTAGTCCCACCTTTAGCATTGTAGATTTGAAGCCATACATGGGAGAAGAAGATGAGCTTAAGTTGCGGATGACTCAAATGCAAGAAGGGGAGAATGATGAGGACATTCTTTCCATAGATACAACTCCACATGATGTGAATACGCACATGCTTAGCACTTTTCAGTCAAATACATTATTTCCCTGGAAAGAAGTATTGAGCCGCAATAAATATTGTCAGGTGAATTTGTTTCTTAATGAATTTCCTTCTATTCGTGGGAATGATATACTACCTTATGTCAAATTCTTGTTTATTATTAGTTTTGAATATTATGATGATTCCGGGGCCAAAGCAATGGAGAAGCACAAAAAGGGTAATCATATTCGCTACCAAGAACAAAAACCTCAAAACCTATGGGGATGGAAAGGAGAAAGCCAAGCAACCCATGCAACTGATCAAGGAGGAAAGAAGCCCATGCAGAGGGAGAGCAAAAGGGGAGAAGCCCAAGAACTTAATGCCCAAGGTTTGGCAAGATTTTGAATCCCAATTCGAACCTCCCACGTGTACAACTGAATTCAAACTCGGATTCAACCCAGAACTCAATTCAGATTCGGTTCGGGACAGCCCAATAGACACCTACTAAAACGGCCATAACTTTTATAAACGGAGTCCGATTGAGGTGTTCTTGTACTCTATGGAAAGCTCTTGAAGTCTACTTTCAGATGGATCTAGTCTCATCTCAAAATTCCATACGAGTCGATCAAAAACTACAAAACAAGTAACATCACTTTTTTCAGTCTGAGTCAAAGTGGGCGTAGGGCTTTGTAATTGAGTCCTATTCGACCTCCAAGTGTTTGGCTGACTCTCCACCCCTTGTATCTCTTTAAAAGGCAGCCGCCACCCCTGTAAAATTTAGATCACGTTTGAGAAAATTCAATCTACAAAAGTTTGTTCGAGTTTAGCATTGCTGCCGAAGTTCCACAGGGAATTAGGAGTGTTGCCTTCAATCAAGATCGTTCAGCCTTTCCGCTGGGAATTGGGTGCACGATAGATCTTCACTTGGTGGTTGACGAAATCAACACGAGTGTGTTTTGGCGGATTAAAGAGTGTTCGTCCGTGAGTATCCATCCTACGTCGAGAAGATCGGGCGACCCTGTATCATCTTGGTATCAGAGCGCGGTTTACTCGGTAGGATCTTGTCACATTAAATTTTAGTTTATTACTTGCTGTCCTATAGTCCATAACCCGAAAACACAAAAAAAATCCAAACCCTAGTTTCGTATCTGTTATTTTCGTGAGTTTTATTAAGTCTTGATCGATTAGAAATTTTGTTTACGTGCTGATCTTTGTGTTCCTTCGCGTAGCTTGATCTTGTGTCCCCATAAAACAAAAAAAGTAGATTCAATTTACTCTTGAAGTTGAGTCCGTGTCTACACTCCTCCCAGATCAATCCGAGTACAACCCTAGAATCTAAGTCGGTTTTGGCTAGCTGTCCACTTCCGAATGCGTTTGGATGTTGCCATCCGAAACCAACTCTAGGGAGGTGTTATTCGAAATCCAAGAGAGGAGTTAGTATTCATGTTAGCTTCCTTGACACCATACAGCCGAACATACGAGCTTCACTTATATCTTTTGAATACTTGAGACTTGTCATTGATATTGCCTTGAGAGCTGCTCCTAAATACTTATAGCTGAACATTGGGCTTGTACAACACCCACTCCGGCCGAACATCTTTTAATTACCTTTATACCCCTACCTTCCACAAAAAGTTTGTGACCCACATACCTCAATAGACTCAGAATAGTGGTTTGAATATATTTGGGTCAGTGGCACGGTAGCAAAAAAAAGGTGAGCAAAAGAGAGAGAGAGAGGGAAACAAAGAGAGAGAAGGCTGATTGGGTGAGTGGTTCGAGTTCATAATTTTAGTTTGAGTGACTTAAATTCTTGAGCAATCTTGTGCCTTCTACTCTTATTCTTGCAATTGGCTAGCGTCTCTCGTAGTACTTGGTGCAAAATGAGCTATTTGTGTTCCTTACTTTCAGATTGCTTTCAATTAGCTCATTCCTTTGTTTGCATTAAGTCACATTGATCTTTTCGTGTGCGTTCATACACTTCACTTATATCTATTGGATCAACACATAGGTAATACTTTCTAGCTTGGATTATTACTTAATTTTACAACATCGAGAAATTCAGATCGTGTAGGATAAATACTTCCTAACCAAGCTCCACAAAATATCATTTGCCATGCAATTCTGAGTCACTTTTAAATCCGCTTGATCATCACTTGTTATTATAGCCACCACCAAGTGTAAGTTTATTGGCCTTAATTCACTTTGGACGGGTAAGAACTTTACTTGGGAGAGAAAATAGTGAGATTGACTGATTTCCACATATATATATGTTGCATAACTAACCATGACAGGGTATTCAACAATTCGTTTCTCTCGGTGTGAACCAAATAGGAATGAATCTTCAGTATTTCGTTCCTCATGGTGCGATTCCAAGCCCAACAATTTGTCTCTTCCGTTCTGTGGATCGTGAGGTTGATTTTGAAACTAACACATTAATATCTAATTCTAGTGTTGTTTCTCACATTGTGCAGGTTGATATTAAAGAAGAGGAGCCAAATGTTCAACAACTAGCACCATTGGAGATAAACGATGAGGAGATAATCATAGTTAAAGATGAAGTACTTGCTGGCCTGTTGTTACATCATGATGATTTAATAGCTACAACACCTACATCAACTGAGGAGAACAATAAAGGTAACAATATTGGTGTTGAAGCATGGAAGGCACGAAAAATTTTTGTCCCCATATTTGAACATCTGGACCGGGTTTTGCTTTTTGATATCTTATCTATGTCCTTAGAAAAGTCGGGGATGACTTTTTCTCATGGGAGGGTGAATGATATGAAAGACAATATTGCAATGTATGTGTGTTATGGTTGCTGTTATATTAATTTGTTTGTGTGGAACAACGAGAATGACACAATAATTGATTCATATATATACCATGCATATGTGTTGTTCCTTTTATATATATATATATACCATGCATATACGTTGTATTCTTTGCTTAGTACAATTTCAGACTACCAAAAACCAAGGACGACTTTTCTTGAAGGAGGGGAGGATGATGCAGATACACACATGCTTAGCACTTGTCAGTCAAATACGTTATTTCCCTGGAAAGAAATATTGAGCCGCATTAAATATTATCAGGTGAATTTGTTTCTTAATGAATTTCCTTCTGTTTGTGGGAACGATATACTACCTTATGCCAAATTCTTGTTTATTGTTAGGTTTGAATATTATGATGATTCCGGGGCCAAAGCAATGGAGAGGCACAAGAAGGGTAATCATATTTGCTGTAATATCCGAACGTCGTTTTGGCGTAAGTTTTTAAAACAATCGCGGAGTCGTCGGTTTTCGGTAAATCGTGGGAAGGGAAAAATATAAATTGTAGAACAATTTAAAATAAATAAAATAAATAAAGTAAATTAAAATTAAATTAAAAACCTAGAGTGGGCTGCCGGGAGTGGGCGACCGCCTGGCCAAGGCCCAAGGGGTGGCGCATCCACCCCCAAGCTGCACCCCTTCCCTTTAACCCTAACACCTCCCCTATCCCCCACAGCCTCCACCCCTCTTCTCCACCCCGGGCCGCCCCTCCCAAAAATTGGCGCCTCCTTCATCCCCCTTGCTGTTGCCATTGAAGCCAAGGAGAGGAAGGAGAAGGAGAGGAAGAAGAAGTGTAATATCCCGAACGTCGTTACGGCGTAAGATTTTAAAACAATCGCAGAGTCGCCGTTTTTTCGGTAAATCGCGGGAAGGAAAAAATAAAATTTGTAGAACATTAAAAATAGAACATTAAAATTTGCAATCTATCCGTATCCGAACCACAATCGACATCATCCGGCGGCATGTCATTCACTTCACCGACGATGCGGTGGCCTAGCTTGCCTCCTGAGCGAAAGAGTGAGCAGCAGTGGCTAGATCTGGATCGAAATGAAGACAGATGCGGTGCGGCAAAGCAATAAATGCTTAGTGGCATTATCACAGACTGTTTTTAATTAAAAACCGTCTGTGAATTATCACAGACGGTTTTTTATTACAATCCGTCTGACATAACCATCTTATCACAGACAGTTGTTTATTAAAAACCGTCTGCGACGCCGCCAACACAGACGGTGTTCAAATTAAAACCGTCTGCGACGCCGCCAACACAGACGGTGTTCAAATTAAAACCGTCTGTGATAATGCAAAGTCAGAACGTATCTCTTGTGTTTCGTGTAACGTATCTCGATCGTTATACGAAGCATCTATATCATTAATGTTTGGTATATGAACCATCTATATCATTAATATTTGGTATACGAACCGTCTGTGCTAAAGGTTAAATATGCGCGCCTAATCCAGGTCTTCTACGTACATACGTACTGTCCTCTAGCTACTCATCTTCTTCTCCAGAATTCTCAACGTACGTACAATATGAATTCTACTATTCTTGTGATCATCTACTTCCTCTCATCTGTTCATCAAGAGTTGTCCGGCCGGAATCTTACATAGGCGGCCAGCAATTTACATCTGGAGCAGCTTCTCCGGACACGCCCTGCTCTTCTTTCCTGACTTTCTTGCATCCGTCAGCACGACCTGATCATCCGCCATCGACGGAGGCGTCTTACTGCCGCTCAAGAAAGGGAAACAGCGCTCAACCTGGTTCTTATACATAATGTGCACAAAGCGGAAGAAGCAATTGTCGCATTGGAGAGATTGATGGATAGCATTGCCGATCAAGCAGAAACGGCAGATTCTGAGGAATCTTATAATGCTATCCTCTACGAGATTATGAGCTATGCTACTGATCATTTGCCCACACCGGAGGAGGAAGTGCTGAGGATAAGGACAATCTTAACGCGCTCGAGAACTCAGCGGCTCCTCCAAGTCCCAAAGTCGAAGAAGAAGCGTCTGAAGCCCGTAAGATTAGAATCGGGAATCTCTTTATCTCTCGCGACTTTTGTAATAAATTTGTCTCGAATTGAAATTAATAAATTTGCCTTTTATTTGTGATCTCTTGTCTCTGTAGTTATGTTATTATCATTATCACGGACGGTTTTTTATTACAAACCGTGCTCGTGATAATGCCGATTATCACGACGGTTTTTCACGCATTTGTTCATAGGTAACAACCGCCTGTGATACTCGCTTTCTCCGACGCCGCCTACGCAGGCGGTGTCCAAATTAAAACCGTCTCGTTAGCAGTGTCGGTCCGCAGACGGTTTTGTCAAACCGTCTGTGATTAGCCGTCTAGTATTAGACTTTCTGTAGTAGTGTTTGGCTTCTCATGTCCACATCAGAACATCTGACCAGAACCGATTTATTTTCACCGTCTCAAAATAATATTTCGTCTTACCTTCTGAACTGATGTCTCTCGTTTGACCAAATACTACAAAGTATAAACGCTAGTTTGTACCTGACCTGATCTAAGTAATCCAGCTGTATGAAACATCGTTAAACCGGAATTGGTTTGAACGATCGTACTACAGGCACACTTGAATCTCTCTTTCTTCTTCTTTCTTTTTAATTCAAAGGGCAACTCGTATTATGTCGGTCATGCACCAGTCCTTGCACACTTAAAACACTTCTTCGAGTCAACAGGATATATTAACTCGGCCTAGTTTTTGGCCCTTGTAAGCCACTATTGACTGCTAATGATTGGCTGATACTAAAACATTTGGCCTTTTATTTGACAACTATTTTTTAAATGGACATGGTCATATATATATATACTAGTAAAGTGCCCGTGTATTACAACGGAGTAACAAATAAAAGTGATACATTCTATCAAACATCTCAAACTGAATAATGAACATCAGTTTTATCTTACGTCATCATGTATCAAGCAAAGGATACATGTTCATACTCGTAAATAAATCAAGGATCATATTAGTGAAGCATGCTAGAACAAGCATCACATACAACAATATGTACAAAAATGGTAGTAAACAATATTTTTCTGTAGTATACTTAATACATAAATAACTGTCAGACCGTCTTGGAAAATAACAAACCAATTAATAAAAAGGACATCATGCAATAAACATAAATATTAACGGGAATTTTGAAATGAAACTAATGCATCATCCTTCTAGAAGACTTATCTTCGTCTCTAACTTGTAAAGCAAATAGAAAGCAAACACACTCTACGACATGGAAAACAAATAGTTAAACATCATAAATCCATTGTATATTATATATAAAAGATATGAAAAGATTTAGTGAATTGCTTACGTTATTTAATGTCCAAACATTCTGGCAAGTGTATCGTTCCTTATGTCAACGGCATTCATGCTAAAGTTTCTTACATTCAAATCGTACAACACTACTTGGTGCGGTTCTGTTCGAAGGGAGCATTATTTAAATTATGAAAGACATGCATACTTTTATACATTACTGGTTTTGTACCTTCAAGCTCTTGTATCCTATCATCTTGTGGTCCAAATATAAAATTTGTGCAACCTATTGTCATTAAGCAACCTTTTCAATAATATATCGATTTGGTGAGAAACAGAAATAAGATGTAAGATGATGAAATATTTGTATTAGTTGCACATGTTGTGGGGGTGGCCCAACTCCCCGTGACTGGGCCTTGCAAACTGGTCTAATATGTAATAAACCCAATAGTGTAGAGGAATATACCAATGTACCATCATCCTTTGTAAGTACTAACGGTAGTATGAGGATTTCCCATCCTACCCCGCTCATGTATATAAACCCCCAGGAGGGGCAGGAGGATGGCATCCACTCACCATCTTTCCCTGTGTTGGCTCTCCTGTCCTTCTACTAGTCCCATTCTTTACTGTTTGGTCTGTACCCACAACAGGTGGCGCCATCCGTCGGGACGGCTAGAAGTTATGTATGGAAGAGATTCCTCTAGCGTTCAACAAAAGCGGCGGCTATGTGGATCTTTTATATTTCTGGGAGCATACTACATCATTCATGGTGTCTATACCATCTGGCGGGCCATCAGCGACAGATAAGTAGCTTGCTCGCTAAAAATTTAACCATCCTGATTATGAGGTGTATGGACTTTGCATGTATACTTCGCCATGTTTTGTAGATGGTGTATTGAATAGATCTAGTTGAATCGTCCATTCTTATATTGTTGTTATCTCCGTTCTGTTGGGGGTGTTCATGCAGGGAAAGTGATGTCTTGGATGACTTGGTGGTGTGACCCTCCTGGCCAGGGTGGTACGCGCGTCTTTGGCTTGTGCACGTCGGACTCCGTATGGGGTACACCTCGCCAAGCACGCACTTCGCCAAGCACGCCGTGCCGCACGGCTACTCTCGCCTCCGCAACCGTGACTCCGCGTCGTCGAAGGCCGCCTCGGAGCCTCCTCGCCCGCGGCCTCCGCATTGCTTTGAGTCTTCGCTCGTCTCAGTGCGACCAGAGCTCCGCTACTGTCCCATCCACAAACTTCATCCATGCATGCATGGATGGAAACTTTAAGTGCATGCATACATGAAGCTTATGTTTGCTACATGTATGATCGCATGTGTGATCACATGTACGATCGCATGCATATAGCGATGGAGGTAAGCCCATTGCGAGGTCCTGCGCGGAGGTGCGGGGCGCAAAGCCGGTGGGCGCCAGGCGACGTTGCATGGCCGGGTGGAGTCCCGTGCAGAGGCGCAGGGGCCCGCGTGGAGACGGGCGCGGAGCAGATAGAGGTTAGGTGACAACACATGACGACGGAGGCCAGGCAGAGTCTCGTATTCATCCATGGATGCGTATCCAATCTCGTATCCATCTATGCATGCGTATCCAATCTCTTATCCATCTATGCGTGCGTATCCATTCACATATCCATCCTAGCATGCGTATCCATTCATGCATGTACCCAAAATATCTACTCCACTATCCATCCATGCATGCGCGAGCCTCTATGCTGCAGTCTGCACCGAACCTCCGCTCTCCGTCGAGCCTCTGCGCTGCAGTCTACACCAAGCCTCCGCGCTGTAGTCTACGCCAAGCCTCCGCTCTCCGTCGAGCCTCCGCACTACAGTCTACGCCGAGCCTCCGCTCTCCGTCGAGCCTCCGCGCTACAGCCTACGCTGAGCCTCTGCTCTCCGGCGATCCTCCACGCTGCAGCCTACGCCGAGCCTCCGCTCTCCATCGAGCCTTCGCGTTGCAGCCTACGCCGAGCCTCCGCTCTGATACCAACTGTAACACCCCAGGACCCACATTATCCTGGGATGCCACTAAAACCACTCGTCAACTAGCCAAATTTCAAGATAAAATAATCTGGCAACAATTCCTAAACAAGATAGGATAAGCGAAAGCATAATCAATTAAGCAAAACAGGATAGTGATAACAATTCAATAATTTAAATCAACCTCCAACAATTTAACCAAAGAATAGTTCACAAGTTTAACATTATTAAGTTGAAGTAAACTATGACGAGATAGCTAGGCAAAAGACTAGAATCACTTTGTCTTTATTACAGCATAAATCTATGATCCAAGTGCATTATTGTGGTACCGCTCTACCCTTCCCGTGCATGCTCAATGATCACCTGTATGTGGGAAAAACAAGGGTGAGATAAAAATTAATGTGAATGTAGAGTAATTAACGAGTTAAATAGTAGCACAACCGCTATTTATCAAAACATATCAATTGATCAATAATTGCTACCATCAAAACTACAAGTATTCACTAAGAACACTACCACTTAGACCACAATATGCTCGTAAAGTTTTCTACCCCACAACTATATTGATTCATCAAGAACAATTCCGCGTATCCATAATTAAACCATCAAGATCATAAACAATTGAATTCTTAAAAATACTACCATCTGGATCACATTAAGGAAGCATGTAACAATGACATAGCACCTCAAATTAAGAGAATTAATTAATGTGAATGTAGAGTAATTAACGAGTTAAACAGTAGCACAACCACTACGTTTACTTGCCTCTACCGTTGAAGCAAAGCACACGTGCGTTCAGGAGCAAAACCACATGTCCAAAAGGTATCTCTCAGCACAAGGCTACAACATACAAAATGCGACTTAAAAATTGAAGATGTCGCTAGAACCCCGAACCCACACATTTCTCTCCGCTTAACGATTCTTCAATCTACCCACTACAGTAGCGCTGCTTAATATCTTTGTATCTTTAACAATATTAAGCCAATTACAGCAAATGATCTATTTCTGGATTCCTCACGTAAATACCTTCACTTTTTATATAAATCACATATTTTTATTTTGATCCTAGCATGGTGTATCTTAATGAGCAAAATAGAGGACATTCTCTGTTCTGGTAATCTAGACAGCAAGATTCTAACGCGTCCGAACCACAATGTAAGGCTCTAAAAATTATGATTTTTATACAGCAGTTAGATTACTGAATTCCCTACACTTTTCTAAATTGCGACCAAAATCATAAAAATCACCTACTACCCCTCTTGAACAGCAATCTATCCCAATCTACACCCCCGATGACACGCAGTGTTCCCGACCACTACGCCTGGATCCCGCGCCAAACAATGCGAAAAATACGGAAGATGGGTCTCGATGTCCTCTATAATTTTCTTTTTGGGAAGATCCGTAGGAAAAATCGTTTCATAGTTCTAAACTGGTTGCGGTAGGGCAATAGGGGGCGGCGGCTGCAAGGGGGAGGGTTGGGGCTAGTGTTAAAAGGTGGCCTCCCCCCTCTTGGGCCAAGAACTCCCTCTTGGGCCAAGGCCTAGGCCCAGGTTGCTCGCATTTTCAGAAAACCCCTCAAAACAAACACTATTTTAATCTTTCTCCCCACGTCCTCCACTTTAATTTAATTAAGCAATTAAATACAATATTCGGTATTACATTCTACCCCTTAAACAGAATTCGACCCAATTCTAACCGCAACCTCAACAGAAACAAAACAACCTACTAGCAATTAACTCTTTGGACGTGAACAACGTCGGTGCATCTTCACAGCATGCGAGACTCCAACTCCCAAGTTGCTTCTCTCTCTCCTCTCTGCGACCAAAGCACTTTGACATAATTTTTTTTTTCTAAATGCTTGCACCTCGCGCATAGGTTCTAGAAGATCCAAGTGGTTTGCCAACTTCCCGATCCTTGCTCCTCACATCTGCATAACTTTTCAGCCCGCTCTGGCAGCCAATAGATTCTGACTCACCAAGGCCACTGCTCAACTTACGCCCTAAACACTTCGAATGGTGCAGCTTTAATTCTTGAATGGTGGTGGTCTTACTTGTTGGTCAACGGTTTTAATGAAACCCACGCCCGGATCTTTCAAGTTCTCCTCGATACCGGTCGCGTAAAGCGCATGTATCCCACACTAGAACCCAAGGTAGTCCTAGTGATACACAAACCCCTAAAACTTCGCAATTAACAAAAGCGATTAAATACACATCGGGTTATCATTCCCTTTAGTACCAACCCACAATCTGCACAGCACATATATCTCATGTTTCCATTCTCAATCGATCTCTTTACCTTAGCAATGAGCACCCCCTTAAACACGGGCGCACCACAGGGCTCAAGGTAAACTCACTCTTTCACGATAGAATTCAACTGAACATAAAGAATTCTCATCGCATCCACACAAAACCAAGTCCCCATAAAAGGGTCAAATCAAAAGAAGAGAAATGAGGATTCAGCACGAAAAACCTCCCCACTTTCATGTAGGTAGTTTGCACATAAGCAACACATACGTAAAAGGGGAATCACTCAAATATCACACCGTCCATTTTTTAGGAATAAACTTCCTCTTGAATCACGAGGTTCCAAATCATCCCATACCATACTAGCTCAATTCTCTTAAATTGGCAACATCAACTCTATGTTCAAACCGAGTGCATCCAACACACTTTTGTAGAGGGACTCTACTATTCTCATAATAACATACTCTAGTCAACTCCTCTACCCACATGTTACTTTAACGAATAATTTCAATTGCACCTCATCGTTATTTTCACCCACCATCACTTCACCACAATCCCTTAAGGATAATCAACTTGAAATTCTCAGCTCACACACTCATTTTATACACCCAAAGGATACTATCAAGGAACATCACATTATTTAGAATCCATTTGTTCCACTATTCCCACACAATGTTATTAGCCTCCAAGGTTCTAGCATAGATCACCAACCAAAATTTCCCATCTCCAAGCCTTCTATACATATACTTCGATATATTTAATACAAAGACTCTTAAATTCAGTGGCTAAAATTTCCACAATCAACCATACTCGATCCTTCACAACCACATGAAAACATAATCTCAACCTGATTATCGTAAGAAGATTCTAACTCACGGAGGGTTACTCAAGCCAAGTCATACATGGCCATAATTTTCAACAATCCATACTATCCCAATAATTCCTGTAACGGTTGGGCTTCTTCACAGTTATATACTCATTAACTACACCATCATAATCATCCTACTAATCCTTGCAAAGTACCCAATCATGATGCTCCATTAAAATTGATCAAAATTTCCATACTTACAATAATTATAACGTTCCAAAGAAAATGAACGTAACACTCATGAACCATAACTAGGTTCTTCTAGTTGCGACAATATAACTAGTTAGCCCCAAGGACAACATCTTCTTTTAAATCAAATCCTCACCGAGAATTATTCACGTAATCAATTTATCACTCCATGAATCTCAAACGACTTGACACCCACAATTCCACCAAAATCGATCACATAACCACACTAACCGGTTGCCATACACCTCTTAAAGGTCTTTGCAACCCAAACGCTTACCCTTTCTTGGAGAAGCAAAAGAAGGAAATTTCAGCACAAAGTCCATCTGCAATAAACACAAGACCAAGAAAAACAAAGATCTTGGACAACAAAGGATAAGACCACAGTTGAAAGCACATGCCTCCTTAAGAAGAAAACATCAAATCTCAACCAATACGAATACTGATTGTCATTTGAGCCCAAGAAACTCTTAAGCGGCGAAAATAAGAAGTCAAACACACTTCACAAAGATTACACAACTTGACTTCAACCTCCAAAACTTTTATCAAACTTTTCCTTTTAACAAAGAGAACAACCTTCTTTGATTACGGTATCACCTCAACAATTCCAACAAAGAAGAGTTGAAGACCACAACACATTAATTCTTTAAGAACTAATAAAACCCCTCAACACGACACTTTGCTTAAAACAATTTCAGCTACCACATAAATCATGAGATCAAAGATCGCATACACACTATCAAAACTTTTGATTTAAATAGTACCAAGGAATTTATTCAAATTCTTCTATTTAATGAACCTTCAACATTACCATCATAACCACAAATGGACCAACATACTAACATCAGAATAATACATTCTTAACAAGCATCATCATATCCTCAACTCCCTTCATAAACTTTTCCAAAAGAAACATAAGAAATCACTTCATCATGTTTCTAATATCTAAATAAGGTTGCAACTACTTGATCTAGGAGAACCTAGTGCATAAGCCACATAAATAGAACAAAGCACTTAAACAAGATGATACTAGAACATGACAATCTCACAAAACATACTAGCATAAATCTCTTACTAGATTTCATATATTCAATTCTTATGGATGCTCAACTTTAATTTAGCACAAATTAATTGTACTCTAGTCATTACCGCAATAATTGATTATTATTTTATCGCAACGGCATTCATGATCCTAACTCGTTTCACAATCATAAAACAATCATGAACATAGATTCAGATCCTACCTTACATTCAGAAACTAGAACGAAAATGACTTTAAACTTAAATAATACCAGCTTGTAAGACAAGTTCCTACTAGTCAATACCTCAACCCTCATCTATTTCTTTATACATTCTTCAACAATCTAGCATGGTAAAAGATAGATGAAACTAGCAATTGTGCATGCTCATAAAGCATCTAAATAAAAGACATATTAAAGGTCAATATTAACAAGGTAATATTCTAACACCTCCTTAATCATTCCAAACGGTCGGATTAATTACTAAAGACACAGATAATTCAATTTATCCAATCATGATAGAAATTTAAACAATCATAATAATCATTCCGGTTCTTATTACACACTCCTCAATAATTCCATGAGTTACTATCATGAATAGACAAATTCTTAATCATAGTTCTTCTAAAAACTATTACAGGGCAATATCAAATTAATCCACTACACTTCCAAAGATGCTAGTTGGAATTAATTATGCACAACGCTAACATATCAACTTGATAATTCAAACCTTATGAATTAGTTTATATGATTAACACCTTCCACTTAAGCATAGCAAAACAACATAAAGGATTTTAACACTCTCTTTCAAAAAGAAGAGGAACAACAAACTTCAACGCTCGAGATAAGGAAATACATAGATCCAAGACTTTCACATATCAATGAGTTTTGCAACTCAAAACTTGCATTAACAAGAGAAAATACCAAGCGAACCAATAAGTCATGATTCACAACAAGACAAAGTCCCACGAAAAACTAACCTTACAAATCAATAATAAGCACAGGTAGCAAAGTATCTCAAGAGTCCGAAAGAAACAATAATCGCTTCAAGGAATGTAGAGACCAATTGCATACCCTCAATTGCAAGAACCACAATCTCAAAAGAAATTCATTAACTGCAATAAACCAAGGATTAGCCGAAATCAACTTAAGGATAGTAATAACTTTTCTAAGAACCTCACCCGCAACACCTACAATTAAGTTACCTGAGGTAACTGCATTGCTAATCCTTATACTACAACCAATGGTATAATCTGGCAATGCCAAGGCAGCACATCACAACATCTACATCATCTCATTGACTATTCCCACTCATAACAGTCATAGGAGCAAATCATAATCATACAAGATTATCAATAAGCATACAAGATTATCTCATAATGTAAATCATCAATACAACATGTCAAAAGCATAAATGCAATGCTTGACCCATCCCATCCTCACTGCACCAAAGGTGTCAATGTAACATCCCATTTTCATCTTTTGTGCTAATGTATTTTTGTTAAGCTTATGCTAATAATATCAAAGATTTTATTTTCTCTAGACATTTTCTTTGGAAAAGAAAATTTAAGAATTTCAAAAGAAACTAAATTGAAAGGAGGTTTTATCTTCAAAAGGGTAAATCAACTAGAACTTGACAACATAGAAAGTAAATTGATCTTGAAGAGAAAAATAATAATTTCCTGGATTATAAAATGTACTTATATGTATATATGTTTATATATAAATATATAAATGTATATATATACATCAAATGAAAGAAATAAAGTATATATATGTATTATAAAATATAAACCGAAATCGGGTTTTAAAAGCGAAATAGGAACAAGAAAATCTAAACGGAAAAACCACGTCGTCCATTTTTCTTCCCACCGATCTCGGCCGTCCAATCTCCCGCCACGCCACCCCTTCCTCCTTCTCTTCTTCCCGGTGGCGCTGCTGCCCTCTCGCTTCTTCCGCCGCTCGTAGTGCCGCTTTGCCGTCGCCTTCTGCTGCCGACCGGCGGAGACCGAAAGCGCCGACAACCTCGGACTTGCCGCCCTCTCCTTGACCTTGCCTCGGATCGCGCCGCCGCCTTGCCCGGCCAGGCGCCCGCCCCACTCCTGCGGGCCGTAGTACCCCCCTGCCGCCTCGTGCACGCCGTGTAGCCGCCCCACTGCGACCTCTTGCAGTCGAACCCCTCCGCATTCACTGCGCCCCCCCGCCGTCGCCGAGCCGCATGTGGCCGCACGGCGGTGACGCCACCCACGAGCTCGCGCCACCCGCTCGCCGCTCTCCTCTCTCGGTCTCTATAAGAACGGCCAAGACTCCATCCCTCAACCCACCGCAAAACGCATGAACTCTTCTTCCCTCCATCGCTGAGAGCTCCGCCGCCATCCTCGCCCGACGCCACCGGTCGACGCGGGACCATTGGGACCTCTCCCAAGCTCCTCACTCTCCTCCTCTTCTCCCCGCCTAATCGGCTTTTTCTTCTCTGAGGCCGCCGAGCCGCATCTTCCCAACACCGGCGCGGCTCCCTCGGCGCCGCCGCATCCCGGGCCAATTCCTCGCACTTGGAGCACCGCCCGGACGCCGTGAACTCCTTCCCCACCTCGCCGGACCTCGCCGACCTCCCCAACGGGCCACCACCGTCGCCCCCCTCGCCGCCAAGCACCTTCTCGCCGCCCGCCCGCTCCACCTCGGCCTCAACCAGCTCTTCGGGTGAGACCACGGAGGCCTGTAGATGCTCCACCCCCGAGCAATTGAACTCTAATCGTCCGAATCACCGCCATCTTCTCCCTGTTTGGCCGCCGCTGCTTCGTCGCGGCCGCCGCCCGACCCCAGCCCTACCGATCCCTCCTCCGAGATGCTGCGCAGGTCATGAGCCCATTTCGCCGTTCTTGGTCTTGTGCGCCGTGGCCCCTCGCCACGGCCGGGCCTCGCGCCCTCACGGCGGGGACGAGCAGGGGCATATCCCGCGGGAGAACGATTATCTGCGCAACCCGAGCGATTAAAACAGATAACGGTTTAATTAAGAAAACGGGGCCCACCCGTCAGCATTCTCTCATTTTCAGAAATTTAAAACTTTGAACAACCATAACTTTTTAACCATAAGTCCAAATTTAATGAAACCAGTTTCTAAATTTTTCTAAAATCAAGACCTGTCTAATGGTTCTGGTTTGGTTCAGTTTTGAGCTAGTTTGAGTCAAGGTTCCTTGTATGTATTTATTCGCTTCGTTATTTTATGTGGCATTTTCCGCTCAACCTCCCGAGTAGAGTACGAAGACGTGAACGAGCCTCCGCTGAAGCAGCACCGAACCCCAGACTTTCGATCCAAAGTAGTCAATGCTTTGATCATTTTGCGCCTATATTTTATGTGAAACTATGTTCGTTTGAATTGCGAAATCTGGATGCCTTACTTTATACGCAAACGTATGTCACTCCTAAGGTAGCTAATGACCCTGTATTTACTTCATAATATCATACCACACCAGTAACATTTGATATCCCATGTCCGTTGTCACCCTAGGAGTAAAAATAACTAAAGTAGTTATAAGTCGATTATTGCCATGCTAAGTTCTGGTCAACCCGTGGCTTTAGTAGCCCCATCAATCTTATGTTAATCATGGAAAACTAGTTTTGGGACGGTCACAGGATGTATGTGGCAGATTATGTATGTGAAATTGTGTTATGCTTCTCAAAACCCTAACAATCTGCTATACGGTTTGGGCGGATGGAAAGAACGGTGGGTGTGGATGTAACACAGGGGTTGTGGAAGGAACCGCCCGGACGATTTAAGGACTTAATCTTGTGTTGACCCCGTGTACAACAAGACAACCACAAGTCGGCAAATTGTAGGCTTGGCTAAATAATTTATCGAACACTCTAGACATTTCACTGAGAACGTGTGTAGGTGGGAAATGGAAGCCCCACTTGAATGGGACACCGGATGTAGGTGACGTTGCCTAGGTTAGCGATGTGGAGAGAGGAGTCCGATTGCGCTATCCTATGGTGGACATCCCGCACAACCTATGGACGAACCCCATAGGAGTGACATGCTAGAGTGCGAGGTATTGTAAAGGCCTCGTGGTATTTTCTCGATCTACATGTCTAAGGCATCATGTAGAACTGTCGGGATGATTATCTCTTGTGGGTAAAGATGTACAGCCTCGCAGAGAGTTAAAACTATTCGAATAGCCGTGCTCCACGGTCAAGGGTAAACACGGAAATCTTCCTCGAGTTAGTTCTATTTCAAAATATAAAAGGAGAGTGGGAATAAAAATGCATCGGTGGAGGTAACCGGCTTTGGTAAATTTTGTCCTGAGGATGTACTCGTGTTGATAATAAAGTGGACGTAACCTTCCTAGTAAAAGTAGGTATTGGTGGATAGAACCTACCTTGATGTCAATTATTTGCACACTTAAATTTATCGATCTTGAGTTCTTGAAAACTGCTAGGTCCTAGAAATTTTATATTACGATTATTCCAAAACTGGCTTTAAGCAAATAAAAGAACCCGAACCACCCTTGTTAGCCTTGCATCTATATTTATGTGCATTCGTGTGTTGGCTCATGAGCACGGTGGTTAGTGTGCTCACACTCGCCTAAAACCCCATACGTAACTAATAAATCAAGAGCACTACGCCTACCATGAGGAACAGGATACTGAAGGCCACGAAGACGGTGGATATTAGTTTAGCCCCCGAAAATGTTATTCCTCGCCTCAGTTCAGTTGACTCGGCTAGTTTGGCGGGTGCCTCCGTTATTAGTCAGGCCCTTGGCTAATAACGAAGGTACTCGAGTTGTCCCGCCGCTTCTCGTGGCTAGTTGTGCCCTACGCTATGTGCGCCTCGCTTCCGCCTTTATGTATTGTAAGACATTTGGCCCGACGGCCTATTGTAACCCCGACCGACGTGGTCTACTTAAACTCGGTATTGTAATAACTATTTCGCCATGTATGAAATGATGCAAGATTGTATCTCGAGCATTATCTATCGATCCGTGGAATAATGCGGTACTATCACGAGAGTCCAGGTTATAAACTTGGGGTCCGACAGAGTGGTATCGAGCATACGATCAGAAAACCTTAGCTAGACTGGTCACGCCAAAGTCCTTTTACAAAAAAAATATTATGAGAAACTCTTACAAAATGTAGCATAATCTCGCTTACTTAACCTCTTAGTTTCTATGCTCAACCAAAAATTTCTTTTGTATTTTCATCTGTTCTAATCTATTGATGTTCAAAATTCTAGATGGCCGGAGCTACACCAGTTGGTCCGTGGGATCACTCCTCCCATGGAGACAGCGAAGGAGGATTTGTTGAGGCCTGTGGCGCTTGTCGCGGTGTCTCGGCCACACCCGCCTCTTTGCTGTGGGCAAGAGAGTCCACCTCCACAAGATGGACATGTGGACCATGGAGGTCTTCATCTACGACGAGATGGTGCCGTGGAGCTCCACTCCCACACTATCAAGGCCGAGCCTCCACGGATGTACCTCGTCGACGCCGCCCGTGACGCAAAGACGCCTTGTCGTGGCTCACCTATGCCAAGTGCATGGGAGAGGCTGCAGCAGCCGCCTTCGCCTACTCACCTCGCATCCGCCAAGGGCGAATTCTTCCAGATCACCTCGACCACAGGGTGGACAACCCCCAGCTATCCCACCAGATCCAGCTGACACAGGCGATGTCAGTCTCCTATGCTTTCGCCATGCAGGAGATTGGGCATCTGCGCGTTCTCCTCACCGCAAGATTGCAGCAATCGGACGTCCTCAGCGCCCAGCTCAATCGCTATCTGATCGCCTTCCAGCAAGCAGGCGCGAGAGGTCGCCGAGGTCGGACTTGAGCGCCTACGCCAGTGGCAGCCTACCCTCCGCCCACACGCCCGGCGATGGCCCAGCTCTAACGCCGGTGGTGGTTCCAGCTCAGCACGGTGCAGCTTCCAGCTCCGCGCAAGGTCAAGCACCAAGCCCGCCCGACACCACTACGCACCGACACCAGCTACAGATTCGGCACCAGCAGCGGTTCAAGGCCAGGGACCTCGCCCCCGACGGACGGCGCGCATAAGAGTGCGCCCACCGCCCAATGGCACCCTCGCAGGGCCCAGCAGGAGACGTCGCCCGTTTCACCTTCATTCCTCCAACGACCAGGACGGATCGAGCCCTTCTCGGTCGCGTTCCCGCTCCCGATCACCCAAAGTCATCTCCTACTCGCTTGTGAGAGTGCGTCTACGTGGCGAGCACCACTCCCCCCCGCAGGTGTAGACTGTGTGTAGGTCAAGAGTATATCTAGCGACTCTGTTGGTGTGCGTGAGTCTTTCTCCCAGATGTACCCCTTTATGTACCCGCTAGTATACGTGTGTATGCGGTGTCGTGACGTGTTGTAAGCCTACGCACTATGCTCGGCTGTCACGAAATACTTAACCCCTTTATGTACCCAGTTAGTAGACGTTGTGTATGCGGTGTCGTGACGTGTTGTAAGCCTACGCACTATGCTCGGCTGTCACGAAACACCTAAACCCCTCTAATGCAATGAACTAATGTAGGCATAACGCCTTGTGTTTTAATGCTTGCCCTATGCTTTGTCGCTCATCTTTTGTGGTGTTTTGTTATGCTAGCTTAGAGGGCTAACCCACCCTCATATATGTTTTCTTCCCTTTCTGCCGACTCTAAAAAGGCTTGAGTTTGTTCCAGATGGCTCCCAAGAGGACCGCTAACCATGGTAGGGGTCGAGCTCCAAGGGTGCAGCTGTGGAAAAGGCGAGCTGTGGACCGAATCTACCCCACCCCACTAGTGCCACCAACCATGGAACAAGTATTGGCACAACAAACTCGAGATCCTCCAGTAATGCTTTCGGCCAGAGACCAATGCAACTAGTCGCAACTCCAAGTCGCTCGATTTTCGAGGTCCCGCCCATGACCTTCTCCGCGCAAATGAACCCTTAGAAGTCAAGATTGGTTACGTGACACCGAGAAGAAGCTTAAACTAGCCCGTTGCAACAATGAGGACAAGGTCGACTTTGCCACACATCAACTGAAAGGTGCCGTGGCGGCATGGTGGGAAAACTACCTGCTTTGTCGTGGAAGGGAAAACCCTTAGGCAACAGTTCGATGAAGAAGGGTCAAGAAGAAGCAGGAGAGGAAGAAATAGAAGGTGAAGACCTATCAGACTCTCTGCAAGGGGGGCATGAAAGCAATGAAGGTCACAATGAAGAGGAAGCTGAGTCCATGACCATCGAGCCACTGCAACCTGGGCTGAGTTCAAGACCGCCTTTCGGCAGAACTTTGTCCCAGCGGGTATCATGAGGTCGAAAAGAATGAGTTCGAAACCCTAAAGGTGGCAATATGTCCGTCTCCCAATACCTCACACGGTTCAACTAGTTAGCTCGCTACGCCATGAGAGACGTAGCCAAACAAGAGGAGAAGATTGATCGATTTTGGAAGGGATGCATGAAGAAATGAGAGCTCAACTAATTTTGCACGATTATTCCAGCTTCCACCACTTGGTAAATAAAGCCCTTGTTCTAGAAAATGAGAGGAAGATCCTAGAAGTTAGTAGGAAAAGGAAATGGACAGCCTCCCGACCTCAGGGCAGTTTCCAGAGCAAACCCGCATATCAAGGCAGCTCATCATTCCGCCAGGTGGCAACACCAGCGCCTAGAACCTCATTCCAGGCACCACGCTCAGGCAACAGTGGAATGCAGGTATCTCGTCCCATAGGCCAAGCTCCCGCACCCAATCCAGCTGCAAACCTCCACCGCTCACCGCGGAGCTAAGGGCACTTCGCCAACAAATGCCCGATCGCCAAGCCACCCTGTGGAAGTTTAACCCAGAGCTTCCTCATCCCGATCGCAGTTGTCGCCAAACAAGGCCCATCGTGCACCTCGGGCATCACGGACGCCATCGACTCCACATCATGGTCGTGTCAACCACGCCACGGCCAAGACGCCAGAGGCCACTGGAGTACTTGTGGGTACGTTCTCTGTTAAATCAACTCCAGTGCAGGTTCTGTTTGACTCTGGTGCATCGCATTCATTTGTTTCCGGGGGATTTATTGAAAAAGTTAAGCTGCCAACCTTTGGACTTAAGAGACCTGTGGTACCTCGGCCTCCCAGAGGGCGCTTAATTGCTACCCTAGTTAGCCCAAGGGTAGAAGTCACCATGGACGGTTGTATTTTCCCCGTAGACCTGTTGGTCTTACCATCCCAAGCATTGGATGTTATCCTAGGGATGGACTGGCTAAACAAGAATCGAGGATTGATAGACTGTGCGAATCGGGAGGTGGTACTTGTAGGCGCCTCCGGAAGAAAGATAAAAGTTAAGGTGGACCGTCCCTCTTCGGGACGCGAAATTCATAATATTGAAGTAAAGACATTAGAGGACACACCGATAGTTCAGAATTACCCAGAAGTCTTTCCGGAAGAACTGCCGGGTATGCCACCAGATAGGGAGATAGAATTTGTGATCAACCTAAAGCCTGGGACAGCCCCAATTGCTAAGAGACCCTACCGAATGGCAGTAGATGAACTGGAGGAATTAAAAAGTCAAATTGAGGATCTGCAAACCAAAGGATTTATCAGACCCAGCTCATCCCCATGGGGTTCCCCCGTATTGTTTGTCAGAAAGAAGGATGGGACCGCCAGATTGTGCGTAGATTACAGAGCCCTCAATGAAGTAACCATCAAGAACAAGTACCCCTTGCCTCGAATAGATGACTTGTTCGACCAACTGTCGGGGGCTACTGTCTTCTCTAAAATAGATTTAAGGTCAGGGTACCATCAGCTCAAGATCAGGGCAGAAGATATTCCTAAGACAGCTTTTACCACGCGGTATGGCCTATTTGAATTTACAGTCATGTCATTTGGATTGACCAATGCCCCAGCCTATTTCATGAATCTGATGAATAAAGTGTTTATGGAATGCTTGGACAAATTTGTGGTCGTATTCATAGACGACATTCTGATCTACTCTAAGACTACCGAAGAGCATGAAGAACACCTACGGGTAGTCCTTGAGACCCTTCAGGGGCACCAGCTGTACGCGAAGTACAGCAAGTGTGAATTCTGGTTACCCAGGATTAGTTTCCTTGGACATATCGTATCTGCTGGTGGAGTAGCAGTCGATCCCTCCAAGGTAGAGGCAGTTCTAGAATGGAAGCAGCCCACCTCGGTCCACCAAGTACGCAGCTCAGACTAGCAGGATACTACTGACGCTTCATAGAAGGTTTTCCAAGGTATCCGCACCAATGACGAGCCTACTCAAGAAAGAAAAGAAGTATGAGTGGACAGAAGCCTGTGAAAAGAGTTTTCAGGAATTAAAGAAAAGATTGACCACAGCCCCGGTGCTAACCTTGCCGGACATACACAAAGATTTTGATGTCTATTGTGATGCATCGCGCCAAGGCTTAGGCTGTGTACTTATGCAAGGAGGAAAGGTCGTAGCTTATGCTTCCAGACAGCTCCGTCCCCATGAGGACAATTACCCCACCCATGATTTGGAGCTAGCTTCAGTAGTCCATGCTTTAAAGATTTGGCGACATTATCTAATTGGAAACCACTGCAACATTTATACGGACCATAAGAGCCTCAAGTATATCTTCACCCAAGCCGACCTCAACCTAAGGCAAAGAAGGTGGTTAGAATTAATTAAGGACTATGATTTGGACGTCCACTACCACCCCGGAAAAGCTAATGTAGTGGCCGATGCCCTAAGTCGCAAACCCCACTGCAACAACCTCATGGTGGAAGAATTATGACCGAGCTCGCAGAGTTTGAAGCCCTTAACTGGGAATAGTAGAACATGGTACTCTAGCAACCATGGAGGTACAACCAACTCTCGAAGACCAAATCAAGGCAGCCCAAAATGGACACCCTGGAGTTCAGAAGTTTAAACGTCTCATGGCCCAAGGAAAAGCTACCAAGATGATAGAAGATAAACAAGGAGTGCTATGGTATGGGAAACGTCTTTTTGTTCCCCACCAGGAGGGTCTCAAAGACCTGATACTCAAGGAAGCCCATAGTTCTGCTTATACTCTACACCCGGGCAGCACTAAAATGTATCAAGAAATGAAAACCTTGTATTGGTGGCCACGTATGAAGAGGGATATTGCCGAGTATGTAGCCTGCTGTGACGTATGCCAGAAGGTCAAGGCCGAACATCAAAACTCCGCCGACTCCTTCAACCCCGCATATTCCTCAATGGAAATGGGAAGAAGTGGGAATGGATTTCATAACTGGTTTGCCTCGCACCAAATCAGGATATGATTCTATATGGGTAGTAGTCGATAGGTTGACTAAAGTTGCCCACTTTATTCCTGTAAAGATCACCTACAAGGGAGACAAATTGGCCGAGTTATACATGGCCCGCATCGTGTGTCTACATGGTATACCTAAGAGGATAGTCTCGATCGAGGTTCTCAATTCACCTCGCATTTCGGGTCCAAATTACACGATGCTTTAGGGACCCATCTTGCATTCAGTACAGCCTATCACCCCCAAACGGATGGGCAAACCGAAAGAATAAACCAAATCTTGGAAGATATGCTACGAGCATGTGCTCTGGAGTTCACATCAGACTGGGAGAAATGTTTACCCTATGCGGAATTTGCCTACAACAATAGCTATCAATCGAGCCTCAAGATGTCACCTTTTGAAGCTCTTTATGGACGTAAATGTAGAACTCCTCTACACTGGTCCGAAATAGGAGAAGGATACATCTTTGGACCCGATACTCTGAGGCAGGCGGAAGAAAAGGTGCGCCTGATCAGGGATCGCTTACAAGCTGCCCAATCTAGACAAAAGAGTTACGCCGATAACCGTCGAAGAGAATTGACATTCCAAGTGGGAGACCATGTGTACCTTAAGGTGTCACCCCTCCGAGGGATCCGCCGATTCAAAGTAAGAGGCAAGCTCGCTCCGAGATATATAGGGCCATTCCCTATTATTGCCAAGTGTGGAGAAGTTGCATACCGATTAGAGCTACCAGCAAGTTTATCTGAAGTACACAACGTGTTCCACGTTTCTCAGCTTAAGAAGTGTCTCAAGTTCCTGAAGAACAGACCTCCATAGAAACCCTCGAGCTACAGGGAGATTTATCCTACCCCGAGCGCCCGATCAAGATTCTTGACACTATGGAAAAGAAAACCAGGCGCCAGTCTATCCGGCTCTGCAAGGTCCAATGGAGCAACCACTCCGAGCGAGAGGCAACCGGGAGCGAGAGGATCAACTCGAGCCGACTTTCCTTTCTTTTCTCGAATAGCGTAATCTCGGGCCTAGATTCATTTTAAGGAGGAGGATTTGTAACATCCCATTTTTCATCTTTTGTGCTAATGTATTTTGTTAAGCTTATGCTAATAATATCAAAGATTTTATTTTCTCTAAACATTTTCTTTGAAAAGAAAATTTAAGAATTTCAAAAGAAACTAAATTGAAAGGAGGTTTTATCTTCAAAAGGGTAAATCAACTAGAACTTGACAACATAGAAAGTAAATTGATCTTGAAGAGAAAAATAATAATTTCCTGGATTATAAAATGTACTTATATGTATATATGTTTATATATAAATATATAAATGTATATATATATACATCAAATGAAAGAAATAAAGTATATATATGTATTTATAAAATATAAACCGAAATCGGTTTTAAAACGAAATAGGAACAAGAAAATCTAAACGGAAAAACCTCGCGCCCATTTTTCTTCCCACCGATCTCGGCGCCCAATCTCCCCGCCACGCCACCCTTCCTCCTTCTTCTTCCCGGTGGCGCTGCTCCTCTGCCTTCTTCCGCTCGCCCCTGTCTTCTCGCCGCCTTCTGCCGACCGCACGAGACCGAGTGCGCTGACAACCTCGACTTGCCGCCGCCGCCTTGGCCTTGACCTCAATCTGCCCCTGCGCCGGCCAGGCGCCCGCCCTCACTCCCTACGGGCCAGTAGTACCCCCGCCGCCTCGCACGCCATGTAGCCGCCCCCACTGCGACCTCGGCAGCCGAACCCTCCGCATTCACCGCCGCCCCGCCGCCGCCGAGCAGCAGGGCCGCACGGCGGTGACGCCACCCACGAGCTCGCGCCACCCGCCTACCCCGGCTCTCCTCCTCTCGTCTCTATAAGAACGGCCAAGACTCCATCCCTCAACCCACCGCAAAACCGCATGAACTCTTCTTCCTCCATCGCTGTGAGAGCTCCGCCGCCATCCTCACCGCCGACGCCACCCGGCCGACGTCAGACCATTGGGACCTCTCCCAAGCTCCTCACTCTCCTCCTCTTCCCCGCCTAATCGGCTTTTTCTTCTCTCAGAGGCCGCCGGCGAGCCGCATCTTCCTCAACACCGCGCCGGCCCCTCGGCGCCGCCGCATCCCGGCCAATTCCTCGCACTGAGCACCGCCCGACGCCGTGAACTCCTTCCCCACCTCGCCGGACCGCCGACCTCCCCAACGGCCACCACCGCCGCCCGCCGCCAAGCACCTTCTCGCCACGGACCGCCTCGCTCCACTCGGCCTCAACCACTCTTCGGTGAGACCACGGAGGCTCAGAGATGCTCCACCCCGAGCAATTGAACTCTAATCGTCCGAATCACCGCGCCATCTTCTCCCTGCTGCTGCCCATGCTGTCGCCGCCCGCCCGACCCCAAGCCCTACCGATCCTCCTCCGAGATGCGCCAGGGTCATGGAGCCCATTTCGCCGCTGCTTGCGCGCCCGCCGTGGCCCCTCGCCACGGCCGCCTGCCGCCTCACTACGGACGAGCAGGGGCATATCCCGCTGGAGAACGATTATGCGCGTAACCTGAGCGATTAAAACAGATAACGGTTTAATTAAGAAAACGGGGCCCACCCGTCAGCATTCTCTCATTTTCAGAAATTTAAAACTTTGAACAACCATAACTTTTTAACCATAAGTCCAAATTTAATGAAACCAGTTTCTAAATTTTTCTAAAATCAAGATCTATCTAATGGTTCTGGTTTGGTTCAGTTTTGAGCTAGTTTGAGTCAAGGTTCCTTGTATGTGTATTTATTCGCTTTCGTTATTTTATGTGGCATTTTTCCGGTTCAACCTCCCGAGTAGAGTACGAAGACGTGAACGAGCCTCCGCTTGAAGCAGCACCGAACCCCGACTTTCGATCCGTGAGTCAATGCTTTGATCATTTTGCGCCTATATTTTATGTGAAACTATGTTCGTTTGAATTACGAAATCTGCATGCCTTACTTTATACGCAAACGTATGTCACTCCTAAGGTAGCTAATGACCCTGTATTTACTTCATAATATCATACCACACCAAGAACATTTGATATCCCATGTCCGTTGTCACCCTAGGAGTAAAAATAACTAAAGTAGTTATAAGTCGTATTATTGCCATGCTATGTCTGGTCAACCCAGGGCTTTAGTAGCCCTGTCAATCTTATGTTAATCATGGAAAACTAGTTTTGGGACGGTCACAGGATGTATGTGGCAGATTATGTATGTGAAATTGTGTTATGCTTCTCAAAACCCTAACAATCTGCTATACGGTTTGGGCGGATGGAAAGAACGGTGGGTGTGGATGTAACACGGGGTTGTGGAAGGAACCGCCTTGACGATTTAAGGACTTAATCTTGTGTTGACCCCGTGTACAACAAAGACAACCACAAGCTGGCAAATTGTAGGCTTGGCTAAATAATTTACTGAACACTCTAGACATTTCACGGAGAACGTGTGTAGGTGGGAAATGGAAGCCCCACTTGGAATGGGACACCGGATGTAGGTGACGTTGCCTAGGTTAGCGTATGTGGAGAGAGGAGTCCGACTGCGCTATCCTATGGTGGACATCCCGCACAACCTATGGACGTAACCCCATAGGAGTGACATGCTAGAGTGCGAGGTATTGTAAAGGCCTCGTGGTATTTTCTCGATCTACATGTCTAAGGCATCATGTAGAACTGTGGGATGATTATCTCTTGTGGGTAAAGATGTACGCTCGCAGAGAGTTAAAACTATTCGAATAGCCGTGCCCACGGTCAAGGGTAAACACGGAAATCTTCCTCGAGTTAGTTCTATTTCAAAAATATAAAAGGAGAGTGGGAATAAAAATCTGTCGGGTGGAGGTAACCTGGCTTTGGTAAATTTTGTCCGGAGGGATGTACTCCTGTGTTGATAATAAAGTGGACGTAACCTTCCTAGTAAAAGTAGGTATTGGTGGATAGAACCTACCTTGATGTCAATTATTTGCACACACTTAAATTTATCAGATCTTGAGTTCTTGAAAACTGCTAGGTCCTAGAAATTTTATATTACGATTATTCCAAAACTGGCTTTAAGCAAATAAAAGAACCCGAACCACCCTTGTTAGCCTTGCATCTATATTTATGTGCATTCTGTGTGTTGGCTCGCGGAGCACGGTGGTTAGTGTGCTCACACTCGCTCTAAAACCCCCATACAGAACTAATAAATCAAGAGCACTACGCCTACCATGAGGAACAGGATACTGAAGGCCACGAAGACGGTGGATATTAGTTTAGCCCCGAAAATGTTATTCCTCGCCTCGGCTCGCTTGACTCGGCTAGTTTGGCGGTGCCTCCGTTATTAGTCAGGCCCTTGGCTAATAACGAAGGTACTCAGGTTGTCCCAGTCGCTTGCCTGTGGCTAGTTGTGCCCTACGCTTATGTACGCTTCCGTTTCCGCTCTTTATGTATTGTAAGACATTTGGCCTGACGGCCCTATTGTAACCCCGACCCGACGTGGTCTACTTAAACTCTGGTATTGTAATAACTATTTCGCCATGTATGAAATGATGCAGCATTGTATCTGTGAGCATTATCTACTGATCCAGGGAATAATGCAGTACTATCACAGGGGAGTCCAGGTTATAAACTTGGGGTCCGACAGTCAATTTAATAATTTAATTACCACGGACCTAAAGCCCGCTCGATACCAATCAGAACACCCCACCAAACAATGGCACGAAATGCTACCAACTTCTAGCCAAAATTAAAACTTCTAATAATTATTCCAAAATATTCGACAAAGTCTTATCTATTCATTCATTAACAAGACTCTAGATTAATGTAAAGTTCTAGTTCCAAAATAATGAACAAAAGCGATATCAAATAGTTCTAATCATTATTACATTTAAATTTGATGAATAATAAAAAGAACCGATTAAACTAACCAGCCAAGAAGATTATAATGACTGTCTTTATTTCTTATTAAAGGAATAGTGCACGTGCATCCGGACTAGCCCTTTCATGAACCCATGAATGCTGATCTCACATTGGTACCTAAAATATACAAACAACAAGGGTGAGTCCAACGACTCAAAGAAGTATAAATCAGAATAAAAGCAAGCATGAACATTAACCGACAAGTTAAACATATGACATGAATTTCATGCTATGCAATATGATCAAGGTTCCTTTTCTCATCTCTTCGCATTTTACCGTGACGCGGTGTGCATCCGTCAATGCACCCATGCCTGTACCCTCGCGTACAGGGACCAATTGCCCACACTCCACAAGTGTGGGGACCTCGACGCTTGATCACCACGTGACCAAGACTTCAACAATTCTCAAAGATGATGCATTATGTGAATGTATCAACAAGATAAACAGCATTCAACATACTATGCATCAATTTAATCTCATAAATGCCATAATATAAACAGAACATAAATAGTATTATCAACTCATAACTTTACTAAAATTCACAAGTAAAGCATTCATAACTCAATCATCACTCAAAACATCCAATAACATCAAATCACACGGATAAACCATATCAAAGTTATACTTGCCTCAATCGCGAGACAACGAAGAACGAGTAGAATGCGAAACCCCCGGAATCCGCTCTCCTCCTAAATAATTAATTAATAATTACTAACATAACAGTAACGGGTTTCTAGATACAAAATATCAGCAACCCCAATTACCCCAACAATTTATCTCAATTAAATCCCCAACTCCCCTCGGCCAACTCTGCCCATCCACAGACAGCCGACTTCAAAAATTCATAACTTCCAGTACGTAAATCTAAATTAAGCGTTCTAAGACTTTCTGGAAAGATAATTAAATTATCTAAATAAACCTAGTTGGGGAGCCTCTCTGATTCTGCCATTTTCTACCCGATCCAAACCCTTTTCTAAAGCATCAACAATCACGTCGGACTCTCTGGACAGCGCACTAAAACGATCATAACTTCCACCCAGAAACTCGGAATCCGGACTACTTTACCTCTATGGAAAGCTAAGAAACTTATCTACAGCTTTCCCAATTTGAAGGACTCCTGAAGCGCCACAATTCCTGTCGCACAAACCGATCTACTAAAATCATCAAGAACTACCCGATCTACGAACAGCCGCACTAGAAAATTCATAACTTTCGCTACACAGAACGAAATAACGTGTTCTAGTACTCCCTGGAAAGATAATCACGTACTCTACAATTTTCTAGAAGGGGTCCAGACCTGAATCCCGACGAATCTACCCCAAAACTGCCGACTAACAACTTCGTCCCGGCAGCCCGAAAACCGACGAATCTAACTCGATTAGAAACTCATCTAGAGATTAATAGGATTACCCTTGATCGACACGACGACGAACACGTCGACGAACATGACGAACATGATGAAGAACACGACGCACTCGGCCGCGATCTCCTCCTCTCCTTCCTCCGGATCCACGCGGCAGCGACGGACGAAGACGACGACGCGAAGACGGCAAGACGGCACTGGCGGCGGCGCAGCTTGCCACGGCCGACGGCAGGTAGCGCAGCCCAGCGCGGGGAGGCGGATCCCAGGCGGCTGGCGCGGCAGCCGCCACGGGCGCCAGGCGGCAGCAAGGCGCCAAGCCGGCGGTGGTTGCGGCGAGGGCAATGGGGCGGCGGTGCAAGGGGAGGGTGGGGCTAGGGTTAAGGTGGCCTCCGCCCTCTTGGGCCAAGAACTCCCTCTTGGGCCAAGGCCTAGGCCCAGTTGTCTCGCATTTTCGAAAACCCCTCAAAACAAACACTATTTTAATCTTTCTCCCCACGTCCTCCGCTTTAATTTAATTAAGCAATTAAATACAATATTCTGGGGTATTACATCCCCTTCAAATCCCATGCCATGAACCCTAATTACTCTAAAAATAGAGGGGTTTGGGATTGAAAAAAATTACTTAAAGGATCCCTTGTGATCACCCCTCTTCTTTCCTCCTCTTCTTCTCCTCCTTCTCTTCTTCTTCCTTCTCTACCCATTCTTCTTCTTCCTTCTCTTCCTCCTTTGCTCCAATGGACAGCACTGTGTGGGGAGTTGGAGGCACAAACCAGGAGGGAGGTGCGGCCAAGGGTGGAGAAAGAGGGGGTGGCGGTGGGAAAGGGAAGAAAAGGGAGGCGGCTAGGGTAAGTGGGAGGGGTGCGGCCACCCCCTTGGGCCTTGGCCCAAGGCGGTCTGATGTAGACGAGGTGCCCGATCTTTCGATGAGATTGATAACTATCGATTTTGCGGGAGGTGACTCTCACGATCCGACTACAACCGCATTTACGACACTTGCACCTTAGCAATCGCAGAACCAACTCCAAGTGTTATTGACCTCGGCGAGGCGTGATCAACTGAACACAAGTTCAATCCTGCGAAAATCAAAGAACTAGCAAGAATAAGACATAGGCAATCTGATATGGCGAATATGAATGAAGCATAAATTTTATTATGAATAACAAAGATGGGATCTCGAAGTCGTCTTGACGGTGGTCGTCCGACACAACTGAAGAACAAAGTTTGCACAATGGCTAAACCTAAACTCAACGAAATCCAAGTCCTAGCAATGGATGTGGTGGCTCCTTTATAGGGAGAACGACCAGGGGTGGCATCCAAGTGCACGCCCTAGGGTTACAAGGCCCATGGGCCCAAGTGGCGGTGGCGCAGCACCCTTTTTGACTCGGACTCAGAAACCAATGTAGACTTTTTTGATGATTGCGGCCGGCTCAAATGGAATTTGAAGATGATGTTGGATCCGTTGGAAAGTAGACTTCATAAGCTTTCCATGAAGTACAAGAACGTCCCAAACGGAGTCCGTATTAGGAAGTTATGCCCGTTTGAACTTGGTACCATTGCAGCAGTCCGAATCTGATTCCAAAACGTGTCCAACTCGGATTCTTGCTTGACTTGGTCCCAAAGTGACGTGGTGACCTCCATTATTCCTTCCATGCATGTCCATAAGTCGACGTCCCTTTCCTTTGTCCTTTCCCAGGTTCCTAAGCACAATTAAATCACTTGCATTAGGTAGCGGTCTATTCTCAGTAACATATGAACCAAGGAATGAATTCACCTGGTAATTGACGAGCACGAGCTCGAGTAAGTGGTCCTTGCAACACATGCTGCGGATGAGTTGTATCTATGGAAGGGATGTCCTCATCATCCTCCCCTTCTTACATTTGAGTCGTCCGCGACTCAAGCTCGTCTTCTTCTCCCATGTAAGGCTTCAAATCTGCAATGTTAAAAGTGGGACTAGCCCCAAAATCTGCAGTGCTCAAGCTTGTATGCATTATCATTAATCTTTTCTAACACCTTGAAGGGACCATCAGCTCTTGGCATCAATTTTGATTTTCTCAATTCAGGGAACCTATCTTTTCTTAAGTGCAACCAAACAAGATCCCCATGTTCAAAAGTTAAATGTTTCCTCCCTTACTACCAAGTAAGTTTACATTTAGCATTCATGCGCCTATATTCTCCTTAGTTGTCTCATGTATTTTTAAAATCAATTCAGCACGTTGTTTAGCATCAGGGTTCAATTTCTCTGAAGATGGAATAAGCATTAAATCAATAGGAGCACGAGGCACAAAACCATAAACAACTTCAAAAGGGCACATCTTTGTAGTAGAATGCAACGAACGATTGTAAGCAAACTCAATATGAGGCAAACATTCTTCCCACATTTTTAAGTTCTTTTTCAACACAGCCCTAAGCATTGTAGACAAAGTTCTATTCACAACCTCGCTTTGTCCATCGGTTTGGGGATGACAAGTAGTAGAAAATAACAGCTTAGTCCCCAATTTAGCCCACAAAGTTCTCCAAAAATGGCTAAGGAATTTAGCATCACGATCTGAAACTATAGTATTAGGTACACCATGCAAGCGAATAATTTCACGAAAGAATAAATCAGCAATATTGGTAGCATCATCGCTCTTATGACATGGTATAAAATGGGCCATCTTAGAAAATCTATCAACAACCACGAATATACTATCCCTCCCACGGAACGCTAGGAACGGGTAAAGGCATATATAAACCATGAGGATTAAGTCGTGACTTAGCTTTTTGACATGTAGTGCAGCGAGTAACGTGGCGCCGACGTCCCGCCTCATCTTTGGCCAAAAGAAATGATCAACAAGTATGTCCTCCGTTTTCTTCACACCAAAATGTCCCATTAACCCACCTCCATGTGCTTCCTGTAACAACAACAGATGAACAGAACTAGCAGGAATGCACAACTTGTTGGCTCTAAACACAAACCCATCGTTAATGATAAATTTATTCCATATTTTCCCTTCTTTACAATTCAACAATATTTCGCAAAATCAGCATCGTGCACATATTGCTCTTTAATAGTATCTAATCCAAAATTTTGAAGTCAAGTTGTGATAACATGGCATATCTCCTAAACAAAGCATCAGAATAACATTCTCCTTTCCTTCTTGTGTTTTATGACGAGGAAAAGACTCAATAAATTCAACCCACTTTGCATATCTACGGTTCAGTTTACCTTGACTTCGAATATGCTTCAAAGATTCATGATGAGAATGTATCACAAATTCTTTTGGCCATAAATAATGTTGCCAAGTTTCTAAGGTTCGAAAGAGGGAATATAACTCCTTATCATAAGTAGAATAGTTCAAACTAGGCCCACTCAATTTCTCACTGAAGTATGCTATAGGTTTCTTGTAACAACACACCACCTAAACCAATTCCGCTTGCATCACATTCTAGCTCAAAAGTCTTATTGAAATCAGGGAGTTGGAGTAGAGGTGCATGTGTTAACTTATCTTTCAATGTGGTGAAGGCATTCTCCTGTGCGGTGCCCCAAACAAATGGCACGCCCTTCTTGGTAAGCTCATTCAATGGTGCGGTGATGGTGCTGAAATCCTTCACAAAGCGGCGGTAAAACCCAGCAAGTCCTAAAAAGCTCCGCACCCGTGTGACCGTGTTAGGAGTCGGCCAACTCTGTATTGCTTCAACCTTGCCTTTATCAACTTCAATTCCACATGGAGTAACAACATAGCCAAGAACGCAACTCGATCGGTGCAAAAGGTGCACCTCTCAAGGTTACCAAATAGGCGTGCATCACGTAAAGCCTTAAAAACAGCACATAAATGGTCCAGATGTTCCTCTAATGATTTGCTATATATCAATATATCATCAAAATAAACCACCAAAATCTACCAATGAAAGCACGCAAAACCTCATTCATTAGTCTCATGAAAGTACTAGGTGCATTAGTCAAACCAAAACGCATTACTAACCACTCATATAACCCGAACTTAGTTTTGAAAGCCGTTTCCATTCATCGCCTAATTTCATGCGGTTTGATGATAACCACTACGCAAATCAACCATGGAAAAGACAACGAGCCACTCAATTCATCAAGCATATCATCTAACCTAGGAATAGGATGACGATACCTAATGGTGATATTATTGATTGCTCTACTATCCACGCACATGCGCCATGATCCATCTTTCTTTGGTACTAAAATGACCGGAACAGCACAAGGGCTAAGAGATTCGCGCACATACCCTTTATCAAGCAACTCTTGAACATGGCGCTGAATTTCTTTAGTTTCTTCTGGATTGGTCCTATATGCTGCTCGGTTGGGCAATGATGCACCGGGAATTAAATCAATTTGATGCTCAATCCCACGAGTGGTGGTAGCCCCGCAGTATGTCTTCCGGAAAGACATCTTTGTAGTCCCGCAAAATGTTAGTGACGGCAGGTGGCAAAGAAGAAGGTATATCCTCAAATGAAAACAAAGCATCTTTGCAAAGTAATGCATAGCAAACAGAATTACTAGCATCTAGTTCATTCATATCATATTTGGTAGCAAGAAAACAAGCACCTTTCAATTTAATTTCTTTATTTTTCACTTGAGCAGATTTAGGTTCTTTCTTTTTATGTTGCTCAAGCTCTTTTGCTACAATATGATTCTCACTCTCAGCATTTGCTAAGCATTTCTCTCTACTATGATGGGGCGATGGGTCCCGATCTTCCGATAGGATGATAACTTCGATTTTGGTGGAGGTGACCCTTGCGAACGGACTACAACCGAACGACGCCGCCACGCCTTAGCAATCGCTGAACCACACTCCAAGTCGTTATCAACCGTGCCAAGAACGCGGTTGACCTGACCACGAAGGTCTATTCCTGCATGCAACCGAAGAACAAGCAAGAACAAGATACAAGCAATCTGAAATTGCAAATATTTTTATTGAGTTCAAAAGGTGGGATTCCGAAGGCTGTCTTGACAGGTGGTCATCCGACACAACTGAAGAACAGATGTTTGCTCGAAGGCTAATCCAAAACTCAACGAAATCCAAGTCCTAGCATAGAGAGACGGTGGCTCTTATATAGGGTTACAAGGTCCATGGACCCAAGTGGAGGTGGCGCAGCACCCTTTCAACTCAGACTCAGAAACCAACGTGGACATTGCTCTAAAATAGCATGAACATTGCATAATCTTAGTTCATCACAAGCATACTTACCGTGAGTGATGATAGCACCATGATCTTTACTTTTTTGGCTCTCCTCAGATGATGTAGGTGCATCCATCTCCTCATCTTCGTTCTCAACCAATGGAGTCAATGGTTCAATCAGCTCATGATCCTCTTCGATATGGTTCTCAACTACCTGCAAGTTGTTAGTCATAGAAAAAGGCACAAACGCGGGTTTGTTCTCATATTTCTTATCATCAAGCACTCTCAATTTCTCCTCAATCTGACTTTCAACCTTACAAGCAAGTATAAACAAATGAGGGAGAGAATTATATTCTTCGTGAATGAGAAGGTCCTGAATTTCTTTATTAAGCCCACATAAGAATCTATTCTCTGCAACTTCAGCATGTTCCTCTAAGCCACAACGCAATAAACGAGTTTTTAATTCATGATAATATTCCCTTACAGTTCTACTTCGTTGTTTTAAACGTTGCAATTTAGCTAGCAATTTAAATATGGGGTTGATTCCATTAGAAAGTAGACTTCATAGTCTTTCCATGAAGTCCAAGAACGTCCCAAACGGAGTCCGTATCAAAAAGTTAAGTCCGTTTGAACTTGACAACAGCGCAGCAGTCCGAATCCGATTCCAGTATGAGTCCAATGTGAACTCTTTTGATGATTGCGTTGCGTACAGAAGAAATTTAGATGTGAAGCCAGATCCATTGGAAAGAGGACGAGAAAATCTTTCCAACAAGTACTCGTGGACCTCAAACGGACTTCGTATGTGAAAGTTATGCACATTTGAAGTTGGGCTGTCGAGCTGAATCCGAATTGATCACGGAGGCCGAATTGGATTCCAAAACATGTCCAACTTGATCTCTTGCTTGAATTGGTGTAAAATTGATGTGATGTGTAAAAATATATATTTTTATCATTAGGTAGCATCATATTCTCATTTAAACTATGTGGAAGCTGAAGAAACGAATTCACCTTTAGTTCAATCTTGATATTGGGCGGTACAGTCGTATGTGTTTGTGGCGTGGTCACATCATACTAGCTCTAGCAAGGTCATCTTTAATAATTTGTTCAGGAGTCATAGGATGCAGCACAATTTTCTTTCCCTTGAACATGAGAGAGTATTGATTATTCCTACCATGATGCGCACAATCAGTATCATATTGCCAAGGTCTTCCTAATAGTAATGAACAAGCTTGCATAGGAACAACATCGCAATTAACATAATCATGGTACGAACCCATAGAAAAATGTACTCTCACCATCCGTGTTACCTTCAATTTACCACTGTTGTTGAACCATTGAATATGATATGGGTGGGGATGAGGTTTAGTCGACAAAGCAAGCTTCTCCACCATATCCGTACTCACCAAATTGTTGCAACTACCCCCATCAACAATTATGCGAATAGATCGTTCTTTGACAACGCCCTTGATTTGGAACAAGTTATGGTGCTGGTTTTGATTGGCATGAGACACTTGAGCACTTAGTACACGTTGCACTATAATGCTCAAATACTTGTCAGCATCTTCGGCGCCAACATGCTCCTCCTCATATTCAGATTCATCATCATGTCCTGCAGGATCATTTGCAAGCATAGCATATGTTTCATCATCAAAGTCACTAGCAGAGGAATATCCACCATCATCGCGTATAATCAATACACGCTTGCTTGGACAGTCCCGCATCATGTGTCCATAGCCTTTGCAACGATGACATTGAACGTCCCTCGTTCGTCCTGTCGAAGCAACCGAAGAGGAGGTTTTTGCAGAAAGTTGTGGTGCTGATTTGTGTGCTTCGGAAACTCGTGACGCCGAATTTGACGTAGTAGGGCGCTGCTTGTTGGAGGTTAATGGTGGGGGCACCACATTGGATGAAGAAGGTGTGCGCGACGTCCATGAATTTGTGCGACCTGCAGAAGGATTAGATCGCATTCTCATCTGGCGTCCCTGCAATTCACGTTCAGCTTTGCAAGCAAGATGAAACAATCTAGTAATGGAGTTGTAATCTTTGTAATCAAGGATGTCTTGAATTTCTCAATTCAACCCTCCCACAAACCTAGCCATTGATGCCTCCTCATCTTCAACTAACCCACAGCGCAACATACCAATTTGTAATTCCTGGTAGTATTCTTCCACAGATTTTGCACCTTGTTGTAAGCGTTGCAGTTTATTTAACAAATCACGAGCATAATATGAGGGAACAAATCGATGGCGCATAAGTAATTTTAAAGCCTCCCAAGTGTTAGGTATGTTGTTGGGTTGTTGTCGGCAATGTTCTTTCCACCAAATAGAAGCAAAGTCGGTAAATTCACTAATAGCAGCTCTAACTCGTCTATTCTTAGGAAAGTCATGGCAAACAAATTTTTGATCTACAGCAAGTTCCCAATCAAGATAACCATCAGGATCATATTTACCATTAAAAGGAGGCATAGTGAATTTAACCTTAGCATAAGCATCATCGTGGTCACGTACCTCACGTCGTGGGGGTTCTCGTTGCATACCTTGTTGGTTGAAACGCAATTGTCGACAAGCTCGATCGTTGTTGTGGTTAGCCCTGCCGTCAGCCTCGAGATCACCCACATGATCGAATTCATCTTGTCCCTCTACCGGTGCAGCAGGGGGAACAGCAGTCGAAGCTTGGACAATCTCCTCAAGGCACGCCATAATATCTGCCAAAGAATTGTTAGTGATACCATGTGCTCTCTCCATCGCAGCGAGCGTTGCGTTTGTCTCAATCTGGGCGCTCTCTAGTTGAGCAAGTCGCTCATTTCTAACTCTGACGTCCTCCTCAAGGCCCTTCGTACGAAGATTCATTTTGCGCGTGAAATGTTGTATGATTCCCTTCGTACAAGGACTGTGAGATGTATCTTGATCAGTAAACTCTTCAGGACCTGCCATTGTTAGCAAAAACACAAGAATATGTCCCTAACAAGAACTAGGTTATGGTGGTTCAAAGTCACTCGCACTCAAACCTTCTATCGAATTCTTACCAATTCTTACCAAGCACACAGGGGCGATCGGCAACCAGTGATGACAATATATCTTCGAAGATTGGATGGAGCGATTGCCAGGTAAAGCTCAGCCTGTACGGTGTAGAAAAGGTATAGCTGGGAAGGCTCAAGTTTAGTAGCAAGGAGTAGCAATAATCAGTTCAGAAAATGCAAGCTGAAAAATCGTTCAACGCCGGTTGGTGCTGGCCCTAGGCTAGACCGTACTAGAGACGCGAACCTAGACCACAAACGAGTACACCGCGTAGAAAGGAAACTAGATGATGTTGCACACGGAGTTCAGTAGCTCGAAAAAGGTTGCCGTCTGCACGGGGAACCTTAGAATCACTTGTAAAAGGTGCCTGTCAATTTTGAGCAAATTCTGAGAAACTTGATTTTTCCTCGATTTGTGGGCCCGATTTGAGGCCCTAAACGACCTTTTTTGGGGTCGAAGCAGCTGCACGTGTGCATGGTGGCTTACGCGGATCTGAAATATTGGTTTCCAACGGATCAAGAATCGCCACAATCGAAGGTCGTATGCAAAAGTTAGGTATTTCTCTCTCCTCTTTTTTTTTCTTTTTCTTTTTACACACGACACGGTTGCAACTTACTCCGAAACCAACTCCGAGATAGTGTCCTACTCCGAAATCAACTAGGGCACAACCTCCCTATAAATCGAGTCCTCCTCCTTTTCTACCCTCGTGGCAGTTCGGATCTAACTGCAACGGTGAGACCAAAACGTGAACAGAACTCGAAACTCTAAAGGAACTAGACACTAAGACCAGCAAAGGACACGACGATGCAACCGAAAGTTCAACAATGCAATGTACTGAAAAGAAAAATTGCGAGGCTAAGACTGGTTTGGACAGATTGATCTACTGCTAATTTTTTTTTCGTTTTGTTTTTGTGTACTCTTGGTAAGAAAAAGCAATCTAATCTATGGTAAACTGGAAATTCTCACCGAGCAACCTTGGGCTCTGATACCACTTGATGTAGACGAGGTGCCCGATCTTTCGATGAGATTGATAACTATTGATTTTGGTGGAGGTGACTCTCACGATCCGACTACAACCGTACGACGACGCTTGTGCCTTAGCAATCGCAGAACCAACTCCGAAGTGTTATTGACCTCGCTGGAGGCGTGATCAACCTGAACACGAAGTTCAATCCCTGCGACCAATCGAAGAACTAGCAAGAATAAGACATAGGCAATGTGATATTGCGAATATGAATGAAGCATAAATTGTATTGCGAATAACAAAGATGGATTCTCGAAGCTGTCTTGACCGGTGGTCGTCCGACACAACTGAAGAACAAAGTTTGCACAATGGCTAATCCTAAACTCAACGAAATCCAAGTCCTAGCAATGGATGTGGCGGCTCCTTTATAGGGAGAACGACCAGGGGTGGCGTCCAAGTGCACGCCCTAGGGTTACAAAGCCCATGGGCCCAAGTGGTGGTGGCGCAGCACCCTTTTTGACTCGGACTCAGAAACCAATGTGGACTCTTTTGATAATTGCGGCCGGCTCAAATGGAATTTGAAGATGAGGTTGGATCCGTTGGAAAGTAGACTTCATAAGCTTTCCATGAAGTACAAGAACGTCCCAAACGGAGTCCGTATGAGGAAGTTATGCCCATTTGAACTTGGTACCATTGCAGCAGTCCGAATCTGATTCCAAAACGTGTCCAACTCGGATTCTTCCTTGACTTGGTCCCAAAGTGACGTGGTGACCTCCATTATTCCTTCCATGCATGTCCATGAGTCCACGCCTCTTTCCTTCGTCCTTTCCCAGGTTCCTAAGCACAATTAAATCACTTGCGTTAGGTAGCGGTCTATTCTCAGTAACATATGAACCAAGGAATGAATTCACCTGGTAATTAAGTTGACGAGCACGAGCTCGAGTAAGTGGTCCTTGCAACACATGCTGCGGATGAGTTGTATCTATGGAAGGGATGTCCTCATCATGGTCGGCCCACTCCACAGGCAGCCCACTCAGAGTTTAATTTATTTATTTATTCATTTTACTCATTTTACGCTATTCCATAATTTTTATTTTCCCTTCCCGTAATTTACCGAAAACCGCGACTCGTGATTACTTTAAAAAATCTATGTCGTATCGACAATCAAGATATTACATTCTCCCACCAAAAAGTATTAGTCCTCGAATCTAACTTCTCAACCCACGAGACGAAAGAACAATCAAGAAAAGAACAACCGAAAGAATAGAGCATCTCAAGGATAGAACAACAACTACGGGTTCTTACCCGCCTCGAAGAACTCGGGTCCTTCTTCTACATTTGAACTACAAGCTCCCACGTCACCTCCCGCTCGGACTGATTCGTCAAGAGGGCCTCCACATACCTCGTGGCCCTCTTCCTCATGACCATCTCCGGCGAGTCCACGACACGCGCCAGTCAACGCCGAGCACCCGCAACTATTCTGCCAGCTCTGAGCGGCCAACAAATCCTGCCTTTCTCGCAAAATTCCCCGCCACAACTATCAAGCCACTATCTAATACCATCCTCCTTCTTAAAATATTTTCCTCTATTTATTATAATTGGGATAATACATTATACCCGTTTTACAGTATTCGACCACAGATTCCACACATAACATTTTACTCGAAGAACAAACAATAACTTTTACAAATGTAACCCAACCACAAGAATAATAAAGGATTCTCAAGCAACACACTAGAACTAGCTTTCCTTCAAATGACCATGATCCAAATCAAAGAATTCACCACAAAAACCTTTTACACTCTCCAAATAGACATTTGGAGAATCCACACTACATAAGCCAAGAGTGAAAACCACTCGACAGACAAAAACAATCATTTTCAGATGACACTAATTTCTCAATCCTAACTGGAAAAGACTATGCATCAACATAAAACACTCAATTTGCAGATGACATCTACCATAAACACACAGTTTAAACAAAAATGAAGAGAGCATATTACTGCTCGAGGTATCATTAATTTCTCAATCCATTCCCTTTGAAAATTTAACTTTCTTGAACCAAGGTTTCCAAATCATCGCCCAACACGCCAACTCATTTATCTCAAGTTGGCAACTTCGACAATGCGCTCATACTGAGTACATCATCCACACCCTTGTAGAGAGATTCTACTGTCTCCACAAAACACATTCTAGCCAAGCCCTCGACCAATGGAATTACTTTGACAGATAATCCCTAAAGCACCTCAACCCCTTAAGGATAACAACTCAAAATTCATATCACACCCACACATACTCATTTACTGCACCCCAAGGATGCTATCCCGATCATCACACTATTTGGATTCTACTCTGATCCACTATTCCCACACAGAGACGATGAGCCTCTAAGGTTCTAGCATAGACCGCCAAACCAAAATTTTTCATCTCCAGGACTCCTATGGATGTCAAACAACTTTACACCCACAATCTCACCAAAATCAATCGCATGACCACACCAACTAGTTGTCATACACCTCTTAAAGGACTTTGCAACTCAAATTGATTATTCCTTTATTAGAAGAGGCAAAAAGAAGTAAATTTCAGCACAAAGAAAGATGTTACCATCTGCAGAAGACACAAGACCAAGAGAAATAGCAATGATCTTGGACAACAAAAGATAAGATCACAGTTGAAGGCCATGCTGTAGGACCGAAATAGCGACAGAGCGGGGGGGTGAATGGAGCCTTCTTTAAACATTACCCCGAGTATCCACACGATTTCTCTACTCTCCGATAGCTATGTAAGCTATGAAGAACGAGAATCCAAGATCACTGAAGATCTTTAAAAACGGACCAAAAGAACCTTCACTGGAGAAATGAAAATCATACCATCAAAAGATCTAAAACAAGAACTGATCTTCCTAACCGAACAGCAAGAGACAAAATGGAATTAAATACTGTTGATTAACAGAGAGATGTGATTAAATGCTCTTGCTGGCCGAACACACAAAAGAGATCAAAAGCTGCTTCTTGACCGAACACACAAGAAAAATCAAAAGCTGCAATTGCTGAACTTATCTAGTATTTGAGAAATCAAAAGGAAAAAGAAAAACTGCTGCAAAGGAACTTGACCGCTATTTTCAGCAAGACAGGGGGCTGTTTTTTTCAGCAAGAGACAGTTTTAGCATGGATCATAAAAGGATAGCTCAAGAAAGACTGATCTCAAGTGCTTAACATGACAAGTTTTAGTTCAAATTGAGCAGGTTTAATTAACTTATCATATCATAAGCTAGTTTACACATATGAAGACATGATAAATATAGCAAATGAGCACAAGTCATGGCAAGGTGTAAAGCATTTTAAGCATGTCATAACAGGATAATAATCAAGGCTCAATGTAGTTATATGACAATACAGAATGCAATGCAGAAAATCTAGCTCCCCCTCAACATATAATGCAACTCTTAGTTCAAGTTGAGTTATGTCAATATTAAGCTCCAGAAGTTCCCAAATGAATTCCCCCTGAACCAAAGCAATAAAAACGAGAAGCTGGCAAAGAAATCAAGAATGGCAGTCCTTAAAGCATAGATAAGATATAGAGGATACTATGGCTCAGACTGACTCTCATCTACCCCATATGACTCCAGGACTATCAGCTGACGGGAAAACACACACTAGAGAGCAAACACGTACCCTGTCTACCCGAGGGTGGCCCAACCCTCGCTAGAGCCTACAAGAAGTGAGTGAGCTCAACCTAGTGAGATAAGAAATAGCTAATATACAGCATCCTGAAAGCAGAAGATAAGAGTAAGAAGTCTAAGCATCTCGGTAAGAAAACCACTCTAACCTATGCTGGAAAGACTAACCCCAATGCACCATATGCAATGCAGACAGAAGGGAGTAAGAGCATAATCAATACAGTAAAGCAGTAAAGCACAAGCTCCCCCTCACAACAGTCCATAAGGACAAACCACCCCAAGCTCTCCCCGCAGAGCTGAAAACCGAGAGCTATCCAAAGGCTTGGTGAAAATGTCAGCCAACTGGTGGTCACTCTCCACAAACTGGAGCACGATGTCACCCTTCTCCACATGGTCTCGAAGGAAGTGATATCTAATATCAATATGCTTAGTCCGAGAATGCTGCACTGGGTTCTTGGCAATGTTAATCGCAGAAGTGTTATCACAAAAGAGTGGAACACTATCGATAGCTAACCCAAAATCCCGCAGGGTCGAGACCATCCAAAGCACCTGGCTATAGCAACTGGCTGCAACATCGTACTCGACCTCTGCGGTAGACTGTGCAACACCGGACTGCTTCCTCGAGGACCAGGAAACGAGAGAAGTGCCAATAAATTGGCAAGTGCCGGTGCTCTTCCTATCTATCCTGACCAAAGAAAGTCTCGCATCCGAATAGGCTCTCAAGGAAAGACAAGAAGAGGAAGAGTACCATATACCATATTCAATGGTAGCTCGAAGGTACCGAAAGATGCGTTTCACTGCCTGGCGGTGAGATACGCGAGGAGAAGCCTGAAATCGAGCACATAGACACACGGAGAAGTGTTTTCCGGTCTCGAGTGAGTGAGGTACAAGAGGGAGCCAATCATGCTTCTGTACTCCTTTTGAGCAACTGGCTCACCATCCTCATCTGGATCCAGTGAAGCTGAGGTAGGCATCGGAGTTGACACTGGCTTACCATCACTCATGTCAAACCGTCTCAAGAGGTCACGAGTGTACTTGCCTTGATGCAAGAAGGTACCCTTCCGAGTCTGCTTGATTTGGAAGCCAAGGAAGAAAGTCAACTCACCCATCATGCTCATCTCAAATTCGGTGCTCATGACATCCGAGAACTGTGAAACTAGAGCATGAGAAGAGCCGCCAAAGATGATGTCATCGACATAAATCTGGACGAGCAGAAAATCAGGGCCATGCTATGAATGAACAAGGTCTTATCCACCTTACCCATCTCAAAACCATGACTCAACAGATAGGACTTAAGCCTCTCATACTAAGCTCTAGGGGCTTGCTTAAGTCCATACAATGCTTTGGAAAGCTTGTAGACGTGGTTTGGGTATTTCGGGTTCTCGAAACCTAGAGGCTGTCCCACATAAACTTCTTCCTCAATAAACCCATTGAGAAAGGCACTTTTGACATCCATCTGGTAAAGCTTGAAACCCTTAGAAGCTGCAAAAGCAAGCAGGATTCTAATGGCCTCAAGTCTAGCTACAGGGTCAAAGGTATCCTCAAAGTCGAGACCCTCAACCTGAGAGAAGCCCTGAGCAACCAGTCTAGCCTTGTTTCGAATGACTAACCCCTCCTCATTCTGCTTGTTCTTGAACACCCACTTGGTTCCAATGACATTGTGACCTCGAGGGGGCTCAACAAGCGACCAGACCTTGTTTCTCTCGAAATTTTCAAGGTCTCTCGAAATTTTCTAATCCTCATGCATGGCATTTACCCAAGACTCATCAGATAGAGCATGACAAACGTCCTTGGGCTCAAATCAGGCAACGAAAGCAGAGTGGAGACAGAAGAGTGACATGCCAGACTTTGAGCGTGTGACTCGCTCAAAGAGGTCTCCAATCATCTGCTCAGAAGGATGAGCTTTCTGGATATGTCTAGGAGGTCCAGGATGAGATGAAGAAGTGGCCTCTACCTCGTGAGCTGACGAGGTAGGAACAGAGCCACTAGCTCCAGAGGAGGCAGCAGGCATGGGCTGATCGCCTTGAGGTGCGGTGCAAGACGACACCTCAAGGGGTGGATGAAGGACTGGATCGGGTAAACAATCCTCATCTCCATCCTCCTCATCATCCACGAAGATGGTCTTGGACTGCTCTAAAGAACCTGAGATATCGGGCCTAGTCCCCGGACTGGCCTCATTGAAGGTCACCTCACAGGTCTCTACTAACTTACTAGACTCGCAGTTCCAGACCCTATAAGCCCGCGAAGAAGTCGAGTAGCCTAGAAAGATACCATCACAAGAACATGACTCAAACTTGTCTAGGTTCCCAGACTTCAAGATAAAACACTTGCAACCAAACACACGAAAATGAAAGACGCTAGGCTTTCGCCCATATCTCAGCTCATAAGAAGTGTGGTGCAAGTGTGCCCTCAGAAAAACTGGATTTGAGACATGGCACGCGGTAGCTATAGCCTCAGCCCAAAACTTTCACGGTGTAGAGTATTCATCGAGCATCGTCCTGGCCATCTCGACCAAGGTACGGTTCTTCCCCTCCACTACGCCATTCTGCTGAGGGACGTATGGAGAAGAGAACTGGTGCTCTACACCTGTCTCATCGCAGAAACTCTCAAAGTAGGAATTCTTGAACTCCATGCCATTGTCACTGCGGATCGCTCGTAAGGCACCCGGAAGCTCAACGAAAGCCTCTTGAAAAGACCTCGAAATGTAAACGTCTCATCCTTCGAGGCTAAGAAAAACACCCAAGAGTACCTCGAGTAGTCATCGACCACGACAAGAACATACCACTTCCCTCTTGCAGACTGCACTCGAGCTGGTCCAACTGTGTCCATATGGAGCAGCTGTCCTGGTGCATCGGTCATGGTAACTGTGACCGGAGGATGGGAAGCTGTAACCATCTTGCCGTGCCGGCAAGGAGCACAAACTAGATCTTTGACCATCTTGAGTTTCGGCAGACCACGAATGAGATTGTGACGGCTAACTCGGGTCAAATGATCAAAGCCAATATGACCAAGTCTCCTATGCCAAAAAGAAAGATCACGGGACTCAGAAGCAACCAAACACCGGAGAGGATCACCAGAAGACTCAACAAAATCAGCACGAAAGATCCTCCCATATCGAGAAATCCCGCAAACTAGACTACCCGAAGAATCATGAATTTTACAAGCGTTTTTCTTAAAGCATACCTCAAAACCGTCATCGGTAAGTTGGGAAACCAAATGCAGCTTACTCACCAAAGCAACATCTTTTAAAATAAATGAATCATTAATGCGTACTGTACCTTTGGCGATGACATGCCCAGACGAAGCGTCTCCGAAGGTGATCGTCTCATCACCTGGAGCACGGGCAAGGGAAGGAAACCAACGGGAATCTCCGGTCATGTGTCGTGAACACCCGAGTCTGAGCCAAACCTTTCCTTCCACGCCTTGGCGAACCCGAGTCAAACAGAGTAAAGTCTCGATCTTGGGGTAAATCAAGAGTGATTTTGGCACCCAATACTGAGTAACACGTCGAGCAGATGAAGTAGTCAAACACGACTGACCTCTATCTACCCTACGCTCTCTGTCACCCAAAGAAGTAGAAGGTATGTGTGCAGACCTGAAGCTGTTGCTGGGTCCGACTGCTACAGGATAGCGAGTCGGAGCTCCGGCAGCATGCTGATCATGCCGCGGGTAGCTATCTCGATGGGGGCAGCGAGATCTACCCTCAGGACGGCGGAAGTCACGAACAGGAGTAGCATGAGGATGAAAACCAGAAAACTCGAAAAAACCAAGTCCTCGATGCTGCCCAAAACTGTCAGAAGAAGCAATCCTAGACCTCGTGCTGGTCTTAGGTGCACTCAGGGTCTGGGGCCGACCCTGAATACGCCTAAGTGCCTCAACACGGTCTCTACGCGCAATCTTGGCGCGTCTGAAGCACCGATCGATCAAGTGTCCATCCTTCTGACAGAAGGTGCAATGATACCGCGAGAGGCGGTAGCATGAGATAACCGCCTTACGAGAGCGGCGGCGGTGGTATCACCTTGCTATCAGAAATCCCCTGGACAAATCCCGCTGACCTCGATCACACCTTCGGCTCTGGGTCTAAGCACAACAGGTGGACACTTCCTCACATCCTCATGAAAATCGTATCCTAGACCTTGATTGAATTTTCAGATCTTGGATTGGTCTAGAATAAGATTAAGCTTCTTCTTCACCTACAAATCTCGAGGGTGTTCATAAGATCTTGACACACCCGAAAGAGAGAGGTGCAAGAAGAGCAGGGAGAAGAAGAGATAGCAGAAGGTAAGGGAGCAGAAGAAGAACCAACAGTAGAGGAAAGAATGGCTTGTGCACGCACAGCCGACTCTGAGATCGAGGTCGTTGAAGGCGGTGAGGACGCGATGGAACAGCTTCTTGGCCTTCCCAAAGTTGTGGAACTTCTTCTTCCCTTGTGCATGGACTGGAGGCTTCTTGTTGCGGTTCTTGCCGGTGTAGTCGTTCTTGCTCGAACCGCCGAAGTCAGCTTTTCCCTTCTTCAGTTTGGGGCAATTTGCCCGAATGTGGTTGGGGCCACCACACTCGAAGTAGATGACTGGTCCGCCTCTCTTTCTGTCCCTCCTCTTGTAAGTATGGGAGAATTTCTGAGCTAGGAGGGCCAGCTGTTCATCCTCTAGCTGCTCTAACGATCATCGGTTACTTCACGAGAGCAGCTAGGAGAACCCACAAAGTGAATCGGCAGAAAACCGAGGTTTAACGGGATCGGTGACTAGAGCCATCGATCGTTACTTGACTTCGAGAGACAATGTCGATCTCGTGCGTCTTGAGGCGCGAGTACAGCGCGTCAAACGTCAAAGTCGAGAGGTCGACGGTGTCCTTGATGGTAGTCACCTTCATCTCCCAGACACGAAGGTCGAGTGCAGCAAGTATTTGACGAGCGTTGTCCGAGTCGGAGTATGTGAGACCAACGGCTCGGAGGTTGCTCAAGATCTTGTGGAAACGCGCAAAGCACTCATCAAGGGACTCGCCATCGAGCATTTCAAACTTGTTGTAATCTCGCTTGAATCGGTCTGTCTCATTGTCTTAATCGGGTGGTGCCCTCATGGTATGCATCGAGGGTCTCCCGGATATCAGCAGACGAAAGATGAGAGATGCGGTCAACTCACTCGACTCGAGACCACGAATAATGATGTTCCTTGCCTTAGCATTCACCTCAACATCGCCCATGTTCCGGCATTGATGTTCTCATCGGCGGAACAACAAACCGGATCTTGACCTTGCGCGGATGGCATACCCACAGGCACGGATGTATGTCTCCATTCGGCTCTTCCAGAAGGGGTAATCGATGCCATCGAAAACGGACCAAAAGAACCTTCACTGGAGAAATGAAAATCATACCATCAAAAGATCTAAACCAAGAACTGCTCTTCCTAACCGAACAGCAAGAGACAAAATGGAATTAAATACTGTTGATTAACAGAGAGATGTGATTAAATGCTCTTGTTGGCCGAACACACAAAAGAGATCAAAAGCTGCTTCTTGACCGAACACACAAGAAAAATCAAAAGCTGCAATTCTTGAACTTATCTAGTATTTGAGAGATCAAAGGAAAAAGAAACATCTGCAAAGGAACTTGACCGCTGTTTTCGATGAGATAGGGGCTGTTTTTTCAGCAAGAGACAGTTCTGAAAAGATCTGCGGTTCTTCTTGCTTTTAGCCGAACAGTGTTGATTTCGAAATAAGTAGTGACTAGTTTTGATTGCTAGAAAGCAGAGAGATTTTCGATTCAGTTTGCTGTTCCTAAAACACCGAAAACAGCAGCAAGATGCAGTAGCAAGGGAGCCAAAAAGACGGTAAAAACACCCATCCAAAAGCACAAAAAAGAAGTCGCGATCTTGAAGAAAAGCAAAAAGAAGACAAATTCTGAACTAAATCAGCAGAGAAGGGAAGCACAGAAGGCATGCATTAGCCTGATTTTTTGAACCGAAAGCTATGCTAAAAATTGACCAACAAGAATACCATCATAGTTGAAACATCTTGAACATCTGCAGCCCGGCGAGATCAAAATTGACTGCCGTGAAAACTGAAATTAGCTGAGAACACATGATATATATTGATTCTAAGAATTGTTCTCAGGGAAAAGAAGGCCAAAGATCCTGGAGGTCGTTTCCCATCATTGAGCAGAGCAAAATAAACAACCTTAACCAGATTTCAACTAATAATCCCGAAGGTAGATAGCTGAAGAACCAAAACAAACTAAAAAAAACAAACACAAAGATTTTTCAGCTCAAGAAAGAACACAGAACAGAGAGAAGACCTCAGAGCAAGAACATACAAACTCAACAGACATCCATCTCAAAAAGAAGAGATCATTCCAAATTAAAAAGATACAAAGGAGTACCGATATGCATGGACATTAAAACAAGAAGAGTGATTACAAGATTTTCAATCCATCCTCTCCTCTCAATCCTCAAGACACACCAAGAGCCTCACATGCTTCTTGGGAGGAACACACACACAAAGTGATGAATGAGCACTAAGACACTTGTGATCCTCAAAGGGTATGCAGCCCTAACACCTATTTATAGCCCTTGGCTAACGGGTCTCCAACCCGTTACGCCTGCTAAACCCTAACAGAGCCGTCTCCCGCTTGTGCAGCCTTGCGAATTTACCGATTCGCCCCTCCTACACCTTCCAGGAAGCTTCCGTGCTCCTTGCCGTCCACGACTCGCAACCACATCGAATCTCCGCCGTCTTGACACATCCGACCGTTCGACCTCGACACCGCCTTTGTGTCTAGTCCGGTCACCCGTGTCTCGCCAGACTCGCCTCGGCGTCCTGCGGTCGGCCTGAACAAGAAACACATCAAATAGCACCGCTCGATACATGAAAGCATAATAACATCAAAGAAACCACATTTAGTCCAAACCTATCAAATCAACAGAATAACCGTCCTAATCCATTTGACCAGGTTTGACCAAGTCCGACCGAGCCCGTTGCACCCCGCAACGACATGGTCCGAACCAACCAACTCAAACTCGACTTCCCTAAGCCGATGTCAATTACTCATCATACACACGGGATGACCACCACATGGTCTCTCACATGCCCCTCAAGAAGAAAGTATCAAATCTCAACCAATAAGAATACAATATTGCCATTTGAACTCAAGAAACTCTTATGCGATGAAAAAAATAAGAAGTCAAGCACACCTCAAATAGTTGCACAACTTGACTTCAACCTCCAATACTTTTACCACACCCTTTCTTTTAACAAAGAGAACAACTTTCTTTTATTACGGTATTACCTTGACAATTCCAACAAAAAGATTTGAAGACCACGACACATTAATCCTCGAAGAACTAATAAAACCTCTCGTTGAGTCACTTTGCTCAAAACAATTTTAGCTGCCACATAAGTCATGAGGTTCAAAAGATCGTGTACGCAAATCTCAAAACTTTTGATTTAAATAGTATCATGGAAGTTACCAAATTCTTTTATTTATAGAACATTAAACATTATCATCACAACCACATACTGACAATCATACTAACATCAGAATAACACATTCTTAACAAGAATCATCATATCCTCATATCCCTTCATAAACTTTTGCAAAAGAAACACAATAAATCACTTCATCATATTTCTATTATCTAAATAAGATTGCAACTACCTGATCTAGGGAACAATATTGAAACAAAACTCTTTTAACAAGCTGGTACTAGAACATGGTAATCTTGAAAACAGTTATGAGCATAGATTCAACATTTCATCTAATGTTCAGCAATTAGAACGAAATATCTTCAAACTTCAATATTATAAGCTCTATGAGACAAGGTTTCACAAGTCAATACATCAACATTCCTCTATTTCTTTATACATATTTCAACAATTTAGCATGGTGAAAGATAGATGAATCTAGCAATTGTACATGCTCATAAAGTATCTAATAAAAGACAGATTAAAGGTCAATATTACCAAGGCAATATTCTAACACCTCCAAACCTAATAATTTCCAAACGGTCAGATTAATTACTAAAGACAAAAAAATTCAATTTATCCAACAGGATAGAAATTCTTAATAATCATTCCAATTCTTTTTGCACATTCCTCAATAACTCCACGAGTTCCAATCATATATAGACAAATTCTTAATGACAGTTCTTCCAGAAACTATTACAATGTGATATCAAATTAATCAACTATATTTCCAAGGATGCTAGATGAAATTAATTATGCACCACACTAATATCTCAACTTGATAATTCATACCTTATGAATTAATTTATGTAATTACCACCTTCTACTTAAGCATAGCAAAACAACAAAAAGAGTTTTAACACTCTCTTTCAGAACGGATGATGTGACCACGCCACAAACACATACGACCATACCGCCCAATATCAAGATTGAACTAAAGGTGAATTCGTTTCTTCAGCTTCAACATAGTTTAAATGTGAATATGATGCTACCTAATGATAAAAATATATATTTTTACAGCACCACATCACTTTTACACCAATTCAAGCAAGAGCTCAAGTTGGACGTATTTTGGAATCCAATTCGGCCTCCAGATCAATTCGGATTCAGCTTGACAGGCCCAACTTCAAATGTGCATAACTTTCACATACGAAGTCCGTCTGAGGTCCACGAGTACTTGTTGGAAATCTTGTATCGTTCTCTTTCCAATGGATCTAGTATCACCTCTAAATTCCTTCTGTACGCACCGCAATCATCAAAAGAGTCCGCATTGGGCTCGTACTGGAATCGTATTCGTACTGCTGCAATATTGTCAAGTTCAAACGGACATAACTTTCTCATACGGACTCCGTTTGGGACGTTCTTGGACTTCATGGAAATCTTATAAAGTATACTTTCTAAAGTAACCAACCCCATATTTAAATTCTATCCGAACCGGCCGCAATCATCAAAAGAGTCAACATTGGGCACGTACTGGAATCGGATTCGGACAGCTGCGATGTTGTCAAATTCAAACGGACATAACTTTTTCATACGGACTCCGTTTGGGACGTTCTTGGACTTCATGGAAAGCTTATAAAGTATACTTTCTAAAGGAACCAACCCCATATTTAAATTATATCTGAGCCGGCTGAAATCATCAAAAGAGTCCACGTTAGTTTCTGAGTCCGAGTCGAAAGGGTGTTTTGCATACCTCCACTTGGGTCCATGGACCTTGTAACCCTATATAAGAGCCACCACCTCCCTATGCTAGGACTTGGATTTCATTGTGTTTTGGTTTAGCCCTTGTGCAAACTTCTGTTCTTTAGTTGTGTCGGACGACCACCTGTCAAGACAGCCTTTGGAATCCCACCTTTCGAACTGAATATAAATATTTGTAATTTCAGATTGCTTGTTATCTTGTTCTTACGTGTTCTTCGATTGCATGAAGGATTAGACCTTCGTGGTTAGGTCAACCGCGTTCTTGGCACGGTTGATAACAAATTGGGGTTGGTTCAGCGATTGCTAAGGTGCAAGCGACGTCGTACGGTTGTAGTCGAATCGCAAGAGTCATCTCCACCAAAATCGAAGTTATCATCCTATCGGAATATTGGGACCCCATTGCCTTATCAAAGGAGAGGAATTAAACTTCAACACCCGAAATAATCCAAAAGAAATACATAGATCCAAGGCTTTCACATATTAATGAGTTTGCAACACAAAACTTTCATTGATAAAAATACCAAGGGAACCAATGAGTCATGATTTACAACAAAACAAAACTCCCACGAAGGGACCATCAATACAAATCAATAATGTTCACAAGTAGCAAAAGTGTGTCAATAGTCCGAAAAGAAACAATAATTGCTTCAAAAACAGGTAGAGACCAATTGCAAACCCTCAACTGCAATGAACCGCTATCTCAAGAGAAATTCATTAACTGCAATAGGCCAATAATTGGCCAAAATCAACTCAAGGAAGATAACAACTTTTCTAAAGAAACTCACTCACAACATCTGCAACTAAGTTACCCGAAGTAACTACATCGCTATCCCCATACTACGAACAGTGGTATAATCTGGCAATGAAAAGGCGGCAAATACAATCTCTACATCTTATCATTGTCTTCCTCACTCATAGCAGTCATAGGAGCAAATCATAATCATACAAGATCATCTCATAACATAAATCATCAATACAACATGTGAAAAGCATAAATAAAATGCTTGACCCATCCCATCCTACTGTGCACCAGTGTGTCAATTTAATAATTTAATTACCACAGACCTAACGCCCGCTCTGATACCAACTGTAACACCCCAGGACCCACATTACCCTGGGATGCCACTAAAACCACTCCTCAACTAGCCAAATTTCAAGATAAAATAATCTGGCAACAATTCCTAAACAAGATAGGATGAGCGGAAGCATAATCAATTAAGCGAAATAGGATAGTGATAACAATTCAATAATTTAAATCAACTGCCAAAAATTTAACCAAAGAATAGTTCACAAGTTTAACACTATTAAGTTAAAATAAACTATGACGAGATAGCTAGACAAAAGACTAGAATCACTTTATATTTATTACAGCATAAATCTATAATCCAAGTGTATTATTATGGTGCCGCTCTACCCTTCCCATGCATACTAATGATCACCTGTAGGGGGGAAAAACAAGGGTGAGATAAAAATCTCAGCAATCAAACTGTTTAACAGGCTAATTAAACTGCAACAGTTTAATCATCAACATTTTATTTTCCACAATTAACCACATTTATATCCTCAACCTCAAATCACCACCAACGACGGTAAAGCATTATCAAATGAATCTGGTTTGACTTCTTTAAAACCTCAACCACTACCACTACCAAAGACAATAAAGCATATTTATGTTTTACCTCGCTACTTTATTATTTCTCACATCCACAATTGCAATCAACAATTACTACAAGAGAAAAGAATCTCATGCCACAATCAGAACCTCTACCATACCACAAGGGACGAACCACATTCCACGACCACAACCATATTCCTCATACCACAAGTAACTCACATGAGCAAATTCCACATTACAACTATGAAGTTGTATTTGTTTGCAAAATAACTTCACCACAATACATTGCATAGGTATGCAAATGATGTTTCCACAATGCAATGCATATGAATGCGTATGATCCACTGCACACTTACCCAATAAGGCAAGAGTGTGCATTGTACTATGGCAATGTACAATGTTGTTCGTGCTATGCTCCACTGCACCCTTTTCCAATAGGATAAGAGTGTGTATCGTATTACGGCAATATACGATGCTGTACCGGTACGGTCGCGGCTAGGTGTGGCGACATCCACATATGCAAATGTCATGACATGTTATGAATGATATGATAATCATAAACCACATGAATTCCAACCTCAAAGGAGCATCAACATACTCACAACATATCCACAACCACATATTCACCACACACTTATTTTCATATCCCGCATTAGCACATTAAACAAATTTCGACATAACTACGAGCAATTTATCAAAACATATCAATTGATCAATAATCGCTACCATCACAACCAGAAATATTCACTAAGAATACTACCACTTAGACCACAATATGCTTGTAAAGTTTTCTACCCCACAACTATATTGATTCATCAAGAACAATTTCGCGTATCCACAATTAAGCCATAAAGATCATAAACAATTGAATTGTAAAAATACTACCATCTGGACCACATTAAGAAAGCATGTAACAATGACATAGCACCTCAAATTAAGAGAATTAATTAATGTGAATGTAGAGTAATTAACGAGTTAAACTGTACCACAACCGCTACGTTTACTTGCCTCTACCGTTGAAGCGAAGCAATCACGTGCGTTCAGGAGCAAAACCACCTGTCCAAAAGGTATCTCTCAGCACAATGCTACAGCATACAAAATGCGACTTAAAAATTAAAGATGTCGCTAGAACCCCGAACCCACACATAATCATCTCCGCTTAACGATTCTTCAATCTAGCCACTTCAGCAGCGCTGCTTAATATCTTTGTATCTTTAACAATATTAATCCAATTACAACAAATGATATATTTCTAGATTTCTCACTTAAATACCTTCACTTTTTATGTAGATCACATATTTTTATTTTGATCCTACATGGTGTAACTTAATGCACAAAATAGAGGACGTTCTCTGTTCTGGCAATCTCGACAGCAAGATTCTAACGCATCCCAACCACAGTGTAAGGCTCTAAAAATTATGATTTTTATACAACAGTTAGATTACTGAATTCCCTACACTTTTCTAAATTGCGACCAAAATCATAAAAATCATCTACTACCCCTGAATCACACTTGAACAGCAATATGTCCCAATCTGCACCCCTGACAGATAGCGGTGTTCCCGACCCTGCTACACCCAGATCCACAGTCAAAACTTCTGAAAAAAATATAGTGATGGGTCTCGAAGTACTCTACAATTTTCCTTTTGGGAAGATCCACAGGAAAAATCATTTCATAAGTCTAAATTGCACAAACAGACGCACTGCGCGAATTGATCTGCAGGCAGACAGCAGGAAATCTCTAATCGGGTAATCAATCTGCAAATCCCCTTCAAATCCCGTGCCATAAACCCTAATTACTCTAAAAACAGAGGGGTTTGGGATTGGGAAAAATTACCAAGAGGATCCCTTGGGATCACCCCTCTTCTTTCCTCCTCTTCTTCTCCTCCTTCTCTTCTTTTTCCTTCTCTTCCCTTCTTCTTCTTCGTTCTCTTCTTCCTTTACTCCAATGGACAGCAGCTGTGTGGGGGAGTTGGAGGCACAAACCAGGAGGAGGGTGCAGCTAAGGGGTGGAGAAAGAGGGGGTGGCGGCTGTGGGAAAGGGGAAGAAAAGGGGGGCGGCTAGGGTAAGTGGGAGGGGGTTGCGGCCACCCCCTTGGGCCTTGGCCCAAGGCGGTCAGCCCAATCCCCAGGCAGCCCACTCAGAGTTTTATTTATTTATTTATTGATTTTATTCATTTTATGCTATTCCACAATTTTTATTTTTCACTTCCCGCGATTTACCAAAAAACTGGCGACTCCATGATTACTTTAAAAAAACCTACGTCGTATCGACGATCAGGAAATTACATTGGCGGCTGGCAATGACTTTGCTCTGGTGGACTCCGCGACGTCGACCTTCGTAAGTGACCTCGTCATATCGGACCACCACACCAAGCGGTCGAACGCCACACGGACCCGCATCAACGTCCTCAACCTCGGCTCCGCGCTGATGGACCTTCGCTTGGCGCGGTGTCATGATCTTCACCTCACGGTTGCGGCCTTCGCTCAACTTCACTTGCACAGCGGGCTCCCGGTGACATCCCGATCTCGGTATGCATGGATATCGGCGGGAACAGTTGGCTTGCATGCATGCACGCATGCGTGAATCCTCGACGACGTGCATACATTGGATCGATAAACTACTAGTTAAATCGCATGCATGTGCATTGCAAACACTAGTCCACATTGCATGCACGGGTTAACCATGCATGCATGTGTGTCGACCAGGAAAGAAGCATCTGAATTTAGTAGTATACAACGTATACCTTGGTGTTCGCGATTTGGCTCCGTCTTCGCTCGTCGAGAACGCGCAGACTAGGCCTCTGCTCAACATTAGCGCCTCGGGCTCCGATCGTTTGCAACTATCAAATATATATTATTTTAGAATTTACTACTATTATCTTATTAAATATTGCTTGGGAGCTCACGTGTCAATAATACATGAAGTGTTAAATTTGAAAGTGCATGTGTTTACGGTGGCGACCAATGAAATATGCACGTCGTACATTGCGCTGCATGCGCATGTCCTCGGCGAGACTTCGCCGGCCTCTGCTCAGCCCCGCGACGAAGTCGCTGGCATTCGGCTTAGCTTGAAGACGACTTCGCCGGTTTCCGCTCAACCCCGCGACGACTTCACAGGCATTCGGCTTGGTTGTTGGCGGCCATGTTCTGCGCATGCAAGAGACCGACCATATATAGGGGTGAAACGGATCGGATATTTTCCGATCGATCCGAATGAAAACGGATACGGATTGTGTCGGATCGGATTTTCTTCAGATAATTCTCGGATCGGATACGAATACGGATTTTTGTTGGATACGGATACGAATCTGATGGGGCGATATCCGCGAATACTGATTCTGAATCTGGATTATACGGATAATCTGAAAATGGATATCCGGATTTCACCCAACATTGCCCGACCCAAGTCGACCTCTCTCATCTCCCCACCACCCACTAGCCCAACCAAGCCATAAGCCTCCATTATCATTTGGCATTAGGTTTCTTAGTCATATTAAATTACAAACACAACTAGCAAATATTTATGTTTATTAAAAAATAAATTTAATATTGTTGGGGTTTAAAATTTGTACCGATTAATTGATGTATTACCATTTAAATCATTTTGATGCAAATTTAAATACTTCATTAATTTATTGGTCACATGTAAATGTTAGAAATCCATTAAGAATTATTTATAACTTTAGAAAAAATTAACTACCACTTGAAGATTTACAATTTGTACAACGGTATAACTATTGTGGATAAAATACTTATGCTTGTTTAGATTTCATGAATGTTTTGACAAGATAAACTATTTATGTGTTTTCATTTATTTTGAATGTATAGTTTAAGGCGTTTTTCATGTTCCGATAAATATTTGTGACCGTATTCGTTTCGATTCGTATTTGCTCCGTATCTGTATTTGATATCATTCGTATTTGTATTCGTATCCGAGGTATCCGTATTCGTATCCGCATCTGAGAAAAAATATGAAAACAAATATGGTAGAGACATTATCTGTTCGTATTCGATTCGTTTGCATCAGATAGCACTAGCGGTCCCGATCTTTCGATGAGAGTGGTAGATTCGATTGGGGAATGAGATGACGTTGACGACCCGACTACAACCATCCAAGGACGTTGCGCCTTAGCGATCGATACACCAACTCCAGAGGTTGTTCGTGACCTTGTTGGCGCACGATCAACCTAGCCACGAGGGTACTTGTTCCTGCAAGCAATCGAAGAACATGCAAGAACAAGATTGATACGGGGTCGCCCGATCTTCTCGACGTAGGATCAAGATACTCACGATGTTTTGATGAATCGTAGTGATCTCCCGTTGTCAATGCAAGAGTTACTCTATAATTCGCCCAAACACACGTGCTGAACTTCACGACCACCAGATAAAGTTCTATCGTGCTCCCAATTCCGGCGGAAGGTTGAGCGATCTTGATTTCGATGAACTCCCAATTCTTCAATCAAGTTGGTTCGCCAACAGAAGAACAGGAGTAATTTCTATTATCAAAATTGTGGTCCCCTACAATGAAGCTATACCTTGACCTTTTATTGGCACCACAAGGTGCGGTCAAGATAGAAACTAACGGAAATAGAAAACAACTCGAGATGCTATAGATAGAAACTAATTCGAGATAGACTCTAATTCGGATGGATTGGTTTGTTTCCTTTGTGTTGCTCTCGGCCGTTGGCACAAACATATTATCTATTCCTTCCGAGATCATCTCCATGTCTTGCGTTCCACGTTAATCAGCATGCATGCACGTAGCTTCTTTCTTGCGCAGCACGGTAGTTGGTCTGTTGGTCTCCAATTGCTTCAAAACTGAGAACACACAATGTATTTGCATTAGGTAGTATACCATTCTCATCTAAAATAATAGGAAATTCATTAAGAAACAAATTCACTGTTTATTTAAAAGTTTAGCCCTTGCTCTAGTTATTGGACCTTTGGGTTCTTTATGAGCGAGATGATATGGTAGTAGTAGTAGGGATGTCCTCATCATCCTCCCCACTTGAAAAGGAGTCGTCCTCGACTGCATGCTGTCTTGACCAAAGAATGGTGACAAATCAGCAACATTAAAAGTAGTACTTACGCATAATCATCTCCGGAAGTTCAATCTTGTAAGCATTATCATTGATCTTGGCAAGTACTTTAAAGGACCATCACCACGAGGCATCAACTTTGATTTACGCTTCTCCGGAAGCGTTCTTTGAAGATATAACCACACTAAGTCACTGGATCGAACAACAATTTCTTTCTAGACTTGTTAGCTTTAGAAGCATAAGCACGTACCTTTGCTCAATTACCTCTTTAGTCTTTTCATGGAGCTTTTCACAAAATCAGCACGCTTGGAAGCCTCCATATTTATGCGTTCTTGTAATTGAAGTGGCATCAAGTCAAGTGGCGTGATCGGTTTGAAACCATACACCACCTCAAATGGACACAATTGAGTAGTAGAGTGCACCGCCCTATTATATGCAAATTCAACATCGGCGAGACAATCTTCCCACTCTTTTAAATTCTTTTTGATCATTGTCCATGCAGCATTGAAGTGTACGGTTCTCCACCTCCGTTTGTCCATCGGTTTGTGGGTGACAAGTTGTCGAAAAGAGCAAATTTGTCCCAAGCTTGGCCCACAAAGTCTTCCAAAAGTAGCTCATGAACTTGACATCACGATCGGAAACAATGGTTCTTGGCATCCCATGCAATCTCACAATCTCCACGAAAAACAATCAGCTACATGCGACGCATCGTCGCTCTTATGACAAGGAATAAAGTGTGCCATCTTTGAAAATCTATCCACAACAACAAAAACGGAGTCCCTCCCCCTCTTAGTCCTAGGCAATCCTAACACAAAATCCATGCTAATATCTTCCCAAGGTGCGCTAGGAACTGGAAGTGGAGTATACAAACCATGTGGATTGAGTTTCGATTTAGCTTTATGGCATGTGATACATCGTTGAACAAACCTTTCGACGTCACGTCTCATCACGGGCCAATAAAAGTGATCGGCCAATGTCATGTATGTTTCTCTCTTCCAAAATGTCCCATCAATCCTCCTGCATGAGACTCCTGCAATAGTAGCAAACGCACGGAAGAGTCTGGAACGCATAGCTTGTTCATGCGAAAGAGAAAACCATCATTAACATGAAACTTGTTCCACCCTTTCCCATCTTTGCAATTAGAATATGGTGCTGAAAAATCATGATCGGAAGCATATAATTCTTTCAAACTTTCGAATCCTGGAACCTTTACTTCCAATTGAGTTAAAGGACATGTTTTCGGACAATGCATCAGCTACCACATTCTCTTTGCCTTTCTTGTATTTAACAACGTATGGAAAAGTCTCAATGAATTCAACCCATTTAGCATGTCTACGATTCAATTTCGCTTGGCCCTTTAAGTATTTCAAAGCTTCATGATCAGAATCTATAATAAATTCTTTGGGCCAAAGATAATGTTGCCAAATTTCCAACACACGCACAAGAGCATATAGTTCTTTATCACAAACAGGATAATTCAATTGGGCACCATGAAGTTTCTCACCGAAATATGCAACCAGTTTTCTTTCTTGCATCAAAACACCACCAATACCTATTCCACTAGCATCACATTCAATCTCAAAGGTTTTAGTGAAATCAGGTAAAACAAGCAATGGTGCTTCATCAAACATTTCTTCAATTTAGCAAAAGCTTGATCTTGTTTTTCTCCCACTCAAAATTGACTCCTTTTTAGTTAATTTATTTAATGGGGCAGCAATGGTGCTAAAATCTTTCACAAATCGGCGATAAAAACTAGCAAGCCCATGGAAGCTACGAATTTGACTAACATTCACGGGAGCGCACCAATTTGAATGGCTTCAATTTTAGAGTCATCTACTTCAATTCCATGAGCTGAAACAACATAGCCTAAGAAAACCACTTTGTTTGTGCAAAGGTACACTTCTCAAGATTAGCATACAAATGTTCAGTTCTTAGCACTTCTAGCACTTGTCTAATGTGTTCAACATGTTCTTCCAATGATCGGCTATATATCAAAATATCATCAAAATAGACTACCACAAATCGTCCAATGAAGTGTCTCAAAACATGGTTCATTAATCGCATGAAAGTACTAGGAGCATTAGATAAACCAAAAGGCATCACTAACCATTCATACAATCCAATTTTGTTTTAAAAGCTGTCTTCCACTCATCACCACGTTTCGTTCTAATTTGATGATACCCACTACGCAAATCAATCTTAGAAAAGATAGTAGAGCCACTCAATTCATCAAGCATATCATCTAACCTAGGAATAGGATGACGATAACGAATGGTAATATTGTTGATAGCTCTACAGTCTATGCACATTCTCCATGTACCATCTTTCTTAGGAACAAGAATGACAGGAACGGCACAAGGACTAAGACTTTCGCGTACGTACCCTTTTTCCATGAGTGCTTGCACTTGTCGCTGAATTTCTTTTGTCTCCTCCGGATTGGTGCGATGCAGTGGTCGGTTGGGCGGTGGAGCTCCGGTACCAAGTCAATTTGATGTTCGATTCCTCGTATGGGTGGTAAATCGTGGTACCTCCTCCGGAAAGACGTCTTCATAAGCCTGTAACACTTGAGAAACCACACTAGGAAGAGAAGTTAAGTCATTGATAGAAAGCAAAACATCTTTATACAACAATATCACATGCGCCAAATTGGAATCATCTCTCATTTCTCGCATATCAGCTTTAGTGGCTAGCATGACTAACTTTTTCTCTCCCTCATCCTTTCTTTTTCCGCTCAATTTTAGCTTGTGGCTCTCACTCAATTTTTGCGGGATCACACCCGTTTGCTCCTTTCCTTCTCATTCTCCACTTTCACTTCAACCTTTGGCATGTTATCACATATAATTTTAGAAGGAGTTAAAGGTCGTAACAATATTTCTTTATTATTCCACATGAACTTGTCTGATTAGTTCTTCCATCATGAATCACAGAACGATCATATTGCCATGGCCTACCTAATAACAAGTGACATACTTCCATGGACACAACATCACATTCTATAGTATCACGATAAGAACCAATCTGAAAGCTAACATCAACTGTGTACCCAACATTCATAGAACCATTATTGTTTAACCATTGAATTTGATATGGATGTGGGTGTTTCTTATATTTCAATCCAAGTTTAGTGCAAAGTTCTTTGCTAGCTAAGTTATGACAACTACCTCCATCAATAATAACTTTACAACACTTACCATCTTTACTCACTTGAGCACGTGTTTGAAAAAGATTGCAGCGTTGTTCATGATTGGATTTTGCTTGCACACTCAAAACCGACGGTGCACACACAAGTATAGGGCCAACATCAGGTCACAATACTCTACGTCTTGCCTTTCCTCATGTGCATCATCATCGTCCCTAAATCAGCATGGTGATCAATCTCTTCTTCACTTGCGAATCATATTCCCAGTCTCTAACATCAACATCACTTTGTTATTTGGGCAATCTTTTGCATATGACCACGACCAAGGCATTTGAAACATTGTATGCCGCGCTACTCTTTGTTGTAGAACCCATAGAAGAGGCACCACTAGCTGCTGGATTTGATGGTCTCCTAGCACTTGGAGTGGTCCTTCTTGTTATACGATGGCGAAAGTTTGAAACACTACTTGGAGCTGTTTTTGACTTATTTGTGATTTGGACCCATATCTTCCTCCGTTGGACGGTGTGCGGGCAGCAAAGGGCGTTGATCTTGCAAACTTAGCATCCTCTTGCAATTGTCGTTCTGCCTTTATAGCTTGATGTACTAACTCATAAACATTGTTATAGGGTTGAAAACTGACAATTCGTTTGATTTGATGGGTCAAACCTGAGAGGAAGCGTGCCATGGTTTGTTCTTCTTGTTCTTGAACTTTGGCTCGAAGCATGGCTAGATCTATCTCCTTGTAGTAATCCTCCACCGAACGTGTTCCCTGCTTCATATTTTGCAATTTATCAAATAGATCTCGTTTGTAATGACGAGGACAAAGCAGGCTCTCATTTCTCGCTTCATGTCGTGCCATGCAATAACATGATCTTGTCCATTCTCAGCTCTTTGAATAATGACTTGTTCCCACCAATCCAAAGCATAACCTTCAAATTCAAGTGCGCCAATCGTGTCTTTCTCTCATCCGTATAGTGATGCATACGGAATATCTTGTCAACCTTCAATTCCCAAGTGAGATACTCCTCGGGGTCAGTCCCACCTGCAAACTTGGGCATGGAAAACTTGAGCTTTCCCAATCCATCATCTTCATTACGTGGACGACGATATTGATCATTGCGATCACCATCGTATTCCATCGCATGTGCACGGTTTCCACCTTGGCGCGACCTCCATGGCCTCAAAGATTCCTCCTCGTCCTCCGGCGGTGGTGGGCGCACCACGTTTGCCGCCACTTGGTGTTGCTGTGCAGGAGGTACATGGGCAGCAGCTTCTCCACCTTGAACACTCGTCTCATCACCACCACTGCGAGTTTGTATGAGCCTAGTGAGGGTTCAATGTCTTCTACGCAATTGGTGTACATGTTCATCAGCTTGTATCTCCATATTTTGCACTTCCCTCGCAATTTGATCAGCAAAGGCATCATGCTTCTCATGGAGTTGATCGAGCCCTAGGTGTAGCTCACGTTGAAAGTGATCGCGGAGTGCACCAAATTGATAATTCTTGACAAATGCTTGAGGTTCATTTGTCTCGCCACTCTCTTCATGGTGTTCTCCTCCACCTGACATGGTTAGTTATGCAAGAAACAAATGCTTTATGAAAATCACTCAATCTCACTATTTTCTCTCCCAAGTAAAGTTCTTACCCTTCCGAAGTGAATTAAGGCCAATAAAAATTTACACCTGGTAGAAGTGACAACAGCACAGTGATGATCAAGCGAATTTAAGAGTGTTCACAGTTGCACAGCAACGGTTATATAGTGGAGCTTGGTATGGAAGTGTATAGCCTAGCAATCTGAAATTCTTGTTATTGTAAAATTAAGTAAAAAATCCAAGCTAGAATACTTTGCCTTAGTGCTGATCCAAAAAGATTTAAGTGAAGTATATGAACGCACACGAAAAGATCAATGTGACATGATGCAAACAAAAGAATGAGCTAACTAGAGGCAATCTGAAAAGATAAAAATTAGATAGCTCGTTTTGCACCAAGTACTAGGAGAGACGCTAGCCAATTGCAAGGATTTGATTTTAAGGGCACGAGATTGCTCAAGAAATAAATTTTCACAATCTGAATTTATAGATTTCGAACTTGACACAAATTCGGCCAATGCTTTTCTTTCTTCTTCTTCTTCTTTTTTTTCACGAGAATTGTGATTTTGCACGGTCACAAATATTCACAAGGTGAAAAAAATATATTCGAGCAGCCCTAGATGCAATATTCAACACTAGTCTCAAAGATAAAGGAATTAAGTGAAAACTCTCCGGTAGCGAAAAATCAACGCTAACGCTTCATTGTTCGTGCCCAGCGGCGCGGATGAGCGGCGCTTTGGACGGTCCGAGCGTCCCGTGGCCGGGCGGTCCGATCGAGATCAACGGCGGTTGAAGTGGCGCCGGACGAACGTCCCGCGGCCGGAGGGTCCGATTAGAATCGACGGTGCGGTATGTAGCGGGCATTCGGTGGTCCGAACGTCTCATTGTTTTGAGCGACCGATTGGAATCGTGCGATTGAGCGGGACACGTCGACCGATCCGAGCGTGTTCGTACTGTAATTCTTTGTAGTGACCAACTCCGATTGTGTTCGATATGAATTTTGTTCGGATCGCGAAAGATTTTTTTGTGGATACCCGGATCGAGAATTTAGAAAGTAAATTGAATCGCTATTTTGGAATGCTAATTGAAAGATCAACTAGCGATTTTCAAGAAATTTGATATGCAAAGATTAAGCTACGAAACAAAACTCAACGATCGACCTAGGCCTCGCTCGACATTAGCGCCTCGGGCTCGATCGTTTGCAACTATCAAATATATATTATTTTAGAATTTACTACTATTATCTTATTAAATATTGCTTGGGAGCTCACGTGTCAATAATACATGAAGTGTTAAATTTGAAAGTGCATGTGTTTACGGTGGCGACCAATGAAATATGCACGTCGTACATTACTTGTTGCATGCGCATGTCCTCGGCGAGACTTGGCGGCCTCTGCTCGACCAGCGGCGAAGTCGGCTGGCATTCAACTTAACTTGAAGGCGACTTGGCGGTTTCCGCTCAACCCGCGACGACTTCACGGGCATTCGGCTTGGTTCAGCGGCGGCCATGTTCTGCGCATGCAAGAAGACCGAGCATATATAGGGGTGAAACGGATCGGATATTTTCGATCGATCCGAATGAAAACGGATACGGTTGTGTCGGATCGGATTTTCTTCAGATAATTCTCGGATCGGATACGAATACGGATTTTTTTTGTTGGATACGGATACGAATCTGATGGGGCGATATCCAGCGAATCTGATTCTGAATCTGGATTATACGGATAATCTGAAAATGGATATCCGGGATTTCACCCAACATTGCCCGACCAAGTCGCCTCTCTCATCTCCCCGCCACCGACCCACTAGCCCAACCAAGCCATAAGCCTCCATTATCATTTGGCATTAGGTTTCTTAGTCATATTAAATTACAAACACCACTAGCAAATATTTATGTTTATTAAAAATAAATTTAATATTGTTGGGGATTAAAATTTGTCTGATTAATTGATGTATTACCATTTAAATCATTTTGATGCAAATTTAAATACTTCATTAATTTATTGGTCACATGTAAATGTTAGAAATCCATTAAAATTATTTATAACTTTAGAAAAATTAACTACCACTTGAAGATTTACAATTTGTACAACGGTATAACTATTGTGGATAAAAATACTTATGCTTGTTTAGATTTCATGAATGTTTTGACAAGATAAACTATTTATGTGTTTTCATTTATTTTGAATGTATAGTTTAAGGCGTTTTTCATGTTCCGATAAATATTTGTGACCGTATTCGTTTCGATTCGTATTTGCTCCGTATCTGTATTCGATATCATTCGTATTTGTATTCGTATCCGAGGTATCCGTATTCGTATCCGCATCTGAGAAAAAATATGAAAACAAATATGGTAGAGACATTATCTGTTAGTATTCGATTCGTTTGCATCGAGATAGCACTAGCGGTCCCGATCTTCGATGAGAGTGGTAGATTCGATTGGGGAATGAGATGGCGTTGACGACCGACTACAACCATCCAAGGACGTTGCGCCTTAGCGATCGATACACCAACTCCAGAGGTTGTTCGTGACCTTGTTGGCGCACGATCAACCTAGCCACGAGGGTACTTGTTCCTGCAAGCAATCGAAGAACATGCAAGAACAAGATTGATACGGGGTCGCCCGATCTTCTCGACGTAGGATCAAGATACTCACGATGTTTTGATGAATCGTAGTGATCTCCCGTTGTCAATGCAAGAGTTACTCTATAATTCGCCCAAACACACGTCTTTGAACTTCACGACCACCGATAAAGTTCTATCGTGCTCCCAATTCCGTGGAAGGTTGAGCGATCTTGATTTCGATGAACTCCCAATTCTTCAATCAAGTTGGTTCGGCCAACAGGAAGAACAGGAGTAATTTCTATTATCAAAATTCGTGGTCCCCTACAATGAAGCTATACCTTGACCTTTTATTGGCACCACAAGGTGCGGTCAAGATAGAAACTAACTGGAAATAGAAAAACAACTCAGATGCTATAGATAGAAACTAATTCGAGATAGACTCTAATTCGGATGGATTGGTTTGTTTCCTTTGTGTTGCTCTCGACGTTGGCACAAACATATTATCTATTCCTTCGAGATCATCTCCATGTCTTGCGTTCCACGTTAATCAGCATGCATGCACGTAGCTTCTTTCTTGCATACGGTAGTTGGTCTGTTGGTCTCCAATTGCTTCAAAACTGAGAACACACAATGTATTTGCATTAGGTAGTATACCATTCTCATCTAAAATAATAGGAAATTCATTAAGAAACAAATTCACCTGTTTATTTAAAAGTTTAGCCCTTGCTCTAGTTATTGGACCTTTGGGTTCTTTATGAGCAGATGATATGGTAGTAGTAGTAGGGATGTCCTCATCATCCTCCCCACTTGAAAAGGAGTCCTCGACTGCACTGCCTTGACCAAAGAATGGTGACAAATCAGCAACATTAAAAGTAGTACTTACTACATAATCATCTCCTGGAAGTTCAATCTTGTAAGCATTATCATTGATCTTGGCAAGTACTTTAAAAGGACCATCACCACGAGGCATCAACTTTGATTTACGCTTCTCCGGAAAGCGTTCTTTGCGAAGATATAACCACACTAAGTCACCTGGATCGAACAACAATTTCTTTCTAGACTTGTTAGCTTTAGAAGCATAAGCACGTACCTTTGCTCAATTACCTCTTTAGTCTTTTCATGGAGCTTTTTCACAAAATCAGCACGCTTGGAAGCCTCCATATTTGTACGTTCTTGTAATTGAAGTGGCATCAAGTCAAGTGGCGTGATCGGTTTGAAACCATACACCACCTCAAATGGACACAATTGAGTAGTAGAGTGCACCGCCCTATTATATGCAAATTCAACATGCGGCAGACAATCTTCCCACTCTTTTAAATTCTTTTTGATCATTGTCCGCAGCAGCATTGAAGTGTACGGTTCTCCACCTCCGTTTGTCCATCGGTTTGTGGGTGACAAGTTGTCGAAAAGAGCAAATTTGTCCCAAGCTTGGCCCACAAAGTCTTCCAAAAGTAGCTCATGAACTTGACATCACGATCGGAAACAATGGTTCTTGGCATCCCATGCAATCTCACAATCTCCCTGAAAAACAGGTCAGCTACATGCGACGCATCGTCGCTCTTATGACAAGGAATAAAGTGTGCCATCTTTGAAAATCTATTCACAACAACAAAAGCGAGTCCCTCCCCCTCTTAGTCCTAGGCAATCCTAACACAAAATCCATGCTAATATCTTCCCAAGGTGCGCTAGGAACTGGAAGTGGAGTATACAAACCATGTGGATTGAGTTTCGATTTAGCTTTATGGCATGTGATACATCGTTGAACAAACCTTTCGACGTCACGTCTCATCCTGGGCCAATAAAAGTGATCGGCCAATGTCATGTATGTTTCTCTCTTCCAAAATGTCCCATCAATCCTCCTGCATGAGACTCCTGCAATAGTAGCAAACGCACGGAAGAGTCTGGAACGCATAGCTTGTTCATGCGAAAGAGAAAACCATCATTAACATGAAACTTGTTCCACCCTTTCCCATCTTTGCAATTAGAATATGGTGCTGAAAAATCATGATCGGAAGCATATAATTCTTTCAAACTTTCGAATCCTGGAACCTTTACTTCCAATTGAGTTAAAAGGACATGTTTTCTGGACAATGCATCAGCTACCACATTCTCTTTGCCTTTCTTGTATTTAACAACGTATGGAAAAGTCTCAATGAATTCAACCCATTTAGCATGTCTACGATTCAATTTCGCTTGGCCCTTTAAGTATTTCAAAGCTTCATGATCAGAATCTATAATAAATTCTTTGGGCCAAAGATAATGTTGCCAAATTTCCAACACACGCACAAGAGCATATAGTTCTTTATCACAAACAGGATAATTCAATTGGGCACCATGAAGTTTCTCACTGAAATATGCAACCAGTTTTCTTTCTTGCATCAAAACACCACCAATACCTATTCCACTAGCATCACATTCAATCTCAAAGGTTTTAGTGAAATCAGGTAAAACAAGCAATGGTGCTTCAGTCAAACATTTCTTCAATTTAGCAAAAGCTTGATCTTGTTTTTTCTCCCCACTCAAAATTGACTCCCTTTTTAGTTAATTTATTTAATGGGGCAGCAATGGTGCTAAAATCTTTCACAAATCGGCGATAAAAACTAGCAAGCCCATGGAAGCTACGAATTTGACTAACATTCACAGGAGCAGACCAATTTCGAATAGCTTCAATTTTAGAGTCATCTACTTCAATTCCATGAGCTGAAACAACATAGCCTAAGAAAACCACTTTGTTTGTGCAAAAGGTACACTTCTCAAGATTAGCATACAAATGTTCAGTTCTTAGCACTTCTAGCACTTGTCTAATGTGTTCAACATGTTCTTCCAATGATCGGCTATATATCAAAATATCATCAAAATAGACTACCACAAATCGTCCAATGAAGTGTCTCAAAACATGGTTCATTAATCGCATGAAAGTACTAGGAGCATTAGATAAACCAAAAGGCATCACTAACCATTCATACAATCCAATTTTTGTTTTAAAAGCTGTCTTCCACTCATCACCACGTTTCGTTCTAATTTGATGATACCCACTACGCAAATCAATCTTAGAAAAGATAGTAGAGCCACTCAATTCATCAAGCATATCATCTAACCTAGGAATAGGATGACGATAACGAATGGTAATATTGTTGATAGCTCTACAGTCTATGCACATTCTCCATGTACCATCTTTCTTAGGAACAAGAATGACAAGAACGGCACAAGGACTAAGACTTTCGCGTACGTACCCTTTTTCCATGAGTGCTTGCACTTGCCGCTGAATTTCTTTTGTCTCCTCCGGATTGGTGCGATGCGTGTCGGTTGGGCAGTGGAGCTCCGGTACCAAGTCAATTTGATGTTCGATTCCTCGTATGGGTGGTAAATCGGCGGGTACCTCCTCCGGAAAGACGTCTTCATAAGCCTGTAACACTTGAGAAACCACACTAGGAAGAGAAGTTAAGTCATTGATAGAAAGCAAAACATCTTTATACAACAATATCACATGCGCCAAATTGGAATTATCTCTCATTTCTCGCATATCAGCTTTAGTGGCTAGCATGACTAACTTTTTCTCTCCCTCATCCTTTCTTTTGCCGCTCAATTTTAGCTTGTGGCTCTCACTCACCTTTTGTGGAATCACACCCTTTTGCTCCTTTCCTTTCTCATTCTCCATTTTCACTTCAACCTTTGGCATGTTATCACATATAATTTTAGAAGGAGTTAAAGGTCGTAACAATATTTCTTTATTATTCCACATGAACTTGTGCTGATTAGTTCTTCCATCATGAATCACAGAACGATCATATTGCCATGGCCTACCTAATAACAAGTGACATACTTCCATGGACACAACATCACATTCTATAGTATCACGATAAGAACCAATCTGAAAGCTAACATCAACTGTGTACCCAACATTCATAGAACCATTATTGTTTAACCATTGAATTTGATATGGATGTGGGTGTTTCTTATATTTCAAACCAAGTTTAGTGCAAAGTTCTTTGCTAGCTAAGTTATGACAACTACCTCCATCAATAATAACTTTACAACACTTACCATCTTTACTCACTTGAGCACGTGTTTGAAAAAGATTGCAGCGTTGTTCATGATTGGATTTTGCTTGCACACTCAAAACCGACGGTGCACACACAAGTATAGGGCCAACATCAGGGTCACAATACTCTACGTCTTGCCTTTCCTCATGTGCATCATCATACGTCCCTAAATCAGCATGGTGATCAATCTCTTCTTCACTTGCGAATCATATTCCCAGTCTCTAACATCAACATCACTTTGTTATTTGGGCAATCTTTTTGCATATGACCACGACCAAGGCATTTGAAACATTGTATGCCGCGCTACTCTTTGTTGTAGAACCCATAGAAGAGGCACCACTAGCTGCTGGATTTGATGGTCTCCTAGCACTTGGAGTGGTCCTTCTTGTTATACGATGGCCGAAAGTTTGAAACACTACTTGGAGCTGTTTTTTGACTTATTTGTGATTTGGACCCATATCTTCCTCCGTTGGACGGTGTACGGGCAGCAAAGGACGTTGATCTTGCAAACTTAGCATCCTCTTGCAATTGTCGTTCTGCCTTTATAGCTTGATGTACTAACTCATAAACATTGTTATAGGGTTGAAAATTGACAATTCGTTTGATTTGATGGGTCAAACCTGAGAGGAAGCGTGCCATGGTTTGTTCTTCTTGTTCTTGAACTTTGGCTCGAAGCATGGCTAGATCCATCTCCTTGTAGTAATCCTCCACCGAACTGTTCCCTGCTTCATATTTTGCAATTTATCAAATAGATCTCGTTTGTAATGACGAGGGACAAAACGGGCTCTCATTTCTCGCTTCATGTCGTGCCATGCAATAACATGATCTTGTCCATTCTCAGCTCTTTGAATAATGACTTGTTCCCACCAATCCAAAGCATAACCTTCAAATTCAAGTGCGGCCAACTGTGTCTTTCTCTCATCCGTATAGTGATGCATACGGAATATCTTGTCAACCTTCAATTCCCAAGTGAGATACTCCTCGGGGTCAGTCCCACCTGCAAACTTGGGCATGGAAAACTTGAGCTTTCCCAATCCATCATCTTCATTACGTGGACGACGATATTGATCATTGCGATCACCATCGTATTCCATCGCATGTGCACGGTTTCCACCTTGGCCGCGACCTCCATGGCCTCCAAAGATTCCTCCTCGTCCTCCGGCGGTGGTGGGCGCACCACGTTTGCCGCCACTTGGTGTTGCTGTGCAGGAGGTACATGGGCAGCAGCTTCTCCACCTTGAACACTCGTCTCATCACCACCACTGCGAGTTTGTATGAGCCTAGTGAGGGTTCCAATGTCTTCTCGCAATTGGTGTACATGTTCATCAGCTTGTATCTCCATATTTTGCACTTCCCTCGCAATTTGATCAGCAAAGGCATCATGCTTCTCATGGAGTTGATCGAGCCCTAGGTGTAGCTCACGTTGAAAGTGATCGCGGAGTGCACCAAATTGATAATTCTTGACAAATGCTTGAGGTTCATTTGTCTCGCCACTCTCTTCATGGTGTTCTCCTCCACGACATGGTTAGTTATGCAAGAAACAAATGCTTTATGAAAATCACTCAATCTCACTATTTTCTCTCTCAAGTAAAGTTCTTACCCTTCCGAAGTGAATTAAGGCCAATAAAAAACTACACCTGGTAGAAGTGACAACAGCAACGTGATGATCAAGCGAATTTAAGAGTGTTCACAATTGCACAACAACGGTTATATAGTGTTGCTTGGTATGGAAGTGTATAGCCTAGCAATCTGAAATTCTTGATATTGTAAAATTAAGTAAAAATCCAAACTAGAATACTTTGCCTCGGTCTGATCCAAAAGATTTAAGTGAAGTATATGAGCGCACACGCAAAGATCAATGTGACTTGATGCAAACAAAGGAATGAGCTAACTAGAGGCAATCTGAAAAAAATAAAATTAGATAGCTCGTTTTGCACCAAGTACTAGGAGAGACGCTAGCCAATTGCAAGGATATGATTTTAAGGGCACGAGATTGCTCAAGAAATAATTTTTCACAATCTGAATTTATAGATTTCGAACTTTACACAAATTCAGCCAATGCTTTTCTTTCTTCTTCTTCTTCTTTTTTTTTCACGGCCGAATTGTGATTTTTGCACAGGTCACAAATATTCAGCAAGGTGAAAAAAAATATATTCCAGAGCAGCCCTAGATGCAATATTCAACAGCTAGTCTCAAAGATAAAAGGAATTAAGTGAAAACTCTCCAGCAGGCGCGCGAAAAATCAAACGCTAACGCTTGGTACTGCTCGTGCCCAACGGCGCGGATGAGCGAGCTTTCGGACGGTCGAACGTCCCACGTGGCTTCGCGGTCGATCGAGATCAACGGCGGTTGAAGTGGCGCTTGGACGAACGTCCCGCGCGGCTTCGGAGGGTCCGATTAGAATCCGACGGTGCGGCTGTAGCGGGCATTCGGCCGGTCCGAACGTCTCGGCTGTTTTGAGCGACCCGATTGGAATCCGGCGGCGCTGATTGAGCGGGACACGTCGACCGATCCGAACGTGTTCGGCTGTAATTCTTTGTAGTGACCAACTCGATTGTGTTCGATATGAATTTTGTTCCGGATCGCCAAAGATTTTTTTGTGGATACCGGATCGAGAATTTAGAAAGTAAATTGAATCGCTATTTTGGAATGCTAATTGAAAGATCAACTAGCAGATTTTCAAGAAATTTGATATGCAAAGATTAAGTTGCTGAAACAAAACTCAACGATCAGCACCTAAACAAAATTTCTAATGGACTAAAACTTAATAAAACTCACACAAAAAATCAGATTAATCTAAAGGTTCGGATTTTTGTGGCAATTTTCGGTTGTAATGGAAAATAGGACGAAGTAAATCAATCTAAAGGTAAGGGTAAATAATCCTACGAGTAAGCAGACTCGATACCGAGATGATACGGGTCGCCCGATCTTCTCGACGTGGGATCAAGATACTCACGATGTTTTGATGAATCGTAGTGATCTCCGTTGCCAATGCAAGAGTTAGCACTCTATAATTCGCCCAAACACACGTCTGAACTTCACGACCAGTAGATGAAGTTCTATCGTCTTTGAGTCCCATGAAAGGTTGAACGATCTTGATTTGATGAACTCCCAATTCTTCAATCAAGTTGGTTCGTATGACGAAAGAACAAGAGTAATTTCTATTATCAAAATTCGTGGTCCCCTACAATGAAGCTATACCTTGACCTTTTATTGGCACCACAAGGTGCGGTCAAGATAGAAACTAACTGGAAATAGAAAAACAACTCAGATGCTATAGATAGAAACTAATTCGAGATAGACTCCAATTCGGATGGATTGGTTTGTTTCCTTTGTGTTGCTCTCGGCCGTTGGCACAAACATATTATCTATTCCTTCGAGATCATCTCCATGTCTTGCGTTCCACGTTAATCAGCATGCATGCACGTAGCTTCTTTGCGCGCGCACGGTAGTTGGTCCTGTTGGTCTCCAATTGCTTCAAAACTGAGAACACACAATGTATTTGCATTCGGTAGTATACCATTCTCATCTAAAATAATAGGAAATTCATTAAGAAACAAATTCACCTGTTTATTTAAAAGTTTAGCCCTTGCTCTAGTTATTGGACCTTTGGGTTCTTTATGAGCAGATGATATGGTAGTAGTAGTAGGGATGTCCTCATCATCCTCCCCCACTTGAAAAGGAGTCGTCCTCGACTCTGTACTGTCTTGACCAAAGAATGGTGACAAATCAGCAACATTAAAAGTAGTACTTACTGCATAATCATCTCCTGGAAGTTCAATCTTGTAAGCACTATCATTGATCTTGGCAAGTACTTTAAAAGGACCATCTCCACGAGGCATCAACTTTGATTTACGCTTCTCTGGAAAGCGTTCTTTGCGAAGATGTAACCACACTAAGTCACCTGGTTCGAACAACAATTTCTTTCTAGACTTGTTAGCTTTATAAGCATAAGCACGTACCTTTTGTTCAATTACCTCTTTAGTCTTTTCATGGAGCTTTTTCACAAAATCAGCACGCTTGGAAGCCTCCATATTTGTACGTTCTTGTAATTGAAGTGGCATCAAGTCAAGCGGCGTGATCGATTTGAAACCATACACCACCTCAAATGGACACAATTGAGTAGTAGAGTGCACCGCCCTATTATATGCAAATTCAACATGCAGTAGACGGTTCCACTTCTATACTTGAGATCACGTGGTTCTTCCCCATGGTTTCTAAGGACAATTAAATCATCATAAGAGTTAAGTAGTATTCCATTCTTTGAAACATTTGTATGCAAACTTAGGAATGCAGGGCCTGTTCGGCTGTGCAAAAGCTAGGTGGCTTTTCGCAGCCGCTACAGTACCTAGCTTTTAAACGGAGTATTTTCTCAAGACGGGGTCTATAAGTTAAACGTAGTACACGTTAAAAATTTAACATTTGTACCAGCCAAAATTGCAAATGAGTATCTGTTTTTCCGTAATCTGTTCCGTAAACAGCCAAAATTCAAAATTTTCAGCCAAAAGCCAAAAGCCGCAGCCAAAAAGAACAGGCCCGCATTCACCTGATGGTTAAGTTGACGTGCTCGCGCTCTAGTCATTGGTCCTTGTATCATAGTTTCAGTTTGATATGGAGCCGGCATAGTTGTATGCATGGAAAGGATGTTCTCATCATCCTCCCCTTCTTGCATTTGAGTCATCCGCGACTCAAGCTCATCTTCTTCTTGCAAGTATGACTTCAAATCTGCAGTGTTTAAAGATGGGACTAACCCCAAAATCTACAGGCAACTCAAGTTTATATGCAATGTCATTAATATTTTCCAACACTTTGAAAGGACCATCTGATAAGAACATGTACCCTATGGAAACAACTATATTTGCTATACTTATTGTTCCAATAGCAAGAGCTCCTATGCATCACTTAAATTATCAGGTGAGCTCGTTTCAAGGAGGTTTTACTTTGTGTTATAAAAAACTTATGATATTACATAATGAGAGCTTGCTGCATTTGTTATCATGTACCGAGATTTATGATCAAGATCATACAATACATGAGGCTACACATATGTTAAAACCGAGGACGGTTTTCGTCAAGAAGGGAGGATGATGTGACCATGCCACAATCACATACAACCATAGCGCCCAATATCAAGATTAAACTAAAGGTGAATTCGTTTATTCAGCTTCAATATATTTTAAATGAGAATATGATGCTACCTAATGATGAAAATATACATTTTTACAGCACCACATCACTTTTGCACCAATTCAAGGAAGAGTTCAACTTGGACACGTTTTGGAATCCAATTCGGCCTTCAGATCAATTTGGATTCAGCTTGACAGCCCAACTTCAAATGTGCATAACTTTCATAT